>VWZW01006553.1:1884873-2098910 GCA_013397115.1 Edolisoma coerulescens
TTCTCCCTTCTCTCTCCCCCTCCCTCTGCCAAATGTTTTTGCTTTTATTCTATTTTTAGAAGAACTTGGCCAATAAATCTGAAAGGAACAGCGTGTGGGAAGTAAAATTAAACCAATCTAGCAGAGAGTCATAACAGGAATCAGTGGATGGGAGCTAAAGCCAGATGAATTCAAATGAGAAATAAAGCACAGTGAGTGTGATTAGCCATTGGAACAAACTATGAAGGGTACCAGATTTACACCTCTTGTTTCCTTTGTGGAAAATGTGCTTTGAAAGGTGACTTAAACTGGTAGCCCCTGGATTCAATCATGAAATACTTGGCTGAAATGCAACTGTAATACATAAGAAGTCAGACAAAGGCCATTTACCCTTAAAATACGCAAAGAAGTGTTAACAGCTCTTCTGTTGATCTCCCTTCTCTATTCATTCTCTTTTCTCTGGGTTGCTGAAATTTTGCTTTGATTACACTATCCAATGGGCACCAAAAAGAATGATACCGGCACACAAAGTCAGACAGAATAAGCTCCCAGCTCCCTGTTTACAGCCAAGACCCAAATAATTCAAGTTTATTTCTCCACTGGGCTCTCTCTATTCCTCTGTGTCCAGAAACTCAAGCCACCAAAGAAGACAGGCAGACACGTTCATCATGTGAAATTTTACCCTGTGCCATTTTGCAAGTCATAAAATCATTATTAGATGAATGAAAACCTACTCCTATTGAAAAACTGGAGGAGAAACTGGCTGCATTACAGCAGTCTAATTAATGAACAGAAATAAATAAATGTGTTCTGTTTGCATCATGCTTAGATAGCATTATGCTGCTTTCTTGTTCTGTTCTGCAAGAGGTAGTGGCAGAAATATTAAATCTCATTAAATCTAGTGAGCACAGATAGTCAGGGAGGAAAGAGAATAAAGGTTACTTTGCTGTATTTTGGGCACTTTTTCAAAATGATTACGACAATTCCAGTGTGAAGAGGTGGTTGGTGATTTTCCCTTTTACAAGTAGCAGCAGCAGCAGGAGCAACTCAGTCCAGACCATGCAAGGAGTACCAGCCATCTCCCAGGCTGCATGTGCAACACTGGCTCAAAACCATGTTCCCACCTACAATAGGAGACACAGTCTCAAGACCTCAGAAGGGAAGGCAGCAAATAAACTGTAGTTAGGGAAGATGCAACTCACCTGCAAACCCAGACTCTGTAAAGAAGGGATGTGTGCCCGTGCTTAGGGTGTCCAATACAGCCTTAGAAGCCGTGTGCCATGGATGATTCATTCACCCCATCTTCTGCCTCCCCACATCAACCTTCCCATGCTGTTCTGTGCCTCACTGCTAAACTTCACTTGCCTTTTCTTCCCAGTTAAACTACCATGTGGTTTGAGAACTCACTGACAGTTACCAGAAGATAACCTTAGAAAACACTGAGGTACTGACCAAATTTGAAAAGCCTTGCAGAACACAGACAGGGTCCAATGAAGAGATGTAACAAAAGTGAAGGCCAGTTTAGTGGTAAATGCACATAAAGAAATTGTATGCTACTTTAGCTGTTATTAGCTGATAGATGCTTGACTGGTGCCAAGCCCTGAGCTATCCAATTCCTGCTCAGCCACTGAAGAGTCTGATTTCTTTCTGTAGGTCTGCCTCTTCTGCCATGCCCACTCCTTTGTGGCTACGGTGGCCCTGTTATTAACTGCCTTGGACCTGACTTTTGTCTCATCAGCAGGAGCTGCTGAAATATCACTGACAGGTGCCATGAGTGGTGAGCATGATCCCAGCCATAACAAGGGTATTTATTGAAGAAATCTTTGGCAATGACAGTGCACATAGTAGGATCCCTGATTATGTCTTGGACATACGTATATCACTACAGAGCAGTTTTATTAAGACCGCAGTGCAGCAGCTGCTGTGGCAGGAAAGGAACTGATGATTAAGTCAGTCTCATCACTATCTCAAAGGCCATGATGCAGGGGTCACCCACATGCTCACAGACCAATGTGACACCAGGAGAAATGATCAAAAACAGAGTGTAAATCATACCATGGAAAAAATTGCTTCCATTGCTAGTTAGTACTTTACCACCACACCGGCAAGGTGTACCTTCCCAGACCTGGAAGGTTCCTGAAGGTTCCATGTCACCTGTCAATAGCAACAGTGAAGGAATTAGTGGAAGCACCAGGACATGAAATGGGAGCTTCATCTAACTGTAGATGGAAGCAAGAGCGGACTCCTACCAGCAGAGAGATAAATCAATGTGAGTAAATTTGAACCTGAACCTCTGAGAAATGACTGCCAAACAACCTGCCTGAAGAGCACCATAATGACTGTGGAGGAATCGTAGCTGCCAGTACATGCTAACCACAACTTTTTCCATTTGGAGGGCAGCAACAGTGAGAAATTACACATCACTCACCTTCCACCCAAAAATGTTGTCGGATAGTTGAGGTTTCAACAGGGAAGGAGTTCACATGCACGCTAGAAAACAGGCTGGAAGTAATACTGGTATGGCAGCACAGAGCTCAGAGGGTGTACCTGAGATGTTGCAGATTTAATGTTTTAGGCAAACAGATCAAAACTGCCTTCCATCTTTGCTTTGGGAGGATGGCATTCTCCTCCACATCACACACTTAATGGATTAAACATTACTGTCTCATCTGCTCTGCACAGCAAAGCACAGGGAATGAGGCTGAGCAGCCTTCCTCTCCAGTTTGTGTCTTAGGCTACCTCAAGCACAGCACACACAGAGCAGCTCCTGTGCTATGCTGCGTTGTGCCAGATAAGAGGTCATTGATATTGCTGCCTGGCATCCCCATCACCTCTGCAGTGGTAAGGTGAGTCCTCATAAATCAGTTCAGAATGAAGTCTTTTCCCGCTTCATTACAACAGCACTTCCCTAGTATATCTGCTTTGCTTCTTGTTTGTTTTTTTGTTTTTTAATAAAAATAATTGTTTTTCCTTATACTCCAAACAGCCACCTGAAAAGTGCACTGGTTTTCAGCTGTGGAAAAAGTTTTTCTCTACGCCTTTTTCTTCTTAACTGTAGCCTGAAAAATACATTTTTTCTCTGATTTGCAGAAGTCAATTGTTCCCTTTGGGGTCTTAGCACATGCACAGCTGCCTATAAAATATTTTTTTTCCCCTTTACTTTGCAAAACTTATTTTCACCATTGGAGCTCCTAAATACTGGTTCTAGGAATCAGGTAGATGCTGTCATTCCTAATGCCATTTTTTCTGGGCCAACCACAACCTCATTTTTACCTCCTCTCCCCCAGCACTGCAGATCAGCTGGAAGTGACACAAGAAAGCTCTTTCACTGGGCTGCAAATATGCCAAGGGAACCATTTTCACAAGATTTCCGGCTATGAGGGTGGAAGCTTTTTGTAAGTTGGTAATGACAGTCCCCAGGAGTGGAGGAGCTCAGAATCAGTGCGAAGAAAAGGATATTCTCTACTCCAGCAGCTGGACAGGCAGATCCTGTGGTTTTCTCTGGCTTCTAACTCCTGCGCTAATTAACAGAAACCGGCACCCCACAGGATCTCCATAAATCCTGTCCTGAATGGATTATCCATGGCACAGATATTTTCAAATTAAGGCTTCAGACCCGGAGGGAAGACAGTCACGTAGCAAGGTATATAAACAGTAACTGTTTCCAAAGCAATGGGTGGATCTGATATTATTAACAGCATAGCACCACTTTCTAACAATATGAATAATGAAATAAGCTGTCAAAAAAAAGTAGTGGATCCTACATTGTCTGATGTCTCCAAATAAAGTCAAGATGCATTTCTGGAAGCTCTACCTTAGTCCAGCCCAGGTTACAAGTACCTTTACAGAGCTGACAATGTCATGTGTGTATTTTGCAGGAGGTCAAGCTAGATGGTCAAAATCATCTTTCACAGATTTGAAATCTCTTTTTTTCTGAGTCTGAGAAAAGAAGTTACCCATTTTTTAGCTCTTTTCAATATTTAATTCCAGTTAGCTTCTACCAGAAGAATGTAAAGGCACTCTGAGGAAAAATAAGAGGAAAGGGAAATAAAAGAGCTTTTATCAGGGCATTCTTGCTTTTCTGTTGTGTGAGTGCTTCTAGCAGGAATCTCAGCAGTTATTCACAGACACACAGAACAGACTGTATATTCTGTCTTCTGCCTTCTATAAGCAATTTAATTTTAAAACAGTAAAAAAGAAAGGAATATTTTAAAAATGCATTCTCTCCCCATTATGCATTTCTGCCCAAAGCTTGTACTGACTTGCTGGGATACCTGCTGAATGTTCCAGGAGACCTGCGTGCATCAGAAAGAGCCCTATTCACATCAATAGCAACCCTCCCAGTGAGTTTAGTAGGATGGGAGCTTGCCTACCCATCCCTCAGCAGAGCTGATTTTCACCTTCTCTCCTTGCCCCCGGCCCCATGACGAAGAGAGAGAAAAGCAAATAAGGACTCATTAAAAAAAAAGTTCTAACATCTAATATTTCAAAAAACATCAGTAGATAAAGTTAGAATGTATGCCTTGTTCAGGGATGGAACATTGTTGCTCCAGAGATTAAAGTGAAAAAGACACAACTTCTTTGAAGGCACATACATGAAACTCCTATCTCTCTCAAGCACAGTGATACTATTACACAAATCAGTAAATGCTTGGAAAACAGCAATACCACTGGTTAGGATAAAATTTAATTTGTAGGTGCTCAAAAGTTTACATACACTTAATTCTACAGTTATGTCTCTAAGGCAATGGACATGCCAGAAAAATCTCACAAGGGCTAAATCCTTAATGAATCAAACCAAATTACTCTAGGAATTAATTTGGCTGAGAGAACGCTATCCACACTGGGATTTTCAAAAAGACCTGTCAAAAATTACAATGCTGAGATCTTACTTAAGAACCCTAAAAAAAGCCTGAAAATTCAAAAACATGTGTTGATTCCAAGCCAGGATTTCAGCACTTAATTAAAAATAATAGTCATTTAAAGAGACTGCCTACTACATGACAGATTACTTAAAGTTATACAACTTAAAGAACTAGAACTTTAAAGGAAGAAAATGCCAGCAGTAAAATTTTGCCCTTAAACCTTCCTAGGAAACATATCTTATGTATTGTATAATATTTTTTTAGGTTTATAGTAATTTCATCTTCAATAATTGCTCGCAATTAAGGTTTCTGGCCATTAGGGGCTCTTACAATACCTATTGAAACAAAGAAGTTGTCCCTTTGTACTTTACAGCAAGGAAGGAGGACTAGATGTCAGTACCAAGCAGCAGAAAAAGTGAAAGAGGTGAAAGGTGACAGAGATATTTTCCAGCTGTTTTTTCAACATTCGGCATATTCTGCACACTTGCCTGAGACTCCTTTCAGCAAGTTTTAAATCATTTCAACCAGTAATCACAGAACCGCAGAATCAATGAGGTTGGAAAAGACATTTGAGATCGCGTCCAACCTATGACCGATCACCACCGTGTCACCCAGACCATGGCACTGCGCGCCACATCCAGGCTTTCCTTAAACAGCTCCAGGGCTGGGGACTCCTCTGTCTCCCTGGGTAGCCCATTCCAATGGCCAATCACCTTTTCTGTAAAGGAGTTCTTGTGCCCAGCTTGTCCTCAGATGTTTCCCAGACACTAACACTTATCCACGCTGGCATCCTCATACTCTCTGTATATCCTTCCCTCTGCTCAGAAGAGTCTCCACATTACTCACTGACCACCTTCTGTGCTGTTCCATTGTTACTGCAATGGCCCGTATTTCCTACTTAGAGTGTGTGTGAGTGTGAATTTGTGTGCTCATTTGGTAAACAGTGTAGTTCACTCCAGGCAAATCACAAAACTTGACATGTGTGCCACAAGCAGATCCAATGCTATGCTGCGCTGACAATATAATTCGGCATATGGTTGCTCCTGAGATTAAAAGAAGCATTCCTGCTCCTTGCAGGACTTCACAGCTGTGACTCAAATCTGGCAGCCTGCTACAGCTTATCCTTTATTTGCTTACCTGTTTTAATCTTTGATTTTTCCTTTTAGTCATTGTCTCAAAAGTCGCCTTCTGAACAATTCTACCCCAAACAATTCCAGCACAAATATGTATTTCCTTTGGATACAACAAAGCAGACAACCCAAGAGATTTGAGCAGTGCATATCAGGAACTTCCTTCCTGTCTGTCAGGTCACCAAGGGTGCCAAAAGCAGTTTCCTGCTTTTGCCAAGGTTCTTTTCCCATCCAAATAGAGAACAAGCCTAAAATTTCTCAATATCTGTGGACAGGTGCATTCAGTATGACATGTTCAAGTCATCAGTGAAAGCCATGTGCTCTTTAATTAGCTTTCCTAACTTAGTTGCTCTGTCAAAAGTGTCATTTATAGAATTTGAAGAGCAGGGCAGACCATACAGGACCATGCCACCTACAAACTTATAATAGCAGAGATCTCTTGATGGACACCTGGCCAGCTTACAGCAACTAAAAACGTGTCCTGCAGCTTTAACTCTGAGCTCTTGAATAATCTCTTAGAACAGCCATGAGTTATCAGCAAGGCTGGAGTTGGAAGCAGCAATGCCAGTGGGTTTTATGAGTAACAGGACAGTCTGGCCCATACAGGGGACACTGTGCCTTCTGCCTCCTAACCCTGGATAGCCAAGAGAGCTGTATCTATTGTGCTGTATTCTCATGCTCACTGGAAGATCAGAGACTCCTGTGTGCATCCTTAGTATCAGTCTTCCTGATGCAATAGTAGTAGCAGTGTTACTAAAAGAGATTATCACTGTTCCACTCGGCTGGTGGTTGTCATGCAAAAGGAAAGAGATGAGTGACTGTTCACTGCAGCTTGAGCTTCCATGCTTTACTATTCAGCTGAGCATTTCTCAGGCAGGCAGCATTTAACTCTGTCCCTCTGGAAACCAAAGACACAAGAGTAATTCAGTCATGGAGTACACAGATTTGGTTTAACACCAACAGCGGAGCAGAGACAGTCAAGCACCATCAAGTCTCCACAGCAACAGACCATACTCAGAGTATGTGATATGCAAATTATTTTTTAGATGAATTATATTTTTGGCAGTACTATTTAAAAGCACACATTTGCATATGCATTGTGTACTGGTCAATGAGCTGATAACACAATTACATGACCAAATGGCTTCAAGAGAAGGATAAAGCTGTTCTGTGTGAGCATCTAAGCCCACCCCAACAGTGACAGGATTTCCAAAGTACCCTTGATAAATTAGATAGATGCAGGAACCTTTCTACTTTAAACTCCTATTAAAAAAAAAAAAAAAAAAAAAAAGGAAGAAAAAGAAAAAAGGAAAAAGGAAAAAGGAAACAAAAAAAGGAAAAAAGAAAAAAGGAAAAATGGAAAAGGAAAAAAAGGAAAAAACAAGAAAAAGGAAAAAAGAAAAACAGAAAAGCAGAAAAAAAAGAAAAAAAAAAGAAAAAAGGAAAAAGAAAAAAAGCAGTGAAAGTTTTGTGCATGTTTTCATCCCCTCCTTGCTAAAGCCACCAGGCACTGGGCTCATTTATACTAATAGCTGCTAGAACCTGTCTTGCCCCAAATAGCCCATGTTCTGTAGCATATAAAGAAGAAATCAAGTCTTCTCATGTGGGATTTTCACTGAACAACTGTTGATTTTGCTGAGAGAAATAATTTCCATCAAAAATGTGCTAAAAATCAATCTGCAGATACATGTTAATGAGGGAATGTTGGGACAATCAAACCAATGTTGTGTCTCATTGGCTTAGGCCAGGAGTGAGCAACATGTGGCTCTTGAGCCATATGCACCTCTTGAGCTGTTGGAGTGAGGTTTCCATGCCAAGGCTAAATCACATGGCGGGAAGAGGAGCAATGGGCCGTGCTGGCACAGGGACCGTGGGGGTAATCAGCTCCTCCTGCTGACAGCAGGCACCGAGCCAGAAGGGGCTAATGAAGCTGATATCTCTGGGTGACCTTGAAAGACTATATGCAGAGCCCCACCAATTCCCAAAATAGGATCCATGATGAGCCATTGTCATCTCCCGTCTGTGAATTGCTCTTCAATCATCTCTCCCATTGATTCACCATGTGTCCTATGGTTAACAGCCACGTGAAAGCACACAGGATTAGCCACCCCTCTGCTACCCTGCTACTTGTATTTGATATTTTAAGTGGAGAAGAGGTTTTAAAAATCCATCTGTGACAAAGATAGATAATTATGTAAAATGCAAAAGCAAGAAAATCCTCTTTTGCTTCCCACTGCCAGAGTTTTAGAGCATGATGTTTGATTACCTCATATTATTGTTAACTGGAATGGAGTTATGATTGCTTGCTAAATGCTTTTAATTTTAATTTCAAAAAGAATTTAAATTTTTATGCCATCTGAAACTGTATTTTAAAATTGTAGCGGATGTTCCTTAGATCAAAAGATTCTTAGCAGTGAGAGGGGAAGAATGGTACACAGGGACTTAGGCAAATTATGACATTTATCATTACAAATTATGTTACTGAAGAACTGTATTCACCCATGAGTTATTTTCTCTTTTCTTTCCTTGAAACAAACCTCATCAGAGACAGAGTGCAGTGTGTACGTAGACCCAGCTGATGGTGAATTCTCAGAAAACAGGTGAAAGGCAAGAAGTAATGTACAAAAGTTTTCATAACTCTTCATTTCAATGAAAAAGACAGTCAAACTTCAGCAACTAAAACCAGATGAAAAATATCTCAGTGCCACAACTCTTAAGAAAATGTCTATTCTTAAGAGAATCAGGCTTTTTTTCATTTTTTGCTTTTAATTTCAAAACAAAAAGTGTATTTTCCAATAATATTATTTTGAATATATTTTAACTGTGTGGAAATGCAATATTTTGGCTTTCATCTTTTAAATAGAATTATTTTTTCTGTTCTTAATTTGTATTTTATGGGTTTTTCATATGGAGGGTGGTTAAACATTGGAACAGGCTCCACAGGGAAGTGGTCACAGCACCAAGCTGGCCTGAGTTCAGAAAGAGTTTGGGCAATGCTCTCAGGCACATGGTGGGATTCTTGGGGTGCCTTGGAGAGGGCCAAGAGTTGGACTCCATGATTCTGATGGGTCCCTACCACCTCAACATATTCTATGCTTCTATGATTCTATGATTTATTTTGAAATAATGCAGAAACTTCTGCAAAAATAGGAACAAAACATAGTCTCCTTGGTGGGGAAAGAATGGCTTGATTGACCTGAAAAATTGTTTCTTTCCCCAAAATGTCACTTCATGAAGGACTTTGTGACTGTTTGCTTCAAAGTCTTTTTCTTAAAAAAAGGAATCTTCCAATAGTACAAAAATTCCGCATTTCCAGGATCTCTGGAATCTGGTTAATAATTATGATTCCCTGCTACTACTGTTAGGAACACTACCCTTTAAACACTTCCTTTAATCCTTGGATCTTGTACAGTCTCTACCTGATTACATACAAGTGAGGTTGCCCTGAAGTCTCTTCAACTTGACTCATACAGGGTCCTTTCTTGGGCACTGATACTGCACAGCCCTGGAGTAATGGGCAATGATTTCACGACTTCCAAACAGCTTGATATTTTAATTCATGCAATAATTTTAAAGCCCCATTCATCATCAAGAAAGTAAGTGAGCAGAAGCTGTCTTTAAAATTGATCTGTTAAAATCTGCAATATTTTCCCTATGATAATGAAATTCAAAAGAACAAAATCCAAATACACGCATAAAAAAATCTGTGCAACATCAGGGACATATTTTCCAGAAAGTGTGCTTGTAATTTGTTTTTTGTGCAGCAGGGAGTTGCCATTTCCATGCTGTGGTCTCAGGTGTTCATGTGATTCTGTGCAGGCAGCTACTTTTTGTGCTGTTGATCAAAATGCTTCCATTGTGATGGCCCTTATTTTATCTTCTTGGAGGAAATTTTCACACACAGGATTTAGTGAGGCCCTGATCCTGTGATGTAGGAGTGTACAGTCGAGTTGTTGAGGCCACACAGACCCCCTACCAATTTCCTGCTCTTGTATAAAGTTGTGTTACACGTAGTGTAGCCTTTTATGAGATGACATGTATACATCATGTTCTGTCCAGATGTTCTGAGCTATCAAATCAAAGCTCTGTTATTGGTTCTTCCATGTTTGAGTTGGAAGAATAACTCTGAAAATATTATCATGAAGTGCAAAAGGCACCAAGAATGGGGTATCACCATGTTTTTTCTAAAAAACCGTCACATACCTAAAAAATATGGTTTGAAGCCCTGCTGGACCTAACAAAGATTAAAATTTGCCAGAATTTCACCCAGGGAAAAATAATATGCACTTACACTGCAAGAAGTACCAGAACTGTTGTTTCTGATGCCCTTCATACAGCACTGTAATTTGTAAGTGAATCAGCCTAAAATCTGGGAGGCCATTGGAAATTTCTAGCTATATTATTACTCTAGAAATGTAATATACTGCATGATATGTTAGTATCACTCAAAAGCCTGGCTAGACCAAACTGGCCCAGGTCTCATTGATTTTAATAACACTGTGCCATTTTACATTACCTGAACAACTGAGCCAGAGGCTGTGATTTTTCTTTCTTCTTAAAAACAACAGAAACTGGTTATATCCTAGTTCTTCACACAGAAAAGCTAAGCTGAGGGCTGTTAAGCATATTTGCTACAGAAGAACAACCAAAGAGAGTGTGAGAAAAAAACCCTTGACTTTTCCTGACACATTAGTAATGACATATATTATCATAACAGACATGGTATCCTCTAAACATTGAAAGGCTATGATAATATTTATACTATGCTCAAGGTGCAGCAAGGGGCAATAAAACCATGATTAAAATGCAACAAAAAACATAATTAAAAAGCACTCTTTATAAAATTCAAACAAATAAAAGCAGTCACCGAAAGAGAAAGGAGAAAAAGAGGATCAGCTAAGGTTGGAACAGGGGATAATTATAAAGTGTCTCAGAGATCAGTATATTCAAGGGAAAGAAAAAGCAAAGCAGCCCATCTTGACACTGAGGAGGCAGAAAGAAAATCTCTCCTTGTGCTCTCCTGACTAAAGTGGGTAGAGGCGGATTCATAGGATAATTAAAAGCAGCGCTGCCAGGGACACAGATGTGAAGGCTTTAAAAGGCAAATGCAGCCGGACTGCCAGTGCCCTCAGAGAGCACCCACCACCCCCGGGGGTGGCTCTCCCCTTTCTGTCTATACAAACCCTGCTGTGCTGTAAGGAGAGGTCAGAGCTCGTTTTCCTCAGCAGCAATGGACATGCCCAGTGCTTGTACACAACTATGTTTCCCTTACTGTGCAGGCATGAGATTAGTGGAGCACCTCTCTGGGTCTTCCAGGTGGTCTCTCGGTACCACAGCCAAGACTCAGGTTTCCCCTCCATCCGTGGGGCTGAGATCCTCCCCTTGACTCCTTCTTTTCTCTTGCTGCAAATATCTTTGTCCCAGAGCAAACTGTTGTTAGGACTGAGATAAAGATCCTTTTCCCAGCCCTTCAGATTTATCCCTGCACTATTCAGTCCCTTCTTCTGTATCACTTTTTCTTGTTCCCCTCCTTCAATAGTTCATCCAATAACAGCTAATTAGTTGCATTTTCAAAGTCAACTTGTCCATCATCTTAAGTTGACAAAATGTCTATTTTGATCAGTTCATAAATCCAGTCTCCATCATCCACTGGGGCTGGATTTTAAGCATGACTTCTATTCTTTCCATGCACAGAGCTATTTCATTACCTTCCATTAAATCTACACTTATAACTCTCCCTTGCCCTGGTCCCTATGAAAACAGTTGCAAGAGTTAATATTTTGATATACCAAGACCCTATGACGGTAAACAGTATTTTGTGTTATACTTTTCTGCTCACTCATCCTTTAAACTTCTCATCTGATACATGGCCCGTAAGCTTTGAGACAAGGCCTTAATTTTGTTCTTTGTTTTTACAGCTCATAGTGCAATAACTGCTTGGTTTTTGTTTGGTCCAAGTCTAGATCTTCTAGGTATTGCTGCAGCTGAAATCATAATAAGAGTAGCAGAACAACATAAAGGAAATCTACCTGGAGGTCAAAATTTAGCCAAAATGTGTGCAACCGCCCTGTGCCCAAAGAACTGTTTGAAAAAGCCATAGTTTCTGGAAAGTAATTGCAAAACTACCAGGAAACTCACTGTCAGAAAATTGTAGCCATTGGGGAAGTGTGTCCTTTAAGCCTATGACTACGATACACTATCTGTGAAGTAGGAAAAAAAACCAAAAAACTGAGTATTGGGATCAGTTGGAGAGAGAAAGAAGATTTCTTGCATTAGTCTTATAAACACATCTCAAACAAATCACCTGTGATTTGAATCTTGGGGATGCTTCCCATACCATCTACCCCATCAAACAGTCTATAAAATCCTTCAATATCTGAGTATCAAAAAGTGATGGGACCTGAAACGTGTTAAATCTTCCAAAAACAACCCACTGGGCTACAAAACCATGCTAAAAATATTAACTGGCTTACCGAATTCAGTGTTACTAAATTTCACATTTTTCTCTATCAGAAAAAAATATCATAGTGAGTTTTGAAATTTACAGTGTGATATGTCCTAGCCAGTGAGTAAGCAGAGTTTTTCTATACATTCATGCTAAAATATTGCTGGCTTTTGATTATATGCATATGGTTAGATTGTGTGTATATGTTTATACACATATTTATATTTTATGTATGGCTGTGGGTATGGCTTTAAGCATGAGTGTTTCAGGGCCAGGGTATCAGCATCTTATCATTTATTCTTTTAGACACTGTGAAGATCAGGTGATGCCTGTAAAACAGCTCCAGTAGTTTCCTTTCTGTGGAGTCAGTAAAAAGACAAACCATTCTACCTTTGATTTGTATTTGAACTATTTCATACAACTCTCTCACTCATAACGTCCCTGTTTATCCTCAGTACACAGTGCAGAGCGTGAAGCTGGATCCATAGATTAAACACGCTATCCATCAGCTGCCTGTAGTTGCGGATAATTATTTCAACTGCCATTTAAAAAAAAAATAAATCAGAATGGTGCCAAATTGAAAAATCTGTTCCTCACTTCTCCCAGTGCATGAGGTCCCTTGTTGGGTTATTGAAATTACTAGGCTGTTCTCGTAGCCAAGGAAAAGAGGGAAGACAGATGGAGCCATGCATTTTTGTAAAAACTCTTAAGAACTGTCCTCGTGACAACCCCTTCTCTGTCTCCAAGGCAGTGGGTAGATCTTGTTATGTGTCCTGCTCTGCACTAAAGATATTCCAAGCAATGCCTGACAATTCTGGCATGTTTTCTGTGGGGATTTACTTGTACTGCATCATTAAGGAAAGATATTTTTCATATGATCAGCTCAATACCTCTCCTTGAAACAAAGCGAAAACAAATATCCAAATATTTATATACATATATACATATATGTAATATATATACTAATGCTTTTGTCCTGATGGAAGATTAAATGAAGTATTTATTTGAGAAAGTATGCTTGCATTTTAATTGTTGTGGTAACATACTCAAATTGTGCATGGGCTATAAATCCCAAGGCAATGCAGATCACTTTCTAATATGTCCCGGGTGTTAGAAATGCAATGCATTTAATTTCACACAGAACCAAATCCCATTCAGAAGACCTATGCAAGAAGCAAGGCTGTTTCAACGCTGCATTTTAAATCATCCAAGTATTTTCTTTTGCTTTGTCTCTGCTCGAAAGAAAAAGGTGCCCACTGTAAAGCCATTTCAGCACTGCCCTTCCTATTTTCAAGTTCATTTAGTTTACATTACTTTTCTGATTTCTTATTAACCTATTCTCTTTCTGCTCCCCAGAAAATCTCAGTTTCCTCTGTATATGACACTGATACCTCTAAATATTTTGTGTGTACAGATGAGCAGGAGACAGGAAAAACAGCCTTTTACATGCACTGTCCCTATATCTAGAAAGATATCTCTCTCTCTCTCTTTCTGTCTCTCTCTCTCAGAGCACTTTCAAGTCAATGCAAAGGATATATTACTATATTTTCAATTTCTATAATACCTCCCATCAAGTGCCTTACAAATGTCAGTGAATTCATAACACCGATGAGAGGTAGAGAAATATAAATAACCTTACTGAAAGATGGTAAAGGTTGTTCAAGATGGCCTTATTTTTAGAGGTATTGAACATGCACAGCTGTCTTTAACTTCAAGAAGAAAATGGAAGATGTTCATCACTTTGGCAAAGAGGATTCAAATCCTTGGCCACTTCTGCTTGAGATTTAAGTGTCTAATTTTCTCCAGCTCAAGCACAATATAGACTTGAAGTAGAAATCCTGAAAAAGTTATTTGCCTATGTTATATAGAAGATTGGATGAGATGATCATAAAAGTGATCCAAACTTAATGTCTGTGAACTTTCAAGATAGTGGCTTAGGTAATACTTCTGCAGTAAATCTTCAGTAGGATCAGGAATAGAGTCCAGGCCCTCTGATTGACATTATTTTTGATGCTTTTATCACAAATCTGTGCTTGTTCTTTTCAAGTATGCTAAAAAGTCTTGAATTAATAAAGCAGAGAATTGATAAAACAAGCAGATACATTACTTTGTCAACATAATTCACATTAAGGTTTACAAAGTCTATGTAGTAGCATATGACACCATCCAATAATATCTTACCTTTAAAACAGACTATTTCTAGGAAAGAGTCCCTTAGTTTTTTTGCCACTTTACTGTGCTATATCACAGCACAATGTTCTGCTTATAGGAGAGAGAGGACAGACCTGATTATACAACTGCATTAGAACATATTGTCCCTGGGAATCAAATCTGCTGAATAAGTTATAAATGTGATTTTCTCTTCTTTTGCCTGTTATTTGACAGAGAACTGAAAGAAAAGAAAAAAGAAAATCAACCACCTTATTTTTTATGTTTTTGTCTCGGGGTATATATATATAAAAAAATCAGCTTATTTTTCAGGCTGTTATTGTTTCTCTAATGTTTGATTTACCTTCTAAATATACACCACTACTTAATAAAATAAAACTTTAAAAAATCAATTCTAAAGCTGTTAAAGAAAGAACACATTAGAGTGAAATCATTTAAAGATTTGTTTGTTATCCATGCATGACAAAGCACAAAAAATTGAGTATCAATTGTGGGAAAAAACAACTGTGCTCCTCCTTTCATCTCAAAATCTCTATGGTGACTTGGTTAGGAATGGTTTATGATTCCTCCTTTGCTTTGATTTATAAGCAAGTCATTGTTCAATTTAATTGTGTCCAATATATCACCAGAACACATTGCATCCTGGCATTTTACCATTTATAGCATCACAGAAAAATTGATACTCATAAAAAGCCTCTGTTTCCTCCCCTCTCTCCCACCCTACAAAGAAATCTAAGAAATCAGATCATTTGATGTACATCAGTGAATCAATAAGGGCAATAAATCAATGTAATTGATTAAAAGTTACAATATTCTGGACTATACATATGTTTATTCAAGTGAGCTCTTATCAGTTTAGGTCTGCACATAAAAAGACACTTGTAGATCGCCCAAAAATCAGAAGTCCAAAAACTAGTTTTAAAGGTCATTAAAAACCAGAAGTTGGGAGGTTTCTGTATAATTTATGACCCGGTTGGCTAAAAAATGTGGTGCACTGCTATAGCGTAGTCTAGACAATCCCCTAAGAACTATGTTGTGGCAGGAAACATCCTGTAACACCATGGGAAGAAATAGAGAACAAAGGAAATTGGACTTTTTCAACCAGTGAGATGACATGAGTTAAGCTTCAATTCTGTGCGTTACTACTCTGATCCAAGTTTTATCAGTAGATGATACCTTCTCCCAGGTAACAAGTGACAGGAGAAGGGGAAATGGTCTCCAGTTGAACCAGTAAAGGTTTAGATCAGTTACTAAGAAAAATTTCTTCAGTGGAAGAGTGTTCAGGCTTTGGAACAGGCTGCCCGGGGAAGTGGTGGAATCACCATCCCTGGAAGTGTTCAAAAAATGTCTAGATGGGGCACCTGGGGTCATGGTTTAGTGGCGAAAATGGCAGTGTTAGGTTAACAGTTGGACTTGGTGGTCTCAGAGGTCTTTTCCAGCCTTAACCATTCTATGATCTGAACAAATGTAATCTGTTCTCTTGGTAGTGTTTTTGCCCAGTCGTGGACTGTCACCTTCTCTGAGAAGGAGGAGGTATGGGCACTGTGGCACTATGGACTCGTGCATACTCTCTCATTTGTTGTAGGAAAGGCTTCCAGATATGTATAATTACTCCCGCTCCAAAAATGAAGATAACAGAAAGGCACAAGATGTGAGGTTGGCATCACACCAAGGCTGTAGCAATCCTCCTGCTCCCTCTCTACCCACCCACTTGGACATCAGACCACACTATGATAAATATCATCCCTCCCTCAGCTCACATGCTCAAGGCAGGAGCCTGTTTCAGGATATGCATTGATCAGGTGTTTGGTTGGCTTCCACTGCTTGTAGAGCAGTCCCAGAAAGTGTTGGCTCAGCAGTAGGCTACATGGCTAAGGAAGGTGAGGATCTTCATGCTTTGTGTTTCAGGGATGAGGGATAGTAACCTCATCCCATTGCTGGGTCTCAGTTCAAACAGGGAGAACATCCAGCTGTGCCTCTTTCCCCTATTCACAGGAAATTTAAGCTACTTCTGTGAATTCCGTAATATTTATAATCCATTCATCGAAGATTTACTGGGTGGGGTTTGCCTGCTGTGGGAGGTGAAAGAAAGACCAAGGAAATGATTCAGTACCCTCTCAGCCTCATAACCCTTCAGACTAGGATGCAGTTGAATTTCTGAACAGCCTATTTATCAGTAAAGTGTCAGTAGGAATTGATGAAACCTTAAAAGCCACAGTTAAGCAGCATGCAGCATAAGGACGGAGAGCAGAAGACGCTGTGTGCATTATGCTATTAAGAAGAAAGCATGCTACTAGCAATAGTCATCCCTTTTAATTCAGATAACACCTGTGAGGAATATTTAAATCACATTTAGTCTGAGATTAAAAAAAGAAGAAAAAATTGACTTAATAAGAAGGCACCATGAGACACCATGGTGAGAACAGACCAAAACAGACTTATGACACAAAACCCTTTTTGAACCTTCACTCTATGCAGTGGTATATTATCAACAGAGCAGATGAATAACTAAAATCCAATCTTGCTGGCTTGATTTTGTTACATTAAGGACAACTATTATGGCAGCAAACGTCTAATTTTTACTTCATCATTAAAATTCTTTGTAATAATTACTATGGCCACATCAATAATAAAGAATGTCGACTCTGTGTGTGCACCCATGCATGCCCAAAGTTATATGCAATTTTCAGCACACGTTGTGGAGTCCTAACTCTTGCCCTTGCCTGCACAGCCCTGTGTAACTAATAGTTTTGTATTCCCTCTCCTCCTTGCTTTTGAGGTTATTCAAATTTCCTCACTGTTTATCCTGAATACAGTAAGGATCGTGTATCGTATACAGACCTCACAGCAAAAAGCTCAGCAAATCCACACAAAAAAAAAAAAAAAAGGAAAAAAAAAAGAGAAAAACAAGGTGAATCTATAGGGAATTTAATCTTGTTATCAGTGTCTTGTTTCATGTGTCATCAGGTAATGAATGTACAATCTGCTGTACCATGTAAGCACAGTTAAAAGAATTTACTGTATATGAAGGGAGGTTTAGAGTTGTTATCAGCAGTGCTCTATCTGAAACAATGCTGTAGCAGCAGCTACAACAGTGTGTGTACACATCAGACACCCATGGATAAAAGTGCACACACATATAATAAATCGTAGAATCATCAAGTCAAAGAACAGCTTGAGTTGAAAGAGACCTTAAAAGATCATCTCGTTCCAACCCTTCTGCCTTGGGCAGGGACATCTTCCACTAGCCCAGGTTGCTCAGAGCCCCGGTTGTTACTCAGAGCCCCGTCCAACCTGGCCTTGAGCACTTCCAGGGATGGGGCATCAAGAGCTTCTCTGGACAACCTGTTTTAGTGATGTCCACATACACAGAGACACATACATAGAAATTTACATCAGTGACATTTAAATACCTCTCCCTTTTCCAGAGCTCCCTCTGTAAGAAGAGTGATTTTTCCATGCACATTATCAATGGGTTTAATCCCGTAATTACTTTAGTTGCATGCAGAGCTCTGAGAACTTGTGAAGACTTGCTTGGCAAACAAGAACCCAAAGAAAAAAAGAAATTAGCTCTCCAGATTGAATGACCTCCATGAGCCTGGGGTGGTGCACATCACTAGAGAAATGCAGGGGAGAATTGTAGCTAACAGGAAGGAAAAGAAACTGTTCAACAAGGAAGAGAAGATAAAAATCAGAGCAATGAGGAGAAAAACAAACATGTTGTGTCTTAATTCTGTTGCTGGGAGGCCTCCCTGTCCCTGTCCCTAGTCAAGCCAGTTGTGTGTGGCAGCAGCACTGCAGATGGAGCACACATGCGGTGTTATCGACTTAAAGGAGAGAACAGCCCATGGGGCAGAACTGTTCTTACTTGGTGGAAGAAAAACTTGTGAGATAATTGTTGAAATAAACACAAAACTCCTGAGATCCTTGCAGGAAAAGCTCATTTTTTAGTGGGTGATGAAGCACAATGGCAGATATTCTGTACCAATGGTGAGGAAGCCCTGCCAGACTTTTGGCAGGGAGCAGCAATTATCATGGATTTAAAACAAAAACCGCAACCAAAGACAACTACAAACAGGATGAGAGAACAGGAGAATTTTTTTCAACTGGTCATAATCCTTCAGTATCACATGAGAGCTGGGGTCAATGGTTTGGCATTTCTACTTTTCTTGTCTTTCCTGGTTCGTGGTCACAATCTTACTCAATAACAGATGATTAAATTAAAAAAAAAAAAAAGAGAGAAGAAAGGCAAATTTCTGGCTTTGGAGCCATCACATGAGTAGGTATGGCTCAGTGTATAGATCTCTCAATAAATGCCAGCACTGGACAAACCCTGGGCCAGGGAATGTCATTTACTGAACATTTGCTTTTACAGGCTACCTTTCAAGACCACTGAGAAAAGCCACAGACACATGAACCCACAGATCATGTGTAGAAAATCATTCCTTTTTCTTGCATGAAGCTACATAACATGGCTTACTATGGTTAATATCATCTAGATTAGTGCTTCTCTTTTTTATTTTTTCTAAACTAAACCATCATTTATTATTAAAAAAAATACTCATCCATCATCTTTTATAGTTTCTCTTAGTCTAATTTTTAATTGACTGGTTTCTGAACCCTTGTTTGTATTTTCTGTTGGTTCTTTTTCTCATTATTTTGTAGTTTGTGTTTTTGTTTGCTTGCACATCCACTTGTGTAGGAATTATTTTATATGGGACAAAAATTTAAGGTTCTAAGGCGATTTTTCAGACTCCATCTCAGGTCTTACAAACTGATGGCAGTCTACAGAGCACACGCTGAGTAACACTGATAAACATCAGCTGCTTGAGAACAAGAGATTCTCTTATCTTCAGAAAGGACTTAGGGAATAATTTTATGCGTATGTAGCCTGAAATGTGGGGTGGAAAACTTGTGGAATCTTTTAATAACAAAAGATGTCCTAAGAGATGGCAAGTGTCCCATAGCAGGCACGATTAGATGGTGACTTGAGCTGCAGTGCCATTGCAGTGTCAGATGAGAGAGAACAGGTGACTACTCCCACCAGAAATGTGCTAAAAAAGTAGAAAAAGTCATTTTCTACCCAGGTCACCTCGTCAGCATGTGACAGGTCCATGCAGTGTCCCCAGAGGATGTGCTTGCAGAACACAGTTCAAGGAAATCTTGAAATCTATCAGGTTATGTTTCTGTTCAAACACAAGGAGTAAAGAGATGAAGCAGTTACAAGCAAAATAATGGAGGAAGACAATCCTTGATAAATGGAGAGATAGGAAGTACATTCTCTAACAGTGGTTATGTTTTATTCTGAAATTATGTTTCATCCTTGACACAGTATTCTGTTTGCATGGCAGAGAAGATGGTCCGCAAAAACATTTTGGAGTTATCTAAGCCTTACTTCCCAATAGGCTATTTTCTTCAAAAACTTTCTGCTTATCACTATGTAGTCTACTATAAAAGTATATATTTCTTTTTCGAGCAATTTTATGAGTTACAGAAATAAGGGGAAAAGATACTGCTCTGAATTTCTCCTTTTACAATTTTCAGATGTTCAACACTCAAAAGAGCTGTTTAGTGCCTCCATATCTTCAGCTCATCTGGGACAAAAAGAAATCACATCATGACACTTGTTCTTTTGCTGAAAAAAATAACTCATTTTTACTGAAAATGTGCTGCATCTGGCCCTCACAACCAGAGCAGTATCCAAAGGAAGGGGATTGTTTTGGCTGAAAATGTCTGGGGTTTCCACCTTCTAGAGTCAAATCCACTCCATGCCATTGCTTACAAGATTTGCTGCTAATTATGTAATTTCTTTGATTGCCTTAAACGTGGATGGCTTTGCACAACTCTGTGTGAGTCACTGTATCAGACACATATCCATATTGAACATTTAGATCATGACCTTCAACATCTGATTTTGTTTCAAGAGCCTTGAAGGGTGTCATTACTGGTGATCTTGTCAAATCTTTTTGGTGAATACTCCCTGGAAAGTTGCTGAGACTTTTGACACAAAAAACCCACCTTACACTGGAGTATCCAGTTCTCACAATAGCTTGCAATACTTTGAAAATGAAGCACTTAAGGTAAATAATCTTCTTGAGAGATAAGCTGCCCTGAATTGTCTTGCACTAGCCACAGAGTAAGAAACCATGCAGCAGCTATGACTGTAATAGGGCAGTGCCCTCGCTCTGAAATGAGTGTCAACCACCCAGATTCTCCAGTCTTATCACACTCTCTAGAATCCTATCAAAAACACAAGTCTTGTGGTTTTCAGGGATTCTCATGTGAGAAGAGATACACAGCAATTTGGCAGCGCATTCTGCAGTAAAATACTTGTTCCATAAAGGCATAAAGAATGAGCAAGCACACAGCATTCAGAAAATAAATACCTTAAAAAACATGAAGTCCATATATCTGGCTTTATTATTTTCCTGTAAGTCTATCTATTCACATCTGTGGCATTTCAATCATCTTGCAGTAACTCTCCTCAGCTAGAGAAAATAACCAAAATAACCAAAATAACCAAAAAATAAGACCAGACTTTTTACAAAAAAAACCCACACATTACTGTCAGTGTCAGAATAACATAACAGAATAACAAACACCAGTAATGATCAAAATCTAAAGGCAGATTTCCAAGTCCCATTCTCCTTATGCCTGTGTTTAAGGTCCTCTCTAACAAAAGCCATTCTCTTCTCTGCTGTTTATCTAGTTGCCTCAGCTCAAGTTTGACCTCAAGGTCAAACTGGAGCCGCAGTTCAGAATGTGTTCCCACTAGTTACCTCCACAGAAAACCACTTATTGAAAACATATACACATATAGACACAACTGCCCACCCAGATCAGCAACAGCAGTGAACCTGACTCAAAATGACAAAAGATGATTGATTGTCCTTCAGCTGATGAACTTAGAGGAAAAACAGGTCTAGATACCTGGATAGTTATTTTGGCATGCAATATGTGCTGTATATTATTGAAAAGGAGACACCAATTTCTATCATTTTCTAATTCAGACATTAGTTACAAAAAGAGATTACAGTCTTAATTATTCTCTTTTGGAAAAAGAGAGTCTCTCTTTAATTTTTTCCTTTAGCATTGTTAAGTATAAGAGGGGACTTCTTGATTTGCTAAGGTATTTTGTATTATTACAGATTTTGTTTTCTTTGCAAATAATATTTTCAAGCATATATCTAGCATTTCAATTTTGTAAAACCACGGATACCAGAAAGCTCCTCCTCTTCCAATAAGTTACTTGCCATTCTTTCTTTCTTTTATTCAAATAAATGTGCAGATAATTCATAAATTTTGTCACAGCTACTATTCTCATTAATAACATAGACTGCTTAATAAGAAAAATCTATAATTAGTGTTTACTGCTTCATAATTATTAGAATACAAACTGTCAGATTCATTCTTCATGTATGTCAGTGACTGGAAAAGAAGATTTGCAGAGATCATGGTATTGTTCAGCTATCACAGTTATAAGCACTGAAAAAGGACCTGCACAATTTGAGTGCAGAAGCCTCAAGACTAAAAAGACTTTATTATAACCACAAAATTTTCACCCTGATCAGAGTCCACGGTATTGACTTCCACCATTTAATTTATCATATTTTGCTGAAGGAGTGATATAATGGAAGTTCATTGGATCTCATATCCTCCCAGAGGCAGCTCTCAATAGCTATTTATTATTATGTAAACACAGACTCAGCTCTCCTAATTAGTGATGGCAATACCTGAGAAGGTTTGGGTTCAATTGCGATTAGGAGCCAAAATAACTGTTAATCCTAACTGCTTGAAACTTCAAACTGGAAGGAAATATAATGTGAAAGATTGCTCGTGGTGAGATTTTTCACACTTCTGCTTCTGTCCATGGCCAAAATTAACATTAAAACAGCTTTTCTCATAGTATTTTGGCACTTCCAGCTCTGATCACAGGCAAAATACTAAAAGTTAAAAGTAATTTTTGAAACGAGTTGCAGAATCTAAATAACATTTGGCTCTAGCAAAAGAGTAGAAATGTAAGGCTTTGTCTTTTTCCTTTCTTTCTTATCTCTGTCTTTCTCTTTCCCTTTCTTTCCTGCTTTTTCTCTTTCTCTCTGTCTCTCCATGCCCCAAGATCCTTTAACCCGTTTCAAAGTTTTTTAAATGCTGTTATTACCATAAACTTCAGTTCATCAAGGTGTGGAAGCAAGCACCTGAGAACCAATACGTAAATGATCTCATTGACTTTAAAGAAATATTAATATCCTTAAAGGAAACATGTTCCCTACAGAACTGGGCCTTATTTTGGCTCTGCAATGAATTCTGTTAATAGAATTTATCCTTTTTAACTATCAGACTGATAACAAATAGCCCAAATAAGTGCTAGTGACATTTGGCTACCCTAGCACTTACCTCAGTTATTTTTTGCCCTATAGATCTAGTAAGGTTTCTTGTGCCTGCAGTCTGGAAAAATTTTCTCTTTTGGTCAAATCTTTGTAAGAAGAGGAAATTAAGGCCTCATTGTTACACACCACGAGAATTTACTGAGCGCACGTAAACACTCCTGAAAGCTTGTATGAAATCTCTCCAAGTGCCTTCAGGCAAAATTTGCAAGGCTACTTCTAGTAGAATAATTGTGTGGTCGGAAACAGTCAGTCTGATTTTCCCTGGAGCGACATGGGGGACATTCATATAAACTGCTCTGCCAGAGCAGCGGAGGAGTCAGTAACTTCTAGGAGGAGGGCGGCTGAGGACAGAGATTTCTACAAACCAGGACATTTGGAATTGGAAGAAGATATCTGTCCACATCCCTTATTTCACTTTTCTAAAATGACAAGACTAGGTGTTCTCGCCTCAAAAGGACACAGCAAGAATACATTAAGTAGATAAAATTCTGTGACACTGTGGAAGCAACATGGGTACCCAAGATAGTGCGTGATTTTAATTATATTCTCCAAAACTATTAACATGTAAGTGTACAATGTAGGCAGTCCTAATATGCTCTAAACACCTTTGTTGAAAAGCAGTATTTAAAAATAAAACACAAAAATACTGTAAATCTCTGCAAAAACTTTCTGACAAAATGTTTTTTATTAGAGTATAGTAACTTGTGGAAAAAAGTATCAGACTGACAGTTCTGGAAATGTCTCTGTCTGTCCACAAAAAATGTACTGCACAGGGAGCAGGAATAAAAGCTTCAACAGCAATGTTCCTAAGCTCTGATCTGAAGGGACTACCATCAGCCCATTATAGTCCTTGGCTGGTGACAAGGGTGCCAATTAGTACTGCCAAGTGCAATGATGGCTTTTCTGATGTGGATGCCTCACTGCTGGAAACTGGAACCATGAAACTCATTTCCAATAGCCCTATGAAGAGCCATCAGATGGTAACAACTTTTAGTCACAGACTTAGACTGGCGTTGTACTGACAATGCAGAAATAAAAGACTCTACATCATATTACCAATCCCAGAGCAACCCAGCTACCCCTCCATTGTATTTCTAGGAAAGACAGACCTTACAGAGATTCACTGAGAAATCACAAAAAAGAATGTGACTGAAACTCTTTCTTTCTTTCTTTCTCAGATCACCCTGCTCAATCCTCATTTTAATTAGCTTTAAATACTTATAAATACTGTGTGAGTGTAATGAAGGGTAAAGAATGATAGAGACACACTGAAATATGAATTCTTTCATTTCCATCTTAGCATTTATTTTCATGTGATTTAAAGGTATTATTGTAACACCTTTCTGATGGGCAATAACATGAAAAAAAAAACGATGACTTTAATCCAATTTTTGAGCAAATTGTCACAGCCCCTAAACCACATTATCAACATGCAATTTCCTCCCTCGCAGGCTGGCCAGACTAAGTCTTTAAGAAGAACAAATTATTCTCCAGACATGGAGTCACTCATAATTGGAGTGAAAAACTGTCAAGGGCCACCAACCTTTCAATGTTGTATCACACCATTTATTAGCCATGTTTTACCATACTCCTTAGTAGAAAAATTTATTTGGCTACACTGAAAAGATTTTCATGAAGATAAATTACCTTCAGCATGAAGCTATGTATGCACATATATCTACATAAGTATGTGTATTTGTGTGTGTTTTATAGGCATGTGAGACAGAGGCACTATCTTTTGTTTAATTCATTTATATAGACATATGTAAACCTTAAAGGTACTCCAAATTGGGAGTGATTTCATATGTGCTTCCCCATTAGTTCAGATGAGGGTGACCATTCATGCGTTTTAACAGGAATATAACTTGGCAGAATAACACCTTGAACCGTCTTTTGTTTGTTTTAAACATGTCCCTGTCACATTAACACACATAATGAGCAACAGTGAAAAATGCTCCATGTGTAATTGCTTTTTTTTAATTCTTCCCTGCCTACTATTAGTCAGATTTTTTTTCTTTTTTTAACAGATAAGCCCTATTATGTGAAACCATTCAGCATTTACAAAGGTTGTTTTTTCCTCAGGTGTAGCAAATTGCAGTACGAGGAATACCTGTTTATCATTGTACATTACTTTCAGATGTCTCAAGTAAATAAGTACTCAAAATGTACTCACCTAAAGTAAGGAAAGTTTTCTAGGTCACAGAGATTTAGGAACATAAATCATAGAATTCTTTAGTTTAGGAAAGACATTTAAGATCACTGAGCTCAACAATTAACCCAACACAGCCAAGTCTACCACTAAACCAAGCCCCACATCCACACATCTTTTAAATATCTCCTAGTGATGATGACAACCACTTCCCTGGGCAGAATGCTCCAATGCCTGACAACTTTTTCCATTAAGAAATTTTTTCTAATATCCAATTTAAACCTTCCCTGGCACCACTTCAGTCTATTTCCTCTCGTCCTATAGCTTGTTACCTGGGATAGAGAACATCCCCACCTTGCTACAATCTCTTTTCAGGTAGTTGTAGAGAGTGATAAGGTCTCCCCTGACAGAGGACAATCACTGCCCTAACCCCCTGTTGGTTGTACTAATGCTGATCCAAGCCAGGATGCCATTGGCTTTCTTGGCCATCTGGGCACATGCTGGCTCGTGTTCAGCTGCTGTTGACCAGCACCCCCAGGTCCTTTCCTGCCAGGCACTTTCCAACCACTCTGCCCCAGCCTGTAGCGCTGCCTGAGGTTGTTGTGACCCAAGTGCAGGACCTTGTTGAACCTCACACAGCTGGCCTCAGCCCATCAATCCAGCCTGTCCAGATTCCTTTCTGCCCTCCAGCAGATCAAAATTCTCACCCAGCTTGGTGTTGTTGGCAAACTGACTGAGGGTGCCCTTGATCCCTTCAAGATACAAAACGGGACTGGCCCCAATACTGAGTCCTGGGGAACCCCACTAGTGACTGTCCACCAGCTGGGTGTGACTCCACTTCCCACCACTCTGGGCTCAGCCATTCAGACAGCTTTTTACTCTGTGAACAGTGCACGAGCAGCCAGTTTCTCCAGCAAAATGCTGTGGGAAATGGTGTAAAAGCCTTCAGTAAAGTTCAGGTAGACAAGATCCACAGTCTTTCTCTCACCCACCAAGAGGGTCACCTTGCCACAGAAGATCAGGTTGACCGAGCAGGACCTGTCTTTCAGAAACCCAGGCTGTCTGGGTGTGGTCCCCCAGTAGCCCTGTATGTGTTTGCATGATGACACTCAAGATGATCTGCTCCTTGACCTTCCCCAGCACCAAGGTCAGGCTGACTGGCTGTGTCTCTTTTTATAGATGGGCATCACACTGGCTAAACTCCAGCCCCCAGTTAACCAGGATTGATGGTAAAAAAAGGAGAGCAGCCTGGCCAGATCTTCCACCAGCTCCCTCAGTACCATTGGGTGAATCCCGTCTGGCACCATAGGCATGTTTGTGTCTGGGTGGTGGCCACTGACCATTCCCCTTGGATTATGGAGCTTCATTCTGCTCCCTGTCCCAGTCTTCCAGCTCACGGGCTGGGTACCTGGAGAAAAACTGGTCTTACTGTTAAAGACTGAAGCAAAGAAGGCATTAAGTAGCTCAGCCTTTTCCCCAGCCTTTGAAATACAAGCAGTTGAAAATAAAAAATGTTCATGACCAGGAATTTGGAAATAAAAGAGGGAAGAGCACATTTTCAAACAACTCAGTCTGTCAGACAATTTCTGGAAGTCAGACAATTACCATTTGGTTGTACAATAAAGCCCACAGATGAATAAGTATATTCATTAGAGCAATTTCACTGCTGCCCTGGCATGCAACTTGATCCTGAGATTCTCATAACTGATAGGACAAATACTGTTAAATTACGCTCCACTCAAAGCCTCTAAGCCATCAAAGCCCTTTTTTTTTGCAACAAACAAGCACAGAAAAAGATCAAAAAGTATTTGTACTTGCTGAAAAAGGCACCATTCCCTTTTTTTGACCAAATACGTCCTTTATCAAAGAATGAATCAACTCAGCATTCAGGTTTACAATCACTCTAGGAAACACTCTTTTCAGTACTAGCTCCTGGTTCACAATCAAACCCACACTACAAATTTTTGAGCCTAAAAGATCTCCACTGACAAATTTTGTTTATGCGGAGCTCAAATGCAAAACCAAGGTCCAAGTATAAGATAACGATGTAAAGTCTAATAAAGAAAGGTTAAAGTAAGGAGAAGAAATTGTGATCTCTGAGGACAAATCCACAGCTCTTCCCTAGGCAGAACAAGTGTCTGAATCCTAACACCATAGCAATTTAGGGTTTGATCTGGTACCTGTGATGAAGTGTGTTCTAATCTGTCCTGTTGTACTCTATTATTCTATCACAGAGTGATTTTCTTTGGTTTTGTGGAATGAATCACACTGGCCGTCAGAATTCCACCCCCAATCAATCCAAGCTGTAAAAGAAATGGAATGTTTAATATTTATACCTCTATTACTTTTCAAGGGAGTTAAGAGAATCAAAATAAGAAGATTTCAAAAAAACATTTCTTGCACAGAATTGATTGTTAAAACGGGTTGACCTTTTAAAGAAGCAGACACATTAATAATGGGCTAGACTACAGGACATCTTTTCCCATCTCCTTGAGTGTCTATATGCTATAAAGCAGAGGTACATGCACCACTGTTTCCCTAGTCACAGAACAATATGCAAAAACTCAGCAGACGACCAACCTTTCCAGAGCAGAAAAAGGAAGTGCTACTAAGAGAAATTTTTGTGCCCGTGAAAACCAGCTAGCCCAGAACTAGAAGCCACAGCTGGCTTCAGACTTAGCAGAATCCTCTGTCCTTCCTGCCAGTTTTCAAGTACTTGAAGTCTGGGGACTTGCTTTAATTTTTAAAGAAACTTTGACAAAAATATGTAAAACCATATGCAGTTTGTGCATATAAATAGAGATAAATAAATAAATAGAGGTCACTTTTACTGTGTGTGGGCCACTGGTATCACTACAGGAGAATATCACACCAGAGAGCACGAGGTTCCAATCTGACAATAAATTTTTACATATCTATTTATTGTATCATCAGCATTCATCATAGCATCAGGATTTTCAGACATTACAGTGATTTGTAAAAATGCATCAGATAAATTAAGAGATGCCACTAGAATTGTCTGTGGTAATTTAAAATATTTACAATTCACTACAGGCAAGGCTTTTTAAAATTAAGCCACAACATTTTTCAGATTTGGAGATGTGACTTAAAAGGAGTTGATCCACTTCTTACACTTTCATTTTTTAGGGATTTTACACTTTTGGAAATGGCACTATTTTTATCTGGATAAGCAAATGCACCATTTTTTTTTTCCCCTCGGCAAAAGTCACAGCCTGCAAAGACCTAGTTTTGAAGCAGATATTTTTTTCTGTCTGATATTTTGTGAAACTGTTTTTTTCCTGTAGAGGGGTGTGAATGTTGCTGTCCTTTAGACATACACTTTTAGAGTGCTGTGTGTCAGGTGGACAAAAAATTAAGATGCTTAGGGCAGACCTTGAAGTACACTTAATTTGTGCAGACAAACTGGGGGTGGTGACTGCAGCTTTTCTCACTTTCCCTTGCTGCAAACGCACCAATATGCAAAAGAACACAGTGCAATGTTTTGGGTGCAGGATAGACAATCCGAAATGTGTCCCCATATGTATGAGAAGTTCTTTGCAGATGTCTGAATTTTTTCTATTTACATGACAGATTGTAGAGACTCCAAAGAAGCTGTTGCTCTCATTTTCATGCAATCTTTGCAGCTTTCCTTTTTTTTTTCTATTTTATTATTCATTTCAAAAATCCTTCATTAACACAACTGCTTCTTCAGCATTGTACCTGTACACTGCTGTGAGAAGACCCCACACCCCGCAGAGATTGTGGTTGAGGCTAAGTGGGGCTAAGAATCCTGAGCAGATTGTTTTAGTGGCCTCTCTCATTGCAAAGCCTTATTTCTACTTGGGTTTACCCTTTTGTAGCACCTCTCTGAGCAAGAGATGTATTATTCCCATTTTGTAGAAGAGGAATTGAATCATGGGATTGCTTCCTTGCAGTTATGTAGGAAGTATGAAGCTATTTCACCTCAGGGCTCCTGAAACTCTTTCCCCATGGATATCTCTGCCAATCCAAATGTTCCTTGATTCCAACCTCTCTCCTCTCCCCTTCTCCCACAAAAGATGAGACATACAGCAGCACCTAAAAGAAAATGAGGAAAAACAGCCACAAATTTCTGGAATGGCTCACTACTTGTGCTGGGTCCACCTATTTAACTGTGCAGTGCTCTCTCTGTCTTGTCCACTCAGGCAACCATTCTGTCTTTCCCTTTTTGTGTGTTCTCCCATTTTCTATTAAACAATATTGCCGTTAAGGTTGCTACCTCCAGTACATGAACAGGCTCCCGCAACGAATAGATTTTTCAACTTGAAAGAAAAAGTTTCATTCAATTTAAAGTTTCACTTCATTCCCAAGTATTTCTTGACTTTTTTGAAAATAAAAAAAAAGAGGTGTTTTTTGTTGGTTTTTTTTTTTATTCTCAAGCATTTGATACCAAAGGCAGGCTACTCACTTTGGAAAGAAATCAAAACAATTTACAGGATGTGGTGTGTGTGTGTTTTGACGAGGGGGGATTTTTTCCTTTCAAAATACATCAGCATTTTATTTGAAGTTAGTCAACAAATTAAGCCATAAGATGTTTCATTCAGTGAATGAACATCTGAGTAATGCTGCCCAGCTCTTTCTTTTCTAGCTTCCCTACCCTGCTTAGCTTTCAGATCCAAATCCAAATTGCAGTTTTCTCCCAGCAGCCATCCCTTAGGAGGACTCCCCTAATGCCTTCCTTTCAGAGATCCTTAATGTGTAATAAGAAGGCCCTGCTCTGCCTTCTCCCCACTTAAACAATCCTCAGCAATGCCCCAAATAAAAAGTAGAAAGAGAGCATAAGGTTAAACTCTAAATTAATAGATCAAAGGATAAGAACCCTAATTCTGAAATAAACTGACTATGGAAAGGATTAAAATGGAGAGAGAGGATTATAGTACAATAATTGCGACAGAAGACTGTGAGTGAATTGGATGGAAAACAGGGGGTAGGCTTTATTCTGCATTTCTGAGCAAGCAAAATGAAAAGAGGATCTGAAAGATAATTAAAAATCCAAGTGGACTCAAGGAGGAGATGAGGCTGAAAACTCACAAGAAGATACTGCAATGAATTCCCTGCTGTGCCTGCCCAAGACCCATATCAGTTTCCTTTAAGGAATATATCTACTCTTGCTTTGCATTCCAGGGAGGAAGATAATAATTGGAAGAGGGCAAGATTTCAGATAATTTCGACTTTACCACCATCTGCCACTGGGTCTCCAGAGGAGACCAAGACTCTGAGCTATCAAGGAGGAGAGGACATGAAGAATTACTTCTAAGTTGCCTATTCAGCCTGTATCAACCCTGCAACATAACAGCCCAGTGCTCCATGTTTTGAAAATAACACATATTTCCCCAGGCTCCTCTGGGAGGCAGAGAAAGACTTGGGATATAAACATGAACATGGCATAATAGAAGGAGTTTATAGGCAATCTATAAAGCCAAATTGAGTGGTGTGTTAATAATGAAAAAGTTGATAATGGATTCCAAAGGAGTGGAGATGTGGGGATAGTCTTGAAAGTGGACCAATATTAATTGCTGCAAAGCTTATTTATGTGTTTACACAACGTAAGGGGAGCTGCTGCCAACAATATCCCTAGTGAAAACCAGAATGTGAAAATAAGACAGCTTTTAGGGAAAAATATGAACTGAGCATCTCTTCTATCTGAACCTTTATTTCAGGAACTGAGAACTGAGCAGGCATCAGGGTACGGGGACTGAGTACCTGCTGAGCAGTGTCATGGGAAATAACTAATGAAGTCTTGGCCACACTGAAGTCAGTGGAGTTTCAAAAGACTTCAATTGAGCCAGAAGCCTGATCTTTACCTCATTGATTTAATATGCCACGTTACACTACTGCAGCATTATACAGTTTTTATCATTGTAATCCTACAGAAAGTGCTGATAAAAACAGAAGTCTCCTTCTTTCTTTATTTAGTTAGTGAGAGCTTTAACTGAGATTTTCACAGGCCATCATACCCCAATGAAAAAAAAATTAAAAATTGTGTATCTGAATCCCACGACTGTCTTTAAGAAAAGGAAAAAAAACCAAACCCAAACCAAATACAACATTCCTCATCTCCCCCAAACCCTTCAGTTTTAGGTTTCTTAGCAGTCATCTGCACTTTTGATGTTTATTCCTTACAAAAACTGTAATCCTCTGGCATGTTTGAATATGCACACTATGGGCATGATAATGTCTCGAGCAGTGTTGTCTCTTTAGTTAATGTGGGCATGATAAAAAATATACAATATTGTGCTTTGATGCAAACTTTGTTCACAGTAAAAAAAGAGGAACAGGGAACACTCCTGTTATGTCACACAGGCAGACTTTCTATCAACTTGCACAACTTTATAAAGGGGAAGCATTGTGTTATACTTTAATTTTCAAGCCTCACATTATTTAATCAGTAACCATAATTTTCATTCAAATAATGTGTATATAAAAACCATGATTTCCCATTTCTTATCATCTTTAATAAATGGAAAAACCGTTTGCTTGCCCCCAAAGAGTAATCAACACTGTGTTAATAAGCTCAGGCCTGGGAACACTTTTTCAATAAGAAAAACATTACACATTATAAAATCAATAATGCTGCCTGACAAATGAGGTTGTGCATAAATTTTTGACATGAAATCCTACACTGAAGTCTAAATTTAAATTTGGCAATGCTTTCAAAGTCTCACGCTTTATGATAGCTATTCTAGAGAGTGAGCTGTACTGAAACTAATCACATAATTTAAAGGATACATTTGCTCTACTACAGCAATAAAAATACATTACATCATGATAAAAGCCATCCTGATTCAACCTGCAGTGGAAATTTGTGAATACCGTGATGGGCTGAACCCATGTGGGACTGACTGGCTGCTGTTTATAAACCATGTAAATAAAACATTTAGCACCATTCTAGCAGTCTTCATTTTCACAGTGCTCCATAAATATTAACTAATTAATCCTCAGGACATCTGGGATATAGCTGAGAAATGGAGCTGAGTGAGGAATCAGTAGAAAATCACCAATTTGACAAATGCAGTCTTTTTCTCTGTTTATAACTTACCTACTGACAAACTCTGCTTATTCTGAATTCGCCTGCCATTGAAAGTGGGCTGGGAAATGCTTAATGCAAAATCAGCTTCACTCTCTGGATGCCTTACTGAAATATTCACTGCCACAAACCCCAAGAACTTTTCAGACCTTCTAAGGACAATTTCTAGGCACTGTGCAAGGGCCAGTGCAGCCCAGGGAACATCCCCGAACTGAAGCTTGGCCACAGCCATTCTGTTTTAAGGGTTAAGGGAATTTATCTGTGCATGTGCAAGCTGTGCTGGCAGTTGGCGATTGATCTTCAGCCTGTTCTACTCACAGCGTAGAGGCAGCCAGTGTTTCCAGAACCAGGCTGGGTTCAGGTGAGCTGACATCATCTGCACCAGCAGCCAACACAAATGTTTGCCAGCTGAGGACTGGACCATTCAGGTTGCTCCTTAGCAAGAGCAAAAGAGACTGCATCAATGTCACTAGATCTCTCATCCATCCTTCCACATCTGCACAGAGAAGGCCTCTTAAAACCCCCTAGCAGGCCATTCCTTCTGTGTTCCTCTGTTGGATTTACATAGCAAGATTTTTACATCTTGCATTTAGATTTAGGATGGATTTTCTCATACATGATACCATTTCCTGGTGGTCCTTATTTGACAATTAATACATTTTCCAAGACACAGGCTGAAATGTTTTTCTAGAAATGCTTCTGCTCCAGCATAAGGACAATTATATTTCACAATTTCCACCTTTAGTTCAAAGTTCTTGATCTCACAGGAACTTTTGCTTCTCCATAGAAATATAAAAAAAAAAAAAAAAACCAAAAAAAAACCAACAACAAAAAAAAAACCATAAATGAGGGCAAAATTGTTACCAGTATCCATGGGATATTTAGTATTTTTTTCCTCTAGAAGCCTGAAGGATCTAGATTGCTACACATCAGGGCATCAGCCCTTTATAGAGTGGGATAAAAACAAAAATCCTAATCTAACAAATAACAGTTGCCTTAGCCTTCACTGAAAACTCAGAACACAGGCAACATCTTGAAAACTGCACCTCTTTCTTTAATTCCTTATGGTAGAAAAGTAAGTGATTCCTAAAAAAAAAAGGGCAAAATTGTTAAAATGAAGATGAAATGAGAGGATATGACTTTCATTTTAAGCAATTTTTTATTGAAGAAAGGAACATAGTCAACCAACATGGTTCATCTTTGACTCTATGTTTTCCTCTTTCTTTAAAGGCTGAATAATTTTATCATTATTAAAATAACTTGATGATGAGTTAGCAAGAACAGGAAAGTAAAATAGCATGTTTGGGAACTGCAACCTTTTGTCATAGAAGTAGAAATACAACATTTTCTTCACTAAAATATTTCTTAAAGAATCTAAGTCCTTCAGAGATTAATAGAAAGGGATAGAAATAAATAGTCTGTGAATTATGATTTGCCAGAGGAGTTTTTCTAGTGCCACTGCAGAGGTTTAGTACCAGACCCCAGGTGTACAGCCTAAGCCCGAAAGCAGTGTCTGTACCCATTTCCCAGGGCCTTGATTAACCTCATTAGTGAAATATAGGCCTGTGACCTGCTCTATCAGGACAATCCCCACAGACAGGGAACGTGAAATTGTAGCACTGTCAGATCAGCACTCTCCTCGTTTTTGCCTTGTATTACCATAACTCTGATTTAACTTCTAAAAAACTTTGCTCAGGCCCGATCCAGTTAACACTGTGGATGATGCTTTGTAGTATGGGATCTTTTATGATGTTTTCTCTCTAGATAGACTGCATTGCAAGAACACACACACACAGAAAAGGCTACTATAGAACTGTGAAAGTTCAGCTCACTGGGCAGAAGTTCTTATCATCATTATAACAGCTATAATACTGGATGGATACTGAAGAAATCATTTTACTAAAAACATTACTTTTCGACCCAACATACAACCCAAAATATAGGGGCTAATTTAGTTCTAAAGAGTCCTTAGACACAGGAAAAGCAAAAATTGCTTCTTTGCTTAAGTGGGCAAATCACCCATAGCTACTTTCACTCAATTGAACTTGGATAATCTCAAATGCATCTGCAGTACCTGCACAAACTTCATCAGCCTCATTGCTCTGCAGCAGGTAATAGATATTTGAATCTGATAGTCATTACCATTCCCAGTCAGGAGTACTCTTTAGTGTGCCCTAAAATGGCTGATTAAAGCACTATTTCTACCTACTATTTCTCAAGTGGACTGAATAAGCAGATAGGAATATAGAGTGGGAAGTGGGGTGGAGAAAACAGATCCCAGTCTGGGATTTTGATGTTAAAAGTGATAAATATTAATTATTTTCAATTAAGTTAAAAGACAAAAAAATTTTTTTGATTGTAAGACCTCTGGGACACAAGCAATTATTATCCATCCATTTACACAACACCAATCTGGTTTTTATCCCTTTGGCCTTTGGGCACAATTATAATACTTAGACACAATTCATACAATTTATACAATTTTACTCTGAGTTATGAAAGCCTGATATCTGACACACACTGATGATCTGTACTTCATGTTGAAAAATTGCTCCACGAGGCAATTATGACAAAGAATAGTATAAGTTCAAAACTAGTCCATATACAGAAAAAGAGAGCTAACTCCGGTCCATAAACTTCGAAAGAAAATTAGCCCCAGGGAAAGGCAGGAGTTGATGAGCGTGAGAATAAAGTCAGAGGAAATTCAGATATGCAAATGAGGGAAAATAAAATAATATGCACTAATCTGTGGAAAGTTCCCTCCAAAGGTCTTGAAACACGTGAAAACTCAGTGTAACAGAAGACTGGGAAATTATCCCAGGGGAAACATGCTTATAATAGATGGCATAAAGCAAGATGGAAAAGTAGAAGCTCCCTGGATCTTAACAGCAGATGCTGCTAGAGAAACTAAAAAGGGACTTGTTAGAGTATAGTCAAAAGGTATTTCCTGGAGCTCTTGCTGTTTACTGTAAGAGAAAATCATTTGAAGAAAAGGCCAGTGGCTCTGGAGTAACCTCCAGTGGGTCTGACAGACAACGTGGAAGTGAGAAGGGATAGGCCCACAGTAGGCCCAGTTGGTAGATGTGGACTTTGAAGTAAAAAATGTGCTTTTTGCTTATGAAATTATACAGAAAATATTCTATTGCTGCCAAACACCACAGCTGTTGAAATGCCTTCCCGAATTTTTTCAGATGGAAAAGAGGCAAGTTTCTGGATGGATTTACTAAATAAGAGTATATCGCTGTTCTTCCAGAAGAAGAGTATGTGGATTTACTCAGGAGTAGTTGTTTCATTTTAAATTCACTGCCCACCTTTGCTCTAATTAACTTGCAACTGCAGACAAGTCCTAAGAGAAACATTGATGAAATGCCAAACTAATAGAAATATCCTGTTGTCAATTGATTCATCCAGGTCTAGAAATTTTTTTCTTTTTAAGGTTTCTTTAAAGTTTGTCACATTGCGGCACACGTGGTAGTGTTGGTTAAGATCAGATGTTGCAATATATTTTGGTTTACATCACTGCCATGCTGCATAAACACTAGTTTGAGCTTCAAGGGTCATGGCATGGCAGGTTACAAGATGTCTGTGAAGGGTTTCAGGTGCTACAGGTAAAACCTTGGTTAGTATGAAGGGATGTACTGAGGGGGAGCCAAAATACCAATGGTGGCTACCAAATACCAGTGGAGGCTACCAAAGAACATGTACTTTTGGAGAGGAACAGGGAGGAAGTGCTACTCAGGGATGGTTTTGATGGAAATAACAGTACGAAGACTTGGGAGAGTCAGTAAAAAAAAAACAAGGAAGAGAACCTAATACCAGTATTATCTGTAACATTCCCTCCTGGGAAAGGATGGAAAACAGTTGGAGATATTGGGATTTCATGAAGGCTGAGAAAGGTTTGTAAGCAGGTGTGTGGTAAGAAAAGAAGTATATAAATGCCCTGAGTGTGTTTCTGTTTCTCAGGAATCTGCTTTAGAAAGTCATCCAGTCTGGCTAAGAAATTGTCGTCCAAGCTCCAGTCGGCTTTTTCAACAAAAAAATGTTCCTGTACCTTATTTCACCCTAAATTTGCAACATAATTTTAAAACCAATAAAAATTAACTGCTGTAATGGCAACACAGGAGTCTTGCTTATATACTTGAGAATTAGATTAACTCACTTAACCAGACTGTGATGGATTAATTAACCAAAGATTAACTACTGATTAACCTTCTGGCCTTTTCAAAGATAATGTGCTCTGAGATAATCTTCAACTTTGTATGGCCAGCATTCTTTGCAAGGAAAGGTCTAGAGTAAAAGCAAATTTATTTATTTAACTGGACGGTCTAGATGGAGAAGTGAAGACACATATATAGCCAGGGAGACAGGCCACATTTTTAACTGCATTTTTTGACCTACTAAAGGATATTACTTCTACCTTCTTTCTCTAAAGCCTTTGACCGTTAAACATACAAAAATAGTATTACTGTAAACTCTTTCTTCTTAGCTGTTGGACTTCGCAGCTGGTCCGAGAGAGGATTTGTGTTCAGCTCATCAAACATTCACAGATTCACTGGAAAAGTGAACTATGCTCCTCACCAGTATATTTTGCTTTGATCATTTGTAAACTTCATCAGTGATAATCTCGTACTTCTTCCTAGATGCTGAAAAAGTGTTAAATTGCATGTGGCTGAAGAACAAATGTTCTGAAAAATTCTACCATAGGATGACAGTGCATTTACCATTAGATCATATCATCCATCAGTAAGAAAAGGTTACAATCCATTTAATGTGTGTCATGTGCATTTTATATCTTTCTAGTTTCTTAATGAAAGTGTTATGCACTATCAAGTCAAATAGCTTGCAGAGTATGGTACATCAATGCTATTACTTTAAAAAATAGCTTGTGATCTAAAAAAAAGATATCAGGTTAGTTTGACAGGATCTATTTTCCATAAACTTATGTTGATTGGCATTAATTCCATCCTTCAGCTCTTTACTAACTGAGCCCTATATCAGATGTTCCCTTATTTCACCAAGGATCGATGTCAGCCTGACAGGACTATAATTACTTGGGTTGTCCCATTTACCATTTTTAAATATTACCACAATATTAGTTTTCTGCTGGTCTCAATTAAATGCCCTTACTCCTGCATATGTGTATCTATCTCTCTCAATATCTGGCTTCTATCACAATGATCTGACATTCTAGGAGATAACACAAACCCAGAAATTCACACTGAAAATGACAGCAGTAGATCGAAAGAAAGAGATGTCTCAAATAAAAATCTCTCACTCAAGTAAAAAAAGTCTCATCTCTCCCAAACGAGCTTCATCCTCTCTCTCAATTCTCCCCCTTTCCTACTGCTGGGAAAGGCAGAGGAAAGCTGTGCTCCTTGTAAGGTGGCCAGGCCATAGCCTCTGAGGAGAAGCTGACTGAAAACAACAAAAACACCAGAGACAGCCCTGAGTCATATTGATTAATGTACTCCTGGAAGGCACCCAGTGAGGAGGAAGGCACACAAACCCAGCTAGAATAGAAAAATCTGGCTCTGTCTGATTTATGTGACAGGAGAGAAAGTGCTTGGTATTTAGCAGGAAGGTGGAAAGTTGCAGCTGTGTATGAGAGAGTCAAAAGTCTAGATTCAGGTGCCCTACATTTCAACCAAGGACCAGCCCCTGCTGTTCGCTATTGACAATGTGCCTCTGAAGGTCTGCAGCCAGACAATAGGAAATACCATGAATGGGGACAGAGATAGAATTTAGGCCACATTAATTTCCATCAAAAAGCTGACGTGTGTATGAGAGGGAGTTTGGCCAAAGACTGAATATAATAATTTTTTATTTTTAAATTTCCAAAGTAAGAGTGGTCAGTTACTGGTTGTGGGACCTCCATCCTTGGAGATGTTCAACCCTCGGCTGTACAAAGTCCTGCAAAAGCAGATATAACATTGTAGTGAGCCATGCTTAGAGCAGGAGGTTGGCTTAGACAACTTCCTGAAAACACTTCAGCAAAGGCTGCAAAAAAGAGAAGGCTCCAGGGATACTTTATGAAGACTTTCAGTACCAGAAGGGGGCTACAAAAGAGCTGGAGAGGGACTTTTTATAAGGGCATATAGTGACAGGATAAGAGGTAATGGCTTTGAAAAGAGTAGCTTTAAATTGGATACTAGGAAAAAGTTCTTTACTGTGAGGGTGGTGAGGCACTGGCACAGGTCGCCCAGAGAAGCTGTGGCTGCCCCATCCCTGGAAGTGTTCAAGGCCAGGTTGGATGAGGCTTTGAGCAGCCTAGTCTAGTGGGAGATGCTCCTGTCCATGACAGAGGGCTAGAACAACACGATCTTTAAGGTTTCTTCTAACCCAAGACATTCTATGACTCTATGATTAAAAAACTAAATTCCTCTTCAGAACTTATTTTATAGGCTGCATTATAAATGGAGAAGAGTGCAGAAGTTTGAATAAAACTACAATAAGATAGAACGAGGTTATTAACGCTAAAACACAGAATTATAAGGTTAGACAACACTAATTTTTTCACTATCTGATTATTATTCTTTTCTAAAGAAATTATTCTTTTCTAAAAAAACCTGGGGAAAGAGCCAATAACAGCATTGGTTTGAAGCAACAGACCCATCAGATCTGTGTTAACTACTTTTGGATGCAGTAAGCACAGGAAAAGTCACGACAAGCAGATGAAAAAGCTCTTCAGCTGCACTTTGGATAGCTTTGAAAGTGAAGCAGCTAGACCCATTTATAAGAATTCCTTATTTTTAAAATATTTTCAAGATTTTAAAAATCCTCATGCTTTAGCACAAAAACTAAATTCTAATTAAGCAGGATAAATAAACTAAAAAAGCATATAGAGAGAATTTCTATAATTTTGTAGAAGATTCTTCCTGTGCTTCTCTCAAGAAGCTGATATAGTCCACTTTCAGAAATACTGGATAAACAACTTTAATCTCATATGCCAGTCTTTGTAATTCTAGCCAGTCTCATAAAAATGCTAGTTATTAAACAGAATTTGAATGAAAATGAAAATGGCTGCATAAGACATGCTATAATGTAATTTTAGGGTTCTAATGATTTTTTTCTCCTTTACTGTCAGAAATTAGGAGTCCACCAAGGAATGCAAGTCCTCCTTAGCTGTACTCAACCTTCTTTAAGTACATATTGCAAGGTTCCAAAAAGTGAAACTATTTTTGATGCAAAACACAATTTTATGAGCACAAGACATTACATTTTTATTATTGTTTTTCATTAATTCTACCATTTCCAACTTTTGATTAAAATGAGGCAACTTAGCTTGCTTAAGAAGCTGATCATAGACTCATAGAATTATTTACGCTGAAAAAGACCTTTAAATTCTTTATGTACAACCATTAACCAGTACTAAACCATATCCATAAGCACCACATCTTCAAAACTGTATTTTAAAAAACACCAGGCTCTGGCCAGTTAAAGTCTGAGTTTTCTAAAGATTTTTCAAGATTTATATTGCTTGGTGCAAGATGTACTGAACCAATTCACAGTAAATATCTACAGTTTAAAAGAAAATAAATTCACGCAGAAGGCTGAAATCAAGCAGAATGTGTGTATGAAAGCTGGAACATTTGTTCTGGCATAACAGGTTGCTCAAAAAAAAAAAAAAACCAAACCAAGGAGCTATTTTTTTTTTACTCAGTCATAGTTTTGTGCTCTAAAGTTAATGGAAATCAGAAGGTAAATCAGAAGTTATTGAATACTTCTCAGCATACAGTAATTTAACAGAAATAACATGGAACCTTACCGGTATTACCAGGCATGAGAAGTCTTGATTTTATCCAAGGCGATGATGACACAGGTGCTGGAACACTTTCCAGGTTCTGGATCCAGGTTTCATACCCTATGGAGGAAATAATTAAGAATTTAAATTCCACCTCTTCCTGTTCCAGTTGCTGTGAATGCAAATTAGAGGCCTTGCTTCTCCACTTAACTGAGTGTTGAACTCAACTGAAAATTATAATTTCCATTCCCACAATTCAAAATCTAAATTTTAGACATCTCAGGAACAGCATCCCAATGCCCAAGTCCCTTCCTGTATCCTGCCTGCACAATATTCCTGTTGCCTGGTAGCATTTGGAAAGGGGTGACAGCAATCCAAAGGGGCGGTACCAATCCAGCTGAGACAGAAGCAAAGGGATGGCTTCTGCAATTTGTCACAAAATCCAGTGGTAACCAGTTGATCAACACTTCTAACTGTTGTTTTCTTTGGTCTTGAAAATAGCATCAAAACATATACTTTGATGTTGCACTGTTTATATTCTGATTATTTTGATGTGCATCCAGTTATTCTAAGCCAATTCTGACAACTCAAATTTGAGTCAGGAATGTTCAACATAACATCAAAGTTGGTAGACTTAAAGCATACTGAAGTTCTTCAACTTTGCTCTCAGTAATTGGGACAAAACAACCCAGGTAATCCTCATGTAACATCAAAGCTGCAGATCCTAGATGAATGAAACAATAGAAGCTTCATTTTTTCTCCCAGTTGTGAAGTTTCCTGGGTGTTTGTTGTTCTTCAGTTATTCCTCTTTTGTTTAAAAAATTTGAACTAAAAATCGCCTATTAGTTCTAACTTCTGTTAGTAGATTTTGCCTTATCTTCATCATAACAAGCATAATAATGGCAAAGGGATGTCTTCCAGAGCAAGGCTAAATGAGAAAATCATGCTGTGAACTGACTGGGAAAAAGATTTAGAGGCCTTGTAAGAAATCCTGAAAGTATAAGTTATCTGCAGACAGACAGCTGGTAAGAGAAAAAGAGAGAAAAAGAAGAACAATGTGTCAGTGTGTTTGAACTTGAGAATCCAGAAAAGATTAAGACCCTACATCATGGGGATGTCAGGATTGGGGAGCAGCAGTAAAAAGACATGAAAATTTTGTCAGACAAGAGATCGGCACCGTTCATGTTCACTGAGTGTTCTCATTTTCCATCTGGCATTACTTCCATTTTTTTTTCTTTTTTTTTTTTTCTGCTTTTTTATTACCCTGCAGCAGCAAATTGCACATAGGTTAAACCAGGGTGAATCAAAATCTCCAGAGGAAAGGTTGAAGAGCTTCATCTGTTTTTGTGCTGCAAAGAGAACTTTCAGAATAAACTTAGAGATAATATTCAGGACATGTTAAGCAGAGAATGACATGTATTGTGAGTAGAAAGTGGAATTCATCTGTCATAAATAAATTCAGAAAAGTAAGTACATAAAATCTACACCACACCACCACTAAAAGTAAAGTTGCCCAAAATTTCACATTAAAATTCTGTTTTGAAAACTGTATAAATATCAGCTATCGTGTTGACATCATCTATGCTATTCTACATGCATATTAATTTTCATTCAAATTTAAATTAATAGTGAGAATGAAACTAGCACAAGTATGTATATCTTTTATCAACATACAAACCCTCATGGCAACCCTTCTTTGAAATGCTCATCATCCTTTGGAATGGAGAAAAATAATCTAAACAGGAAAGGACTATCTCTCATTTCTGACATGCTTCTTGACATTTCTGCAGAAAACATGCCTGAATTTTCCCAAAGAAGATGTCAAAACTAAATTAAAACAAAACAAAACAAAACTTAGTTTTCGTATAATCATAAAGAATTTCTGCAATTATAACAGCAACAGACTGTATTCCCTCTTTGGTGACTGCTTTTGCCCTTTTCCAGTTTTCACATCATAGAAGTCTTGATGTCATGAAGTGGCTAAATATGATCGAGTCTCCAGGAAGTCATGGTTGTCCCTCTGGAGGCTGCATAAAGTTGAATAGGATTGAAAACTGAAACCAAGAATAGAAAATGTGACTACATTAGTCTGCTTTCAACTGGCATCCAAGTAAGTGCTCCTGTGAATGCTGAGGGATCTGTTTTCAGACCAGGAAGGAGAGGATGGAGGGTAGAGGGAAAAAAAGATTACTGGGATTTGGGGGCATGATGGACCAGCCACACAAGGAAGCTGAAATAAGGAGAAGACAACGCCTGGTCAAGAGTGATCGTGAAAGGAGACCAGCACTGAACATCACTGCAGAAAATAGAGACCAGCCAGAATCTGATGAAGGAAAAATGAGCTTGGGATCAATTTGGCTGGAGGGATGAGAGTCCTTTGGATTAAGAGGTGGCGCGTAAAGCTGAGAGGTTGAAGCCTAAGACTCCTAAGAAAAGAGTCCTCGCCTAGAAAACAATGTTGAAAGCTGCAAAATTGAAACAACAACAAGAATAAATGGAAAACTGAAAGAGGAACAGGACTTTCTAAGAAAAGCTTTGGAACAGTCAGAGAGATAGGTTAGCTTGGGGCAGGTAGTTGCTGCAGTGCACCTGAAGGTCACAGTTCTGGTTGTCCACGTCACAAACCTGGCTTGAATATGGGCTTAGGTCAGCTCTCAGTGTAACCCACTGCCCACTGCCAACTTCCACTGCCAAAGGGGCAAAAATAGTTCCTTAGTGCAGTTCAGAGCCTGAATGCAAGTGTTAACAGATCAGTGCTGTACCCAACTGAGTTGTGTACACAGCAGAGTTAAACAGGGAGAGATGGAGCTTGGGAGGACAATCAATGAAAAGTTGGTCTTGTTAATGGTTCTTGTTAATGGTTCCATTTAGAAAGGAGAGAAAGTCTGCAGGGTCCAGCCCTGCTAAAGCAGGTATGTCCCAGCATGATGCCTGCTTGCCTCTCTCCCTCCTGCTCCCAGGTACACCACGGAGCCTTTGCCTTGCTCGAGGCTAAGAACGGACAGCGCCCAGATCGTGCCTGTTTGATCTCTGGTCATTGCACAGGGTATGTCCGCGGCAATGCCTTCTGGATGCTTGGCTTCACAAACAAAGCAGTGGTCTTTCTAAACACTGCAGGATATTCTTCAGTAATATGAAATAAAATACCAAGATACACTATTAAAGCTCCCAATTCATAATTTTTGTCCTTCCACAAGAAGACTCTCATAAAAAATAAACAAATAAGTGCAGGAAAGATCTGCTGCAAACTACATAAAATTCTCACTCACTGTAGATACAGTAAGGTTAGTCTAACAGGCATTAATCTGCCTTGCAGGTCAGTATGATGCAAGCAACAAAGTCCTCTGACAGCATTTTGTGACTGAGATGAGCCTGGCCTGAAGGATTTTGCATCTTTACCTCTCCAAAAGATAAAACCTAAGCTTAAAGTGAGCACGTATTTGCAGTATGCAACCATTACTATCATGGACACTGATGACCCTTATGTCCTTCTTGTTCATGCATATTCTGCTGACTTCCCAGGAAAGATGTGGAAGTAAAACTGTTTGAGACAGTCTTCTGTCCATACCATACAAAAATACCAGTCCTTTGATACTGAGAAGCATCTCATGCACAGTCTTCAATGTCTGATATGAGCTCCTAATAATTTAGCAAGTAGAACTTTGATAAAAAAACAAACAGTTAAAACCAAAGCAGAATACTTTTTTTTTCAGCATACCCTATTGTTTAATACGTGAGGAAACTCTATGAATTGAATTCTATCAAAAATTGCAAAAAACAAATGTACCATTTTTTTCTCTACTCCATAATTTCCCCTACACAATGTGTCAAATCAGGTAAACAAATATTATGCCCTGGGCATTGCACGTTTTTTGTGTACACTTACCAGTATTTTAGAGAAATACTGGAGTATTTTATGCCTTATTGTGTCTCGGTTTGCATTTCCTTAACTAATCCTAGCATTCACACTTGTATTTATAATAAATCAGTTTATATATCCCTAGTTAATATTTGCTTAGGGCTTATGTTGATTTCACAATACATGCAATTTTCTGGCTCCATCTTTATCTTCAAGGATTAGATTGAATTGAGCAGCCATGTAGTAATTTAGTTTTATCTTGTGCCTTACAGTTTTATGTTCTTGTAATAGCACTTCTCTATCTTATTTAATTAAATATATCTTATTTCACAATGACAACATTTTTATTTTTTAGTTTATTTGCTAAACAGCTGCCATTGTGGTAAGAATTTGTGGTGAGAGAACACTTAGAGACATTTAGAACAGAAATTATCAAATGTAGAGGGGAGGAAAGGATTTGAATTTGGCGTAAATGCACTCTCGGATTAAATTTGAATTGCTTTGAATTCACTGGTTGGAATATGGAGCTAAATAGCTATATTTGGATTACTTTTCTTCTGCTTGTGTTTGCAGGGAGGTATTTGGTTTAGGGTTTTTGTTGTTTGGGGTTTTTTGAGTTTTGTTGTTATGGATTGTTTTGGTGGGGTTTTTTTAATAGAGGAAGTGCTTTTTGAAAACAAATATAGCTAAATCTTTGCCAAGTTACACTGAAAGATTTGTGATGATTTTTTTGTCTTTGGCTTCACTTACATGAAAATATCAGGTAAAAGCTAATTATTTTTTCAACTCCATCATTTTAGCACTACCAGGTTAATTTTGATGCTGATGCAGGCAAGGCTAATTGACAGCCTACCCATAATAAAAACCAATGGGTCTGAACACAAGGACTCACAGTTTTTTCCACCTTCCTAGTTTAGATGGGCTAAACGGTTCTGATGAAACCAAATGTTGTGCAGGTGCATTGAGTCCCTGTTGCAGAGGATGTTAAATGGGTTTGATCCTAGATTGACTAGAATGTACAAAGTGGATGTATTTTACTCACAGCACTGGCAGCTTCTCCGGTAGAGAGTCTGGCACAGCACAGAGTAAGCATGCCTAGCTTAAAGTCTTTTTTTCATCTGCAGCTGTGTGTGCTTAACTCCATTCTTAACAGAAACCACCAAGTAAAACAGATATTAAATTTCAAAAAGAATGGTTAAATTCTTCTAAAAGAATTCAATTTTTCTCCATGAAGTGCCTTTTCTTCTTGGGCAGAATCTTCTGAAATCATGATAAAGATGGGGCCTCTGTTAGACAAAAATCTTCTTATAGCTGGGAACCCCCTTTTGCTAACTCCTCCTCTTGACATACCTCATGTTGTCTTTTCCTTTTATGCTCCTCATACACCAGGTGCACACTCTGCCCTCAAATCTCTGCCAATTGCTTTCAAGGATTCCTTTTCTCAACACCAGGCATCTGCATCTGTGTGTTCCTATCAATTACTTTGTATATCCCACCAGTGTGAATCAAACACACAAATTCTAGGAGTGAACTGACTTTTGCAGGTTTTGGAAATTGTCTCTGATTCCAGTCAGAAGGAGGTTAACTCAGCTTCTTTCTGCTATTCAATTGGCTCAAAGTAACTGTAATCTCTGACTTCGCAGCACCAGCTGCACTCAGACACCACTGCCCAGGGAGTGTGAACGCCTATCCCAGCACAGATCAGCCCAGCTGTTATACAGGGAAGGAGTTTGACCAGCAAGCATGTTACAGAATCACAGAATATGCTGATTTGAAAGGGACACACAAGGATCATCCAGTCCAACTCCTGGCCCTGCACAGCACCATTCCCAAGCATCCCACCATGTGCCTGAGAGCATTGTCCAAACGCTTCTTGAACTGTCAGGCTTGGTGGTGTGACCACTGCCCTGGGGACTCTGTTCCACTGCCCAAAGCACCCTTTGGGTCAAGAACCTTTTTCTAATATCCAACCTAAACCTCCCCTGACACAGCTTCGGGCCATTCCCTTGGGTCCTGTCACTGCCACCACAGAGCAGGGATCATTCTCTGCCCCTCCTCTTCCCCTCACAGGAAGTTCTAACTGCAGTGAGGTCTCCCCTCAGTCTCCTTTTCTCCAGGCTGAACAGATCAAGCGACCTCAGCTGCTCCTCATACGGCTTCCCCTCAAGACCCTTCACCATCTTTGTAGCCTTCCTTTAGATGCTCTCTGTTATCTTGTGGTACCCAAAACTGCCCCCAGCACTCGAGGTGAGGCCGCCCCAGAGCAGAGCAGAGCAGGACAATCCCTCCCTTGCCCGGCTGGCGATGCTGTGCCTGATGCCCCCAGGACAGGGTTGGCCCTCCTGGCTGCCAGGGCACTGCTGGCTCATGTTCAACTTGCCAGCAACCAGGAGCCCCAGGTCCCTCTGTTCCAACATAGGCCAGTTGTACTTAAACCCATTCCTGCCTGAAAGATCCCTGATGTAGTAAGAAATGCTTTTTGCCCAGTAAATTAGCATATGATTGTGAAGACACATTGCACAGGTGTACAAATATATGAAAAATATAGAAAAGCAAGAAAAGGTATTTTACTATCTGTTCTTGACATGAGCCAAGGAATACTAAGTGAGACTCAGAGGCTTCAGGTTTTAAACAAATCAGTTTTCTCCACATTAAGTACATAGTTAAGTTGTAAAACTCTTTGTCGTAACAAGGTAATACTTTCTCACAATGTTTTCAGAAAAAAATTACACTAGATCTGACTATAGGAAATTTGCAAATAATTTTGGAAATTGCAAGCATGTTTGGTGCTGGGTTATACTTTATCCAAATTTCTCTTCTACCATATAAAAATAAGAAATACAAGAAGAAATGAGAATGTGTGGTGCAGGTAACATTCTTGGTTTTCATGAAAGGAGCAATGCAAATACTATAAGGTTTGATATAATTCATTTCCTTACAAACAGTGTAGGCTGGGACATGTCCTAAAGAGCATGATTAAAGTGTTGGTGTAGGAACATTGGAAAAGACCCAAAATATAATGCAGACTATATGCTTTTCATTGTTTCCTACTTTAAAAGTATGATAGGTTGACTCTACAATGCTTTTAAAGATATTTGTAATCCTGCCTGCCTGCTTTATAACAGCTCAGTATTTTTTCACTGTTGCACCCTGGTAAGCTTATTTGGCTCATGCTTTGGCCTTGTTTTTAGGACTAAAATGTTTGGGAGCAGAATATGTTTTCTTTTGGGTTCCCATTTGTTCAAAGCAATGCCCAGCAGCAGTACAATCATAATATTATGTCTAACAATAATCATATGCAGTCATTTCCAATCACAGTGGCTACATGTAGAAGCAGCTACAGAATGTTGGAAATGTGAGGAAATGTCAAACCGTATTAAGCTGTCTGGAAAGAAAAAGGAAGAAGTTCACAGCTTGATGAGGAAAATTAAAACCTTGCTGAACCATGCTGAACACCTGAAAATATCAAAGAACAAAAGAAAAATGTGGAAAAGCCTGAAAAAGTTATGAAATGTAAAAAGGAATAAAGTTCAGTAGAGTAATAAATTATATGTAATAGCATAGAAAGTAAAGACAAACAATCTATAACTAGAAAAATCTCATGGCCTGCAGGAAGCTGCCAATAGGGCTCTAATTACTGGAATCTAGCATAATGTATTCACTTTTAAATAACTTGTGCCTGAGCTAGACCGAGAAAGGACAGAGGGATTTGGGGGTGCAGTCTCATCCCTAGAATAGATTTCTGTGCTGTAGTGTTCAAATTCAGGAGAGTGGTTTAGACGGTCCATTATTCCATTTGCAGTGAAGAGCTGGTATAGAGGTAACAAATTATGGTTTATGTCAAGTATTGGTGGTCTCTGTGCGAGGAGCCTGTGCCTGTCAGCATTAGATATCGGGAAGTCTGAGCCAGACACCCCATTTGTAAAGAAGGTGCTGTAGCACAGGCACAAGTCCAGCTGTGATTATCTAGGATAGACACTTCGTGTTCAGCCCTTTTGCAGAAAGAAAGCAATTTCCTTCTGGGTCACAGGTGAGCTCTGCACTGCACTGCCTTGGGTGTCTGCCCTTGGCTGGGCACCAGGAGCCCTGACACTGGAACAGATAAATACAAAATCTGTGCTAACTGGCATCCACACAGCGTTATAGTTCAGGGTTTTGGAAGAAGGATTGGAATGGGCTGTAAAACACTTTGCTTGGCTCGGGACTGCCGTAGCAGACCATGTTCACTGTGGCTCGTGCTGACCATGGGAACCAGAGGACACCTACAGAGCAGGATAGTCTAAACGCACTCTTGTGCTTCCACCCAGGCTGGAAATGGCATGCCACTCAAGGGACAACTTCCCCCTATTCTAAGATCTTTTAAATCATTATAATTTTTATGCTGTTATGAGCCTATGAAAAATTCAGGCCCCACAAAGCTAGCCTGAAGATAAGGTCAAAATGTCTCCCCAAAAGAGGAGGGTCATCTATATCTATCTGAAAAGCTGAAAAACATAAAATAAAAGATGAGCAGAGAAAAAAACGGAAGTGAAACAAGACCATTTAGTTTAGACAAGATTCTTAACATTTACAAAGAGAAAATGGAAACCATCAGGGAAAACTTCCTGCTTGTGAGAGACATTAAAGTGACTCCAAAGGAAACATTTGGGATGTTAAAAAAGTGATTGAACAAAGAAGCGAGAAATATATTTCATAGAACAATCCTCCAGTTGCAGGGCAATGAACTGGATGACCTAATAGCTCTTTTCCATTCCTTACATCTGTGATTCTGTGATTCTAAATATATATTCCGAACTCTACAAGAGGCAGTGAGACAGTAGAGACATTGAAGAACATAAGTGGAAAGTTAGTGACAGATGAGTTTGATTCTGCTGCGAGCCTAAATGAATTCCTTACCTCATTATTCATTGGGGGGAAGTGGGGAGAAAAATTTAAAAAAATAAGAATGTGGCATCTCTGTGACTGAGAGACATTCTCCTTGAGGGGAAAGTAAAATGTTAAAAGGCTTTGCTATTGCACTGGAGAAGATAATAAGGCAATTAGGACTGTTACATTTGACAAAGCACCAGGCTCAGATGAATTGTGTCCCTGAATCCTGAAGGAAGTAACAAAGGAAATAAGAAAGCCTTCAGCAAAGGTTTTTGACAGGCCACTAAGGAGTGCAGTCATACTCAAGGACTTAAGGGGTACTAAAGCTATTCCCAGATTCAAGAAAGAATCAAGGGAAGATTCAGGGGACAAGTCCTCTAAGTCTCATTTCAGTTGAGAGAAAGATATTGGAAATATTGATAAGGGACCATGTCGAAGTAATTTTAATATATAATTTAATACAGGTAACAGGAAATAATGAGAAATCTGCATGACACTTTAGCATGTTATGGGAGTTGTAGATCACAGTGAATAGATTGATCTCATTCATGCAGCTGTCAAGGTGGTGAAAAAGGGAAGAGAAACCCTGTATAAACTATGGTATGAAGAGTTGGGAGTAAACATTTTCAATTCAGCTGGACATTGCCTTAAAGGTTGACAAAGTAGATCTACTTTAGAAGAGCAACATTACAGAAAAACACATAAAAGCTAAAAGGGAGAGCCTCAGTAATGCATCCTAGTGGTTAAAGACATTTGAAGAGCTTGGCAACTGTAGTTACAACCACTTTGCAATCTCGTTTAGATGGATCAAACCATTATAGCTCTAAACTAGCTAAGCTAAGTACCCAGTGCAGTCAGGCAGCACCAAGCTGGACTCAGGCTGCAAAGCCTGACTGACATCCAGGTAAGTACCTCGGCATGATCCTGCTACAATCAACTGATATCACAACTGCATTACCCTGCCAGGATTAACCAGTTTAAAGTTAGCTAAGGTGAGCCTGTAAAAGCAGTGGTATCTGTAGACATGTTCCTAAACTACCAGTCCCCAATCTTTTCAATTTGGTGAATCCTTTGAAGCTTAAAAAAAAATCCAACCCTACTTAAATCCTTTTATATGTACAGATGCAAACTTGAAAAACAAAAATCATGAGAACTGTATTTCCAGAACTTAAATAAGGCATTGAGACACACTGAATCCTGAGTCTACCAGCTCTAGTCTATCATTAGCTGCAGGCTGTGACTGTGTCCACACTTCTTCAGGAAACTGTTTTCTCTTTTTCTTCAGCCTTTAGCATCATTATTTGTCTCTCAACTCTTTCCTTTTCCTTTTCCACTTCTGGTTTTCCCTTCACTCTTGAAAACCTAGATTTAACTCCAGACCAAATCTGTAACCATGGACAAGTCACAAAAACTCAGAACTCTGAGCATTCAAATCTATTATACCTTCATTACAGGGTGTTAAATCCTTCCATACATGGAACATAGTATTATTTTTTTCCCTTGCTAGAGTTTTATGGTTTATGGCATCAAGTATCATGTAGTCTTTTAACAACTGGCAAGAGGTATGGTAAAGAAAACACTGTTTAACTTAACTTAAAGAGCTCAACTTCAAGGGCTTGATCCCATGAAGGCAATAGGACCTGTGTCTTTCCAAAGAATGGAGGATACCAAGTTGGGTAAAAGCAGGCAAAGAGAATTTCTTCTGATGTCACTCTTTATTCTAACCTTCTTTGCCTCCACAAAATGGGGATATCCTTCCTCGATGGCTTAGAAAGCCAAGATTTTTTGTGTGAGATTACTTCACTTTCACTTTAAAAATTGTACATACTGCCATAAGGTAAAAATTTGCAAGAAAGATAGAAATTACAGTGTTATTAACAGGAATTTTTGCATTTAGTTGTTCAGGATATTTTTCCCTCTTTGAATCCTTAGGGGCTTTTTAGTTCATTTCAGCACTACTACCCTTCTTCCTTTACCTCCAACTCCCTCATTTGTTCAGGTTGTTATTTGCTGTTTGCTTAGTTTTCAAGTAAGTGCCAGACATTTTAGTAGAGGGCTGACTCTAGGTCTGCAAAAAACAAACTTTATTTTATTTGCATGACTATAAACACCTGTTCCAGATGGACAAGTTACAGGCTTTTTGGGATTTAGCTTTTGCAGCACTTTGCCCTGAACAGAGCAGAGTATTTCTAAGAGCTGTCTGAGCTGTCTTTTCATCCAGCACACACAAAAGGCCACCACCTGAAGGTAAAACTGGAGTCAACAGGGTCCCACTGGTGTGACTAAAAGCTTCACTTGGCCCAAGCTTCCTTCATATTCACAGGGACAGGTTCTGCCTGTGGATGCATATATGCCAATGTCAATGAAAGTAGCTGAAGTTGTGAAGGGAAAAAAAAGAAGGAAAAAAAATAGAGACACAGACATAGCCTAGTGCTTTTGCAAGTTTTCAGCTTTATAGAGCAACCTGTGCCTTAGGATTAAAACGATATAATATGTAGCATGCAGAGGGATGACTAGGGGGCATGAAACCATCTGCAAATGTTTGAAAGATGTTTGCGTTCCCCTTAGGCATGAAAGAAATTACTTCCTATGTTGCCAGAAAAAATTTCCAAGAAATTGTGGGTCAAAGTTAAAAAAGGGAAACTTAAAATAAATTTCAGGGAGCTGTTGCTGGTAGTGAGGCTATCTGCATAATTTTTAAAGCAAGAGCAAAATCCCAGGCAGTAGGCAACGCAATACTTAAATCTTTTGTCTATTGTCACCAGCTAACCCTGACTTTTTAGAATATCTGGGAAGAGAGTCAGGAACCTCAGAAGAAAGGATTTGGGATTCAGTTTTCCTGAGAATGGTCTAATGTGAAATGATCATCCTAGAAACCCTGAGCAAAGCTCCAAGTCTTTCCTTTAGTTGATGTCGTTTAGCCTCACTCTTGTATTCTTGACTGCTCAAGGAATGAGAGTCATCAGGACCAGGAGGGGTTTGGACATACTGGGAGAGGTCAACTAAAGAAAATCTTTGCATATTAATGATGAAAGTACAATAAATTGATACACAGGAAGCAAAGGACAGAGAAGAAAAGCCTGCAAGTAAAACTAAACGCTGCCAAAAGCCACAAGACAGTGGCGGATGCCCAAGTGGTCACACTGAAGGTATTCTGCATGGGTGCCAGAAACCAGTTGTGTGTGTGGATGGTAAAGGCAGCTCGTGGCTTCAGGGACGCGAATGACAAATGAAGGTGTACAGTTAAAAAGTAAATAAGTTAGCAAGATCAAAAACAAAATAAGTTAGCAAGATCAAACCATACTCCAGAAATCACAGGACAGAATTTCCCTGTTCAGATAAGCAGATTGCCAGAGCTGTGCTACTGACTGCATTAGTTTGATAGTAAAGGCTAAGAGATTCCAAAAGACACTGAGGAGATTAAAAAAAAATAAAACAATCACAAATGAAACCAAAAAAATATACCCAACCTCAAACAAATTAACAAACAAAACCCCACAAAACAACAAGCCATAACTCCCGTGTTACTGGAAGAGTACATTTTCAGTAATCATAAACAACCAGAAACCCAGATGGCAGTAAGCATTCCCATGTGCTTTCAGGACCTGCTTCAAAATAAAACTATACAAAAAAATCAATCGGTAATAAAAATAAATCAAACAAAGTAAAGGGGGGAAAAAAGGAGAAAAATCTGCAACAGTCATATTTACTTTTAAAGAAGAATTACAAAAAAGGGGAGTTCATTGTAAAAACATCGTGAGTATGTAACAACATAAATTGCTTGAAAGTGGCATTATGGAGTATTTAAAAACAATATACTCGAAGGTCAAGATAAACAAACAAAAAATCCAACTCCAAAAGGATCAGGAAAAAACTCTGCAAGGATAAACAGTAGAGAAGTTTATTAGAAATAAAAATCCTTCAGCAAAATTGGATTTGTATCTACTTAAGAAAAATAGAGAAGTTTATAAGCCTTGAGAAGCTGCATATAGAAGTGTAATAAGACAGACAGAAAAGATTTTGAAGAACAACTTCTTAAAGGCATAGAAGCTAACCATAGGATATGTCAGAAGAGGGAAGTTTACCAGTGACCACCAGCGGGTGATCAGTGTGCCTCAAATACCACTCAGGAAGCACAAGATCAGAAGAACAGTAGGGGAAATAAGCCTAAAGCACTGTTCCTGACTGGACAATGACAGCTGTTTCAGGGAAAAAAAAAATTGAAAACTAAGTTTGCTAAGGTCCTAAATGTGGGCTTTCTCAACTAATAGCAGTTTTACTTTATCCCTAAATTTTTCCCACAGCAGAGAAAAAAGACATGGCAAGTCTACTAGAAGTCTTTACCAAGGGTTTCAGAGTGGACAAGTGAACAACTGGTGGGTACCAAGTACCCTGGAGTTTTGGAAAAGCTAAAAAGAATAACAAAAATCATGACAGTGATAAATATGTCATGCCTGGGAAATGTTAACATAATTCCTCTATAGAGAAGCTGTGTTTCAGAAGGAGTTCTTTGTGGGTGCCTGAAAGAACGAGGAAAACAACGACCCAATCTGTGCAGCACTCTCTGATTTCCAAAAACTAGTGACATGATCCTTCGCAAAAGCCTCTTAGAGAAACTGAGCTGTCTGGGCAGAGGGGAGGTCCTCTCATGAATTAATATCAAGCATAAGACAGGAAACAAAAGGTAGGAATAAATTATTAGTCCTCACTATGGAGAAAGATTACTAGAGAACCTGTGCTACTCGGCATGTTAAAAAATGATCTGGAAAATGAGGTAAATAAAGAGGTAAAAAAGGCTGGGGACTTACAAAATTATGCAGGATACTTAAATCTAAAGCTGCCTGTGAGGACTTGCAGAAGGAGCTCCTGGCTCTGAGTGAATAGGCAATAAAATGAAAGATGAAATTCAATGTTGATAAGGGTGCATAGGAAAAAATAGCCCTAACTATACATACACGATGATGGGCTGTAAATAAGCCATTACCACACAGGAAAGAGATCTTAGAGTTACTGTGGATAGTTCTCTGAAAACAGCAACTCAGTGCTCAGCAGCAGTCAAAAATGCAATAGAATGGTAGGAATTATTGGGAAAAGAAAAGAGAACAAAACAGAAATCATTTTTATGTTTTTATGTAAATGCACCCTGTGCTTGCATCTAGAATGCCGTGCACAATTTCAGCCACCCAACTAAAAAAGATTACATCAGGGCTTGAAAAGATGGAGAAAAAGGCAAAAAAAAGGTGAGTATGGCCTGTCTCTTCCACAGAACAGACTGAGCTGACTTAGATGTGGTTAAGAAATGAGACAGTTATCGAGTGAGGGAACAGAGTCACAAACAAATTACAGAGGAACCAGTGAAACAATTAAGCAACAAGCTTAAGCAAAAAAAATGCTTTTTTCTACATGGCATGCAAATAAATATCGGCCTCTTAGTCACAAAATGAGGTTGAAAAGTCATTGATATAAATATATATATTTTTTTTTTAATATAGATTTGAAAAATTAAGTCCCGTGGTCTGAAAGAAAACTCCACTTTAGAAACCCCCTCGCACATTTGCTGTGCAGCTGGATGATATATTAGAGAATGAACTGCTTCACAGAGGTGTTGAGTTCCTATGGTCATCCCTGAACAGTCACTACAGAGTAATGTTGCAAATGAGAAAAACAGCTTAATGGACCATTGATCTGTGTCTGAGTCACTCTTACATTAGAGGAGACAGAAAATGCTTCCCCAAGGTTGGTCTGCAATGTGGTGGTTGAAACACTGTGCTGGAAATTAGAAATTGTGGGTTGAGAACCCATCAAGGAGAGAAAGGTCCAGGCTGCAGGTCCCAGGTACAGGACTGAACACATCCCTCTGTGCCAGCAGGGACATCAAAAGCACTGAGCAGTGTTTGACCTCCCTTGTGGAGAAGTGACACTCCTAAATCTGGGCTACCACTAAACACAGATAGTAAAGTGGTGCCTTTTCTCCACTGCCCATAAAGGATGTTTACAAGGAGCCCACTGAGTCTTAGAAGAGCAGAAACTACTGAAGAAAAGAAATCCCACATTTCTACCTGGGGTTTGGATACTATCTCTCCCAGCAGGCTATCTGGATTTTACCCTTCATTTTTGGGGACAGTGTAATACATGGATAAAGGAAACACACCAGAGCAGAGGCCGCCTTCTTTTGATTTAATCCAGGCAGCAGAAGCGGGCTGTTATCCTACATGTAACTCAGCTAATAGACAGAACAACATGCATCTCCTTGCCCTGTTCTTTAACAGCAGAGCACAGGAGTGTCAGGAGGCATTGTTTTTCCTGTATGTGAATATATTTGTGTTGTGTTTCCAGACCCCTTCTCACCTTGCCTCCCTGCCCTACCGCTGCCCCACCCTATTCTCTGCCTCCAGCTTCCTCAATGTAGAGAAAATTGTGCCTTCCTGTACTAGTTAAGCCAACTCCTTACCCTCCAGACCTTAAGAGGGGAAAAAAAGCCAACTTGAACAATACAAGACAAAACAAATCAAATCATAATAATAATAATCATCATCATAACAAAAAAAGAGAGAAAGGTAAACAGGCTACACCTTTTTCACAATGTCGGAGCATGAGAAGAATCAGCATCAAAATCACAGGAGGCCACATTAGCAAGAACAGAGTTTTATCATCATATCTCTGACTCTTTACATTTAAACAGGTCAGAATTTTTCTTTGCACAAAACCGTGTCTCCAGCAGCAGCATGATCAGAAAGATGTAGATGTGCATTGCCTGAACCTTCCCTTTTAAGATTTCATCTATTCTTCTTAACCTGTTGGACCTCCTGCCAAAACTGTACATGAAGCTGAACCAGAGACAAAATCTGCATACAATTTCCCTGCAAAGCTGGCAGGGAACGTCTCAGGATACAAATAAGCAGAGGAATAAAATCAACACAAACAAAGAGTGTGGATTTGCCTTTGCATGCTCCTGCAAGTCTGCATGCAGGCTCAGCTACTGTTTTACAAGAATAGCTTTCATATGCAATGTAAGATCAGAGATCACCGGGGATAAGTAACGTCTCATTACATTTTCAATATCATGATCCCTTTGAGACACTGCCTTGTAGTGTCTTGAATAGTCCCAGAGTTTAAGTTCAACAGTGTTTGCCTGGTAGGCCACTTCACAAGTTTATGTTCTTTTGAATAAAAAAGTGTTTCTTTACATCTCCTCCAAATGTTGGGAGTTTTTTTCATTTTTAGTTTCCGTTTTTATTTCTTTTGCTTTGTTATATGTGCATGACTGAAAATATTAATTTGCCTTGACATAGTCTGTTCCATTTAGACTTTTAACTTCCTTCTCACTCTCCCTAATTCTTGGCCGCTGTAGGTTTATGGGTGTTTTTATCCTAGACTTATGTCTTAGTTCATTTGTTAGTAGTATTAGAATTGGTTTCTTTAGCCTTATTTTGAAGTACTACAAAATTCTTGTGCTAGTGACCAAACCCACAATGTAATAGTTCAGCAGCAAGCACAACTAGAATCATCTTCGACTCTAGTATTTTCTTTTTCCCTATACTATTGCTCTCCCTTCATGAAGCTGGAAACAAGCCTGTTTCCTATGGATGTAATTTAAAAACAAATAAAACTTTTATGTTGGGAAATATAGTTTTGCACAGTTATGCAAAAAAATAAAAAGTCTAACATCTAGGAAAGTACATTTATATTGTGATTTTATAATCACATCCTACACCTATGTGGTGCTTTGGAGCTAATAAAGACCATGAAAAGTGCATAATGGCTTATTTTCTATTCTGTCGAGGCCAATGATTGATGAGGCACCGCACTTTTTATAGTGGTCTCGGGAGCAGGCAGCAGCACACTGATCTCCTGCTCCATCTTCTCCGTGTACTCTTGGCAGCCCCAGGCACTGTGGGGAGCCCCCAGTGCAGCCCCACTCCCACAGCAGCCACAGCTCTGCCACAATCCCCTCCCCTGTAAAGGGCCCGCTCCTTCCTCCATCCCTGCAGCTGCAGAGATGACAAATCTCCCTTAGTCATAGCCAGGGAATGTGGACATTAGAGTCACAGCCTTGTCTTTGAGCAGAGCTGTGGGACATCTACAGCCTAATTGTGCTGAGGTCTTTAAAAGTCACCTCTGCTGGGATATGTTCTGACATGAGGAAAAACCTCCTGTGCTTTAATCACTGCTTACAACACTAATGTTAATCACATTTTGTTGCCTTCTTCTCCCTTATCTCTCTGCTTTATCAGTCTTGTTCCTCAATTCACAGATAAAATCATAAGGTCTTTTGGGGAAGATGTCACACTGCCTAGAATTACATGTCCCCAGATCCTTGATTTGGATCATTGGTCAATAAGTGTGTGAATGATGTGAGCAATCATCAGAGCGAGATAGAGTTAAGGGAAAATGTTTCTCCCTTACACTTGAAAAGTGTCTAGGCAGTAGTTTGGATGGATTAATCTTAAAAAAAAATGCAGTTTTGGACCATACTGAAACTAAAGATTAATTTAGCAAATGGTTCCAACTCAACTGAAAATGGGCACTGTTTTCTGAAATTGTCAATATGATTCATTTTAATGTTCTCTAAATGTTTTGCTTTCTCAGGCCAGATTAGCCATAGGCTTTAGACAGTTGTCACAAGACCAGTAAGAACTGGATAAAGAAGTTTTTATATGGTCTCCTATATTATTAAGGCTCTCCTATATGATTTAAGCTGCCTCCCAAGCTGAATCAATGAGCTTTCCCATTTAACACCTTCATGATTAAATGCAAGTCAGAATTGAGGTAGAGATTTTCCCTATCTCTCCAATTCTATTTACTGTAAAGTATTTATTTAACAAAGCAAGGAATGGAGCAATTCCCTCTTTCTCTCTTTCACTGGTCCTTTTCCTACATAGTCAATTCGGGTCAATGCAAATGTATTGTTTTGGTTTGGTTGAAGCACTGAACTAAAATGCAACTCTTGCTTCATTGCAGAACATTAGCTGTGCTTCAAGGGAGCAATATGTCCCCCTCCAAGTTAGAACCACATCCCAAAAAGTCACTAGTCCACAGGTTTTACATATATATAAGTATATGTATATACAGATTCAGAACAGGTGTGAGATAGTGATATTATAGCTGATAGGTCAAATGGAATGGATGAGTTTTTAATCAATATTTTGAAAGGAGACAGAGCATTAATAATAAGGGTACTGATTCTCTGTTGAGGGGGTATAAAATTCTGTGTTTCTACAGCTTTCTAAACCCTTTTACTCCACTGACAACCACTTAAAAAGCAAAGCAAAAAAAAGTTGCATTTTGACTTCAAAAAAATCTCCAATCCTTGCTTGTAATATGCTTCATAATTTGTTTGCTGCATTACATGACAGTTGTATGTTCCAACGAAATTGCAGTTACACAGTAGGTCTCATCTCTTCTCCAAAAGCCCTGTAAACACAATACATTTCAAAAATGGTTTGCCTCTAGAGGGTCAGAGTCAGAAAGATGATTCTGTCAATGGAGTAAGTATGAACCTGCTTTTGACCTTAATCTTGAGGGCATTAAAATGCATTTTTATTTTTCTTTTTTTAAGTGCTACATGTGAACAGTTTAAAAAAAAAAAAAAAAAGAGAAGAAAGAATTTAGGTCTGGCTTGCAAGAAGAGGTTTTTCTCATTGGTGTGTTAAATTTATCAACTAACTGCAGTAGCTGGAGAGAAGAAAATCATGGTTTTGAGTATTCTTTTCCTGTTTTGAACCAGAGACACCAGCCTTCCAGCTAAATACAGGTAGGGAAGAACTGTTTTGAGTTTCACTTGATTTTATTAACCAATTAAAACCATTGAGAGAAAAACAGTTGATACCTGTGGAGCAGGAAAAGGAGATATAATAGCTGCTAAACATTATATATTCAGAACAGTGGTCCCTGAACTTGTACTATGCTTGAAGTTTTCTTCTAACAAACAATATTACCTTTCTTACAAAACTTTACTTGGTTATAGCCTTAAATCACCATGTCTACAATGATATTGTTTTTTTAACCAAGCAAATGAATGAGGTCCATGGATCTGCACAGCAGGCTCAGCAGAAAATATTCCCCCAAGCATCCATCTGTGCAGTGAAGGAGACATTTCACAAGTGAGGTAATTTAACATCTCCAAACTCCCTATAGAAAGAGTTCTAGAAGGGCTTTCCAAGCCCTTCTAGAAAACTCCAGAAATTTAATGAAGACCCTTATCATTAGGTTATTTGTAAAGTCAATATTGATAATTATATCCTTCCTACAAAATTCTAGAAAGAGATTAAATAATTTCTTCTTTTTACTCCAACACATAGAGGTCTGATTTTCTTACTGAAAGACAGTAGAGTTTGACTTCTTAGGTAAAGTTGCCCCTGGAATTCAAAATGGTTTTAATGGTGCTTGTGATTCTGGTTTTCAGGAGCTTCTGTAGTCATCTCCTGTCACATAGGGGGCCAGGATACAGAGTATTCTCTCTGCACCACCTCTTGAGACTGTTTCGCTTGGAATGGTAGACCCTGGGATCCCCTGGACCAAACAAAGAGAAGGTGACTCTACATCCCAAACTGGGAACCATTTTCTGAAAGGTATGCATAGTTTTCTGCCTATTCTTTATTAACATATAAATATTTTTATGTGCCTAGAGCCAGTTGTATGAAAATAAGGTCCTCCCTGCTGGTGGAATTAGAAAGCTGGAGTCTTGCAGTCCATGATAAGAAGTGGTCTCTCCACTACATCAACTTCTTTCATGGCACACCAAGGCCAAACCTCAGTATTAGCATGTAGATGGAGATACCTGTGAACTGAATAGTCAGACTCATGCCACCATCTCATTTTACATAAGCCACTGAGCTGTTCTCTCATTTTAATGTGTTCAGTCGCAACTGATGGCCCCGAGGGAAAATTCTTCAATCCCATTAGCTATCCAAGTCCCAGTGGAAGCCACTATTTTTGAAGAAATTACTTTGTCTTACCTCAGCTTTGTAACTCCTACAGCATCTTCAGATCCCACGACTAGCTTGACCAAAATTCAGTGAGTAACAGTAATTTCAAGACAATGACTGATATCAATGATTTTTCTAAAATAAATGTGTTTATGCTCAGTCTCCTGCTGGGGATAACTCACTTGTTCTTCTTCTGCTTCCTCATTTTCCCCATCCCAATTAAATAACCAACCCGGTGCAAAAAGCAATTTTGATTTTTTTTATCCCACTGACTAAATGAAAATGCATTTAATTAGAGCATCCAGTACATGCCATAAACAGGGCAGGCACATCTGAGACAGCTGCAGCAATAGCTCCACGTATTAATATTTCAGAAATCTCTAAGAGTGGGCAAATACACTGCCCTTCACTACAACAATTATTATTTAATAGCTTACTTTATCAAATGCTATGTTGGGGTAAATGGGAAAATATATTGTATTGTGAGGGGTTAGGGTTTTTCAGTTACAAAAATAGACTTAAATCCCACAAATCAGCTGACAAAACTATTCACATGGCCCAACTTCAGAGTTTGAAAGGAAGCTGTTAGAGGAATTGGAACATTCCCTCGAATTCACATCCCAGCACACATCTCAGCATGTTTTGCAAGTAACATTATCTCTATTCTAAATAGGGGGGAACAATGTCTATAAAAATTGCAGAAAGCAGAGCAGAGCTTCTCCTACTGCTGCCAGCTCAAGCCAAAGAAGTACTCATGATGGGGTTGCCTTACTTGAAGCACCATGCACTGCAGCTACGCAGATTTCAGGTGCAAGCTCTGGGCAAAAACAGCTTGAGTTTTTCTGCACTGTTTTCCTTAGCATTAGCAGTCTCTGGCTGGCTCATTCACAACCAGCTCAAGCAGGTGCGGCTCCATCTACCAGGTAACCATGCCAGCCACACCAGAGGGCAGCCACAACCTCAAGGGAGATATCACACCTGAACTCAAAACTTCTGAATCCCAGGAAATTACTGAACATTTCTGAATCCTGAACAAAAACCTGAGTTTCTTCTGGGTTCAGATTAAACTCTGTGGGCTCTAAATCCTTGGTACCTTCCCATGACATAGCTGTGAAAAGATGGTGCTGTTTGGCTTTGCTGCCTCCAGGGATGGATGGGGGTGATTAACATGAAGGAGAGGGTACCCATGAAACAGGCAACAGCTGCAGAGAGAGAGACACGAGCTCAGCATGGAGCAGGCGTGGGAGAGGAAATGTATTTAAACTAAACTGCTGAATCTTCTGAGAGCTGTTTCTTCTTTTCCTGAAACTGCCACCACTGCTGAGCAAATTCATCAGCTGAGTGACTAATGGGAGACACCCTGAGAGGCAGAGGTACAACTGAGCCAAAACTGCTTCCCATAAAGCTCTATTCAGTGCCTGTTTGTCTCATTTATTACCGCATAAAATATCCTTCACGGGAAAGTGACTGACAATTATACTTTCTCCATATATCTTTGCACTCTACGTTGTCTTGACAAAAATAGGTAGCTTCTGTCTTCAGCCCCTTTCCTTCAAAACCATCTCCTTTCCTTTTTCAATCACTTAGTGAAAGAAAATGTCATTCTCCTGAATTTTTCATATCATTCTTTCTAAGGGAGTCACTTCTGATTTTTTTCATGCAAATCCAAAACACAGCCCCATATGAGCTACTGTGAAGAAAATTAACTCTATCCTAGCCAATACCAGAACACATTGGAAGCAATGTCAACATCAGCTGGAGCATAAATCCATAGCCAGAAGTTTCAGTTCCCAAAAAAAATGGGAGTAGAAGGAGCAGATGAGAGAGTGAAGTGCCTCCTGTTGCCATAGAAATCAGGTAACGAGTGACCTCATCTCCTGATTTTGCTCCCGGAGCAGGGAGCCACAGTTTCCAGGCCTGTGAAGAGAGGACTTGGCCAGTCCATAACGATGCAGCCAGCGAAATTGGCTTAATGGTGCCTTTTGTTACTTGAAGTTTTAAACCTCTGAGAGGGCACAACAAGCAGACAGGTATTTTGTTCTCAGGATAGGAAACACGCACGCTATTTGCTGTCGTACAATATCTTTCCCTTTTCTTTCTGTTGCTGCTTGTGACCTTCTGTATTTCCACCGTGATCCCTGTTTTGAACTTAGGTTTCCAATGGCTTTTTGCCTCTCTCTGATCTCCTCGTTTTAGAGTCTATCTTATCTACAACACTTGGTTTTGTACGTTTTATTTTGCTTTTTGGTGAGAAGAGGAGGTAAGGCGATGTACTAGACAAATCACTGCACTGAGGTTTGAAAGACTGGCATTAACTCCAGCTCAGGTCCTGAACAACAGTAAGTTATTTCATCTCTCTGAGGTCTCCTTGTCTGTTCAGCTGGGATTGTCAGCTGCACAGAGCAGGGACACACATCTGCTGCCTGTGTCTGTAGCATCATTAGGAAAAAGGTCTCAATTGCACTTACTGTTTGTAGGCACCATGCAATCAAATCAGACATGCCATCAAATGACACCCAAACAAGGCAGGGCTCTTCCTGTGTAGTAGCTAATTATTTCTTCGGAAAAAGCACAGTTTTTGAACTTCAAGGAATGTTACGCTTTCTAAAAACCTAAAAACCTTCTTCTCTATTTGCTTTTTTTCCTTTCACGATGTCTGCATCTCACCAGAAACTTAGGGTTGTGCCTATGGAGAAACTAAGATAGGAACCCAGCCTAAGAGACCATGAATGCAACCTTCAAAAGTATAAGCTCAAAAATTCATATTAACCTGAAGTAAAAACACTCCTCATTGCAAATACCTACAAGAAGTGCTGAGTGCTTTCATTGGGGTGTGATATTTTGCAGGTGGCCTCTGAGAGAGAGCTAATAGCAGCTATTGAGGCCAGGACTGTGATTAGGCTGGCAGGACAGAGGAGTCGGCAGCACTTCATACACCCAGCTACTCAACAAAGGTTGTTAGCCAGGACTTTTATTCACATGGGTTCCAGTCAGTTCTGGCTGCAAGGAGAGCATGTTTGCTTCTTCCTGCAAAACACAGTGTTAATAAATTTCCAGTCCCCTGGTACGCCAGAGGGAGTTCATGGGCTGGTCCCTGGGGAGTTAATGTGAGAGTACATTAATTTCAAGAAACAGAATGGTGGATAACTTGGAATTTGGGAAAGAAAAAAAAAAACAAGCTAAAAGAAAACTTTGAATTAAATTATGGAAATGTGAAAGGAAGTTAAATATTTAGATTTTTAAGGATATCTTCAAAATACTTCCCCAGAGGATGGTAGAATCTGTACTAAAGGGCCTAGCAAATATATTAATTTAACAGAAGATTTCTTGGATTGAATGCAGCACACATTTAAATGGGCTGTGACAAGTAATTCAGGAGTTTCAGTGTACCATATGACATATTTTATTTTTTTTATTACCACTGACATGTCAACAGATTTGAGGAAAACATTTTTTTTAGTAAGCACAGCTGCTCTCAATTTGGATAATGATAGTCCATCACCATTTTTTGTGTGTACAAACAAAGGGAGTGAATGCTCATGCAAAACAGTGAGTCTGTATAACTCCCATTCATAAACCATTTGCAGACTGCACAGGGTCAAGACAAAATTATTATTTCAGTTGCTGGCCTCAGCAGTGCAGACACAGAAATAGAATATTTTTCTAGTCTTCGTAAATTTAATTTCTGTGAACTCTGTCCCCATGATATCATATACAAACAATAAATAGACACCCCCAGAGTTCCTCTCACAGTAACAGCATATCCTGCTGGAGTAGCCATTCACTCTATATTTCCACTGCTCTACTTTTTACATCACTCTGTTTCTGACTTTCTTGGTCTGTCTGCCCAAGATCAATGATGCTCCTGTACAATTGTTGCTAGTGGCTGCTCACTAAAAATGTAGCTGGATAAGCTAATTTTCTTTCTTTCCTTCTTCATTATTCTGCAGTGAAGGTTTAAGTGTAAGATTCTTCATCTCTCTCTATACCTGTAGGTAGTAAATCATAAGGCTAATGGCAAGAAAATGTGAATATTTATGACACTTCCTCATTAGCGCAAAACTTGGACTGGATTTCCCATGGCTCCATTGAATTACTTAAGCCTTATTTTAAAAGGCAATTGTTTATTTATGCAATTGCCTTGTGGAACTTCTGGCTAGTTGAAGCTCTCATAGATGAAAATATTTGCAAGAAATACTGTTTTCCTCCTCTTCCTTTTCATGTGTAGAACACCCGCAACAATTACGTTACCCAAGGATAAGGGCTTGGTCTCTTATATTTGATTACAAGCAATTACTTTTTATCTGTATTTTAGACAAAATCTATCCAAGATTTGTATGAGAATAAATTCCCAATCTTTCAGCAGTTGGATTAATTTCCTTTGACCTTCCCGACACACTTTCTAAGAGGAGACTGTAGGCGGAGGAAAATCTCTCCTCTTTCAAACTCCAGGTTTTAAAATTTAGTTCAAAAAAAATCCTATCAAGCATGCAAAAAATTGAATATAATTTGAGTGGAAAAGAAGAGAAATTCAACTTAATCCACTATGTAACTCAGACCTATGGAGTCTTTTTCCTAAACTAAAATGTTTCTTCACAATTACTTTTTTACCTTAGAGTGCTTCTTTCCACAGAAGTCACAGGTGACCTATCTGACAAACACCTATTTTTAACCATTTTAACTGAGTTGAGTCTGTTTGTCAAACAGACCCAGGAGAGAAATCTCCAATGAATCCTTCCTGCATGGGAAAAGTAGACTACAACATTTAAAATATTGCCACTTCTTGTAATGAAACATAACTCAGCCTACAATAAGTGTCTGGGGACAGAAATTTACAGAAGTGAAAGAGATCTCTCAAGTTTTGAAGCATCTTCCTGTTCAGGTGACCATGTCATAGAATCTCATTAAATATGTAATAAATCCCACTATGAAATTATTTTGCATTTTTCTTCTCGTTGCTCCCGTGGGAAGGCTACTTCAGAACTTCACATCTCTGGCAGTTAAAATCTGTCTGTTAATATCCAGATTAAATTTATCTAGGCCCCATGAGAACTTATTTGTCTTTTAAGCAACTTTGGGCTTCAGTTTCAGTTTCTTTTAAGTGTAGATGTAACCTTTATTTTGATCAACTATAGAACTGAGTAAAATTCCAGATGGAGAGTCCTTATCACAATTTCTGATGTCAACATGCTTCTCTGAAATATTTTGAAATGTTTTTCCTTATTCATAGAATTAATAAATTTAGTGTTTTAATGTATTTATCACACATTCGTGGTCATTCAGTCACTCTAAAATAATTTTGTTCTGTAAGGATTATTCCTTTCCTTTCCTGGTTCTTGCTGATAGGCCTCTAATTTTGCAGGAAAAAAAAATTCTTGATACAATTTCCAGCAGACTTCTAACTTTAATTTGCATTGTACATTTATCACCAAGTCAAATTGTCTCAAGGTCAGACCGTTGTTTCTGAGAGATTTTTATCTTCCTCTTTGGTCATCAGCCCATTTTAAACAATCTCTGCACCTTTTCACAGTCAACATTAGTTAAAATATTAAATAAAGTGAATCTGAAAACCAGCCCACAATAAATGCCAACAGCAGTTTGTCTTGAGACCGCTATGTTCTCCTTCAGCACAACCTAATGCCATTTTATTTGAATGCCTCAGAAATTATGCTGATCTCTATTAGTCAGTTTAACTAATAATTTTCAAGCAGTGCTTTTACAGAAACAAATTTTAACTGCCTGCAGGTTCCTTCTGCTTCCTCCCTGGCTACAATGGCAACAGAGAGAAGCTACACAATTACCTCTGGATAGACATCTAATTTCTGGATGGATGAAGTTAAGTGAGATGGAGATAATCCTATTATCTGAAATTCTTTTATCCCATTCAGACAGAGCAGTCAGATTGTATCCTTGTTGTCTATAAAAGTACATGTTCTTCTTATCTGTATAATAAGACCTGTTTATGAAAGTGATTTTGCCATAGAATGAGAAATAGTAAACCTGCTCAATCAGCACCGTGGAAAATCCCAGCCATTGGCAGCTCAACAAAGGAAATATTCCTAATATTTGGATGGGTAACTAAAATTTAGGAAACCACAAGGTGTTTTATCAAAATTATTTTAAATTTGCTCTTATTTTTTCCATTATATCTATTACAGAATTCCTTTTTGGAAAAATATGGGGAAATCCTTGCTTTGCTTGAAACCGTTACCAAAATTATTATTTTATGCACAAATTTCATGTATTACTGCTTATTTTTTTTCTTTTTTATCATTTGGGTAACAATCAGAATGGTTCAAAAGTGTCAGAAAAATTTTTTTTAATACTTTGTTTTAAACCAAACAACTAACATACATTTTGAGATTTCTGTCATTAAATCCATATCGTTACAAACGCCTCTCTTATCTGACATAAAGGGACCTTATACCTTTCAAAAGAGAGCCTAGAGGAAAACATGCACTGTAGACACTAAAGAAACACTAAAAATTAGAAAATTAGAGACACTAAAATTACATGTGAGTAAAAATACTTTACATATTATGGCCATTTAAAAGTTTTGACAATCAGTTTACTGTGAGAACCGAGATATGTATTGCCTATGCCACAAAATCTATCCATATGCATGAACTTAGTCACTGGTAAAGGAAATTTTTTTCACTCTGCTTAGCCCAAAAGTGCAAGAAAGCAGCAGGAAACTTTTTTCCTTCAAGAGACACTGCATTGTGTCTATACTACGCACTCCATATCTAATGAACCCTTTTATATTATCTGAGTCAAAACCACCAGCTGTGATCCCAGAGTTTAATTTTTTCATGTATTCTTGTTTTTTAAAGGATTTTTTGAATGTCTGAAAGAAATGATTGAATAGCAGCCGTTGAATATGATGCACACAAAATAAAATTAATCATGACTTGGAATTCACTTTATTCAAATAAAAGCTTTGTTTTTTAAAAAAGTCAGTTAAATTAATTTACACTGACCTTAAAATTTGCCCAGAAAAAGAGGTACATATCCAGGCACATAAGTTTTGATTATGTAAGAAGATAAATGTGGATTTTTAATTTGGTCATGTTCAAGTAAACTGGGAAATCATTAGTTAGGCAAATGATGGAAAGGGCACAATAAAATGCCAGAAGGGGGTAGTAGGGGGTTTTACATGTGTAGATAAAGAGCAGGATAGAGCCTGAAAAGTGAAAGAAATAAAGGTGGAGATATAAGAAATCTTATTTATAAAGACCCCACGATAAATTTACGTGTGTGTGACCCTTCATGCTGCTCCAGGCACTGCTCACCCACAGCTGGTTTGGCAATGCAGTGCAAGACTTTCATCCTCACTCTTCATTTGACAAGACCAGTGTTCTTTATAAACAATGAGGTATTTCTAACAATTGAGTATTTTGTTATATAGGGCTCCCATACACATATATGTAAGTTGAATACGCTGTACCACTCAAGCTGATGCACACACGTGGACTTGCACAATTTTTTATTATCCATTGTCTTTTGGTGTCATAGAGTTTAACTAAAACCAGTTTTTACTGAAGATCACCACAGCTTGAAATTTTTTTGTTAAACACCCTTTTCTCCTTCATGTTTTCTTTTATAGTGGAAATACCAGGCAGAGAGTCAAATTGTGTTCCTGTGACTGTCCTGGACAAAACAGCTGACTTCAGCACATGTCCTTCTGTGATATTTGCTCCTGTAGAGCTCCCACAAGAAAGCAATATAATCTGCTGCAATCAGAAGCAGCCAGGTGTTGCGTTCCCGTGGCACTTTCTCAAACAAATATGGAAGATGTGTTTGTAGAGCAGAGACCAGAAAGCTTTCACCGGCTGAAAACACAGCTAACGTCATCATCATCATTCATCTGCCATAAAGTATGAGATGCACATCCTTTTGAAACACTGCTATTCTGTAATAAACATGTTTTCTGTTTATTGGGAAAGTCCAGGATTGTCACTTTCTTTTAAATTTGTAATGAGAACAAAACAAAAAAGAAAACCAGCAACCAAGCCCAGACTCCGTGCTTAGATGCGATGATATGAAGCTGTTGAAATTATGACCACATGGTTTGGAGCTGTATCCCATGTGCTGACTTTGCCTAACACAGATTTTCATTCTCTTGGAACATCTGTATTAGAAGCTTTTTTTTGGTCATCACATGTTGATATATATATAAGTTCTCTAGGAGGTTTTCGGCTATTTTTGCAAACATACGGGTGTCTTTTAAAATGTCTTTTAAAAGGCCATCTAATGTTAATACGACTATTAAATACAGGGAACAAAGACTCAGTTCTGCAGAGACTGACATGTACTAGAACAAACAAAAGGAACATAGAAAACAATAGAATCACTGATTACGTATTTAGCCTTGGGAAGGTCAGCAGCATAAAAGCAAAACAACTTTCATTCCAGAAAATGTTTCCAGCTTTATTGGCTTTGGATCATGTAGCTGTAGGGGTTTTTTGCTATTGATTTTTGTCTCAGTTTAGACTGTGGACTAGGAGTCAGATGGCTAACCTGCTAGGCAAAGCTATAACTGCACTATGTGCAGTCCCATTCAGCATCTTTTCCTAGAGGTAAAGGTTATTGACTATAGATCTTGTCTTCTACTCCCCTGCGCTGTAAGGCTGCTGCTGACTACCACAGAGTGCTGGGCTGGTAGGTTGTTGGCTATTTCTTGGGACAAGATTCCAAATTTCAATGTCTTTTATTAGCCATTTCAATATTTCTTCCTTCCACCTGGCTCTAATGCTTACACCCCAATGTGGTCTTTACGGGCTTTGCAGCACCTAGGGCAACACAGCTTTTCTTTTTGGCAGCTAGTAGGAACTATGGACTCTCTGCCTGCCTTTCCTTCTGCATGTCATATTAGTATAAGCTAGTGTAATTAACTCTAGCTGGCATATGTTTCCAATGTTGTTCAGTTGGCACAGTGAGGGGACTTCCTGAAGAAAAGTGAATTTTTCCATGGTGTTTTCAAGTCTGCCTATGTAAACTTTTAATTGCCTGGAACCTGTATGTTGGAGCAAGGCTCGGACCGACAGGCAAGCAGATCTCACACTGTTCTAACAGATGTAGATGAGCAGAGACTGCCAAGTGAGTGCATTTGCATCTATTGTGTTAACTGAAAGAATAATTCTCAGCAGAAAAGGCTATTTACAGTTTAGATGGCTTTAGGCTTAGAACTATTTTATTGCCTTTTAGAAGATTTTTTTTAGAAAATGTGAGCAAGCACCTCTGTAAACTTTTAGGTAGGAGATGTCTTGGGATGGAGCAGGGCATTATCATGGAAAAATGCCTTGCCCCTTTTAAATGTGCCTTCCCTCTTTTCTCTCTTTTAATTCAGCATCTGAAGCTAACCAAGCCAATCTTCTGCGTTCCTGCCGAGCTTCATCTGACGAGGTCAGCAGTCTTGTTCTCTGCATTTTTTTTTGCACAACAGGGGTACTCACAGTATAGTGCAACACCCCCGATAAGGGTGATACTACACGGATTCTTGAAAAGAAAAGCATGTGTGCCAATTTGGCTTGAATTCTTTGAACACGTTGCTGGATTGTTAATGCATGGGAAAAGGATGGTCACAGAATCTGTCTGCATTTCACAACTGCTCCTGGTGCCACATGACACTACAGAGTGATTTCTTTAGTAAGTCAGAGCACATTACAAAGGGTAAATGCACTGAATTGGATTAAAAGCTGCCTTCTAAAGAGGAAATGGTTTGTTCTGGAAAAGAGCGGACAAGTCAGGAGGACGAATGTAGTGACAGGGCTGCCGCAGCAAACCTCTGTACTATTAACACTCATGATGATGCATATCAATAATAATACTTTGCACTTCTATAGCACTTTGTTTTTTCAGAGTACTTTACAAACATCTAATTAATCATTATCTAATTAAGAATTACTTTGGAAGGGGCCAGGGGGCGTGTATGACAATATTTAAAATATGCCTTTGTTTGATAATGGCACAAAATAGTAGGAGGGCAGCAGCCACAAAGGCACAGAGCATACGCATTCAAAATGTTTTGGATAGATGAGGTTTATGGTCTGATAATTGGCTTATGCAGTTCAGCATAGAGAAGTATAAAGTAATGAGAGAAGGGAGGATCAAAACTATCCACAGAGACTATAGCCTAAAATGAAGCACAATTCAAACCAAGAATAGACTTGGACATGATAATGGATAATACAGTAAATCCCTCTCTACAGTGTTTGGCAGAAGCAGAAAAGGCCTTGGGATTTACATTGTATATATAATCAGTGTCTTTTTCTGTTAAATAGGGCAGTAACGAGACTACATTAGGAATATTGTGTATTTCTGGTCTCCTTAAGCCAAATTTCCTATTAATTTACCTGTCAATGCAGCTCAATTAAAGCCATCAGAATTACAGAGGCCATAATTTGACCTCATATTGTTAGTGTTGATCTTACTGCTAAAGAAATTCAAGCCAAATCGAGATGTCATTTAGTTATGGATCAAGCCCATGGGCAGAGAAACAAGTCAGCATCTGCAGAAGCTGATATCAATGCCCTATTTATCTCCTAACACAGTGAACTGGGATCTGTTCGGAGGGGCTAATGGGGCTTCATCAGCTCACATCACTGTATCAAGCAAATGCAGAATTTTCTTCCCTCTGTATGATTATGTTGAGGGGAAAGTGTTAGAAAGGGACATGATCATACATGGAGTCAGTATACAACCAAGCATGACAGCTGGTTCACAGCTATGTAAATTGATATTCAAAGTCATCGCAAACCAAATGACACTTAAGTTTGGAAGATTAGATGGCTGTCTCCTTCACTTTCATCTCCCCACACCACGTTCACTGAAATCCCTCTGAATATTGCAGGAACATTTGGTATTTGGAGGAGACAGCATATCTAATGAGTATCAGCTGAATCAACTCTACTTATTATAGGAAGGACATTGCTGATAATGAAAACGCACAGCAAAGGCCATGCAAAATGATTAAGGGTCTGAGTGCATAAGTTATGAAGGAAGATTGGCTTATAGTAGAGAAAAAGAGGCTATCTTCGAAGTATATATGACTCTGAAGGGATCAGATAGACACCAGCAAACTGATTAGAATAGTAATTAATTTCTTTATAATACTGAAGTTTTTGTTAAACATGTGCAAGGGAAGTGGCTTTCACAAATGCAGGCAAGGCTTCTTTGCAGAGGTGTTGGTGCAAAAGAAACACATAGAAAAAACAGCAATTAAACCCAACACCCAAACACGGAAACACATAGAAAGAACAGCAATTAAGGCCAAGCATACTCAGAAAAGAATTCCCCCATGAGATGAGTGTGGTGGCTTGGTTTGATGAAAAAAAAGGGTCCAGTTTCTGAGTAAAAAATGTGTGATGTGTGTGAGTTTTCCCGTTACACTCTCCAACTGTCTCACACTTATATAGGTTAATTCCCACTTCTAGTCATGTATGCAATTAAGGAATTTATACCCTGGAGAAAGAGTGGTGTCGGGTGGCTCTGCCCACAGCAGAAGCATTGTGTAGATGTAATTGCAGCTACCAAGGGACATTCATATATCTCAAACTCAGTTTTCCCTCGGCAGGTTACAATTACTTTCATCCTAGCTATTTGTACTTCTGCAGGGCATCAGTGGAAATGGAGTGTTAACATATCAGGTTACTTGCAATAAATGGTTCCAAGCACCCCAAGTCATATTGAGAACCTTGAGAACAAAGGACCACAAGCCCAAAGAACTGCCAAACCTACAGGCAGGGAACAGGGGAGACGAGGGCAGTGTCCAGGTCCTCAAGATTAAGTGCTTCCAGCAAGTTTGAAGTATGTCACGAATCATTAGAGAAGAAGGCAAAAAAAAAAATTCTTGAAATTATTGTTTTCAGTCTTAGGTGACAAAAAATTCTCATGTAAAATTCTTAAAAGAAATCTAGTAATCAATTTGACTCTGAGAATGTGAACCTCCACTGAGAAGATGATGCAACCCAACTTGTGGCCTGAGATAAAGACAGCTTGATAGGAAAAGCAAAAGTAGCACACACAAGCAAAGCAAAACAGGGAATTAATCCACCAGCTCACATGGGCAGGCAGGTGTTCAGCCATCCCCAGGACAGCAAGGCTTCATCACACATAAGAGTGACTTGGGAAGACAAAAGCTCCTTTGAATTTCCTTCCTCTTCCCCTCAGCTTTATCTGCTGGGCATGGTGCCACATGGTCTGGGATATGCCTTGGGTCAGTTGGGATCAGCTGTCCTGGCTATGTCCTCTCCCAGCTTCTTGTTCACCCCCAGACTACTCCTTAGCAGGGCAGCATTAGAAACAGAGAACACCCTGATGTTGTGTAAGCACAATTCAGCAATAGCTAAAACATTGGTGCATTATTAACACAGTTTTAGTCACAAATCCAAAGCATAGCACCATAAGAGCTATTATGAAGAAAATTAATATCCCATCCAAAACCTGTTCATACCTTCACTTTCTGCGACCCACACTTCTCTTAGCTCCTCTTCCTCATTTTCTTTACGAAGTTAGTCAACATTTTTTCCTCAATATGAAAACATAGATAAATTTATTTCCTCAATGAAATTTTATTTAGAAAAAAATACAAAACAGTAGAAAGAGAAAAAAAATTTAATAACACCAGATGATTCTATTAATATATTTTAATTTCTATATTTAATCTTTAGGAATATTTAAACCAGAAAGAAATCTTAGATTGAATGTCAATATATAGTTTAAAAACCTTTTGCAAAACTGGTACAAAGAAGTGAGAGACAAGAAAGAAGAATTAATGAAAAGTCAGCAAGTTTGAATTCTTTACATTCTTCACATTCTTCTTTCATAGCAAATGGGTAGATTAAAGGAAAATTTCATCCAAGCGTTTCAGAAAAAAAAAAACCTGCTAATGTCAAGTAAATGAGTTTGGGGCTGTCAAAGAAAATTTGATAATATGGTTTCTAGATGATTCATTTGTTAATGTGCAAAGTATGAATAGAGTCTCTAAGCCATGTGTGTGTCCACAAATTTGACATGCACCTGGCATCAAAGGACATCCTGACAGAACAACTTAAAGTTCTGATCTCAAAGAATAAAATTAAATTAAATTAAAAAGTACATAGCAATTACCACACTGAGAAATTCAGAGAGAGAGAGAAAAAATGCATTAACTTTTCCACTAGACAAGATCTTAGAAAAATATGACAACTCATACTGTCTAGAATGCAGGCAATGTCATTTATCAAATCCAGGTAAAATGATAGTGAAGGCAAGAATTCAGACTCGCATTTAACTTTGTGTTATTTTATTAGCCTTCATTCATTTTGCATTGTTATTGGACCATATCAAAAGCAAATTTAGCATTAAAATTAATTTTTGCCCAACACACAAAAAAAATAGGGGTTTGTACTGAACACTCCACGTGTGAAGTCTAATATTACAAAATATGAACTTCCAGAGAAGAGCATTTTAATGCATTTAACTGTAAAAGTGCCTTTCCTGCTATGGTAGCTATACAGTGACATAGGCATTATATATTGTGTCACAATATTAATACAGACCAACTTTGTCTTGGAACGGCAGAGGTCCAATATGTTTGTCTGCTTAGAATCAAGCAAATATATAAAGTACTTTCACCTACCAAAAAAACCCCCTTTCTTCCCCTGCCTTTTTCCTCTTTTTTTCTCTGTATTTTCAGTAAAATAAGTCAAGTTCCAGACAATAAACAGCTTAGTTAAAAAAATATGTAGGCCATTAATCTTCAGATTCAGCTAAACCTCTGTGGGCTTTCTTAAATTTCCCAGGGGAATTTTTAAAGCCTCATATTTGTAAGACCTCAAATTCCAACCCTGTTAATTTAAGCCAGTCAGCAAAGAAAAGGCATAAGTTGTTCCATCCTCCATATCCTATCCCATGCCTCCTGCTTAACTGGCCTGGCAAAACTGAGGAAGGAGGGCACAGGTAGTGACATAAGGAAGAAATAGCAGTGTTTTAAACATTACAGAAGGGAAAGCACAATGGTGGCCCTCATAGCCAGAAGACAAGTGGAAAAGAAAAGAAAAGAACGGCCTTTAGGCAAGAGAGGCTGAGGCTAAGCCTGCAGACGAGGTAAAAACCTTCCCCCTAAAACAATGGAAAAAACAGCCTAAGGTCCAGAGAGAGAGAAAATGTACTGGACTCATCAGGATGGTTGAGAGTGAGGTATTTGTGGTCTGCCAGGGAAACTTTGTGCCGTGTCAACTGCAACACAGCTTTGCTGCATCTTTGCTGTGAGGAAAGAGGCGCATGCACAGGAACCAGAATTCACATTGCCTAAACGCTTCTTACTGGGGAATTGAGACTGGAGAGACAAACTGCAACCTTGCTCATCAATTTTGAACAGTAAGGAAAAAAAGAGGTGAGATGTTACAGTTTATGATCTATTAAGAGTGGCATGGTTCAAATATAGAGTAATAGGTTGCTCCTAGTTCATAAAAAAACAATTTTCTGTCTCTGTCTTTTTATATACTAGCATATGGTCTCTTTATTTGTCTTTCATCGTTTTCTGTAAATCATTCTTCTTTTAAAGTCGAATAAAAGCACTGATATAAGAACCTAACCTTGTACTGAAGCCTTGCATCCCAGAACCCAGCTCTGAAGAAGCTCTGGACTTATGCATTAGAGTGTGATATGTTCTAAGCGGATTTTAATTTGCTTTCATCATGTGATACTTTTTCACTCTTTGCCCATGTCTTTCATTCCTAGTAACTGCATGGGGGTAAAGAATGAGATACTGACTTGAGGGAGAAAAAAAGTGTTTTCATATTATATCTGAAATGTAATGGAATCAAAATGACAGATACTGAGGCTGATACATAGAGACCAGGATCTTCAGAAAAGAACATTTTCACTTTAGCAGGGGCCAGAATCTGCAAACAGACAAAAAAATCTCCCAGTTACATTTTGGATTTTCTATAATCAACACTTGTTTTCATGATATTCACTGAAATACATTAAGCTGAAATTGAGATGCTCTTTCAGAAGTTTGACTCCAGTAACTGTTTTGCATGGTTGTGTTAGTGTCCCTCTGGCTTTCCACTGAATCCAAACAACTTAGTTCCTTTGTTTATAAAATGTTACATGTGCCAAAAGATGCACTGTTTTGTTCTAATGCGACAAGTAGCAAATGACAGTGCTCTGGGGAATTCCAAAGAAAAGGAGAACAAGCAAGAAATGCTAATGTGCTTCTACATTGCCTTTCCAGATTAGGGGATCTGCCACAGATATTTTGACTGCTATTGCACTGTAGTTCATTTTGATAGAATTAAAAGAAACTTAAAGAATAATTTGAGTTAGAGAGGATGCCTGGCAATCTTCTGATCCAATCTCCAGTATAAAGCAGAGTGAAATTAAAATAGGTAGAAGAGCTCTTCCATCAGCTGAGTATTGAACATCTCTGAGGGCAGAGATTTCACAGCATCTCTGGGTATCCTCCTCCTATATTTGCCTGCACTTATGTAAATGTTATTCTCCATAAACAAAATTATCTGTGGCTGCATCTTCCATCCTGTGCTACTGTCCTTTCACTGCACTCCCCTGAAAGGAGCCTGACTCCTTCTCTGCAGGTTGTGGAAGACAGCAATTAGATCTCCACGATCCCCTGCAGATTTCTCTTCCCCAGGTTAAGCAAGCCAACTTAATCAGCGTCAGTTCACCTGTCATATTCCACAGTTTTGTAACCATCCTAATCACCCTTCACTAAATACTTTACCATTTGTCATTATCTCTTTGAGGGGGGGCCCAAAATTATCATAATCTTTCCATGTTTCATGTGGCAAGGTGACAGAAATGTAAGAAATATCTTCCAAATAATGGTGCCTGTACTGGGCACCTTGACTTCTGTCTCAGGAGCAGATGTACAGAAATGTAGAGCTCCTGAATTAAGAAAAAGCTGAAGCTAAAATTGCAAATTCAAATATTTTCTCGTTATTGAGGTGAGAGGAAGCAGCCTCCAACATCGCAGTTTTAGCTGCTCCTGACAAAGCTATGCATGGTGAAAAATTCTGTAGTTTTTGAGCCAGGAGAGTAGAACAGCACTGTAATTTAAGTTTTAGCAGCTAAATTGAGTAAAGGAGTTAAATATTACCTAAACAGGACCATTTATACGTAAAGGAATTAAACATTGCCTAAACTGGACCATTTATATATCTGACCATAGGTGGCATCAACAGAATGAAAGTTAAAACAATCCAGACACAGAGAGATGCAGTTTTGCAGTTCAGCATGTGAGGTACAGAATTCCACTGCACTGTGATCTATAGATATCTCTTGTTTCTAACAGAGTCCTGCACAGCAGGTTTGCTGCACTAAAGAAACAGAGACCTAAATGGGGTAAATAAAATGCCAAATAATGCAAGCTGTCTATCAAAAAACATCCTGCTAATAAACTTACCAGAGGATGGAGTTTCTTTTTCATCTGAGTGTCAGTAATTTGTTCAGTAATTTCTCATCACAAAAATGTGTGAGGTCAGTGCCCCACCATTTCTTAAGGGAAAATCCTAATAAAATGCTTGCTTTCAATTTATATCAGTAGCCACATTTTGTGGACTCTTCATTTTGGTTATTTTAACCCTAGTGATTACTCTGTAGCTTCCAACCACTTGCAGCTAAGCACACTCCCAGTCAGAGGCTCCACACAGTGGTTTTACCTCAGCAATGTATTCCTGTGGCTTGCTATGTGTGTGCGTGTGTGGGCAGAGGGGAGGGCAGGCACTAAAAATTGGACAGTTTTAACACCCCATTAGAGCATCCAAGCCTGAAGTCACAGTGTTTAACGCTTGGAATGGGATGGTCAAGCAAAATACTATCACTTTTATCTAGAATCTGGGAATAAAGCCAACTCGGATAAAACAGGAGAAAAAACCCAGCCCTGACTAATCTGACAGCTGTGGCAAAGCATATTGATAGCAAATGTTAAGCAGGCCAAAAATTCAAATACTGTGCTGCAAAGGGAGCACACTTACGCTGTACACTGACGGTGTATGCAGGCAGCTGGATGGAGGCAGTGTGTACATGGGTGGTAGGAAGACATTTCAGGGATCACACCTGCAATAACACCACGTTCTCTGGAGGATCACTGCAAGCACGTTACTTCAATTCCAGTTTTGATTTGCAAATTTTATTTTACATGGGCATTTGAAAGGAATTCCTATTGTCCTTAATATGGACAACAAAACCCAAAGGACATTCTTGAAAACCTAGAGGGGATGTTCTGTATTTCTCAATCAACAGGTGTCCTGCTACTCTTGTGCAAGACAGAATTGCATGGCTCAGGCAATTTTGCAGAAAAGGAATTGTATTGGAAGGAGTTCTCTGGCATAGAGACTCTTGTATACATTGAAACTACTTCAGAGCTGATGCAAGGTAAACAAATAGTATTGCTGTATTATCTTGCAATATTATGAGATAGCAATACTGCCAACAAGGCAGTCAACACCAGTCCCAGTGGAAGAGAAAGCTTTGTGACAGTGTGAGGCTGTAAAGAAAATCTTAGATGGGGATTTGGGGAAGAGAGCCTGAGATTCAGAGTCTGGTCACATGTGGAATGAATAAATTTGAAAGAATAAAAGAAACAGGTAATTCAGCTTCAGAGTTCAGCCTATGATAACTCTAGTATTTTTATTAACACAGCATTCTGAGGGCTCATAATAAGAGAAAATGTCTTCATCTGGAATAAATTGCATGTTTGATTTTCTAAGGGTGAAATCCCAAAAGGGACTCAGATATGCTTTATATTATTACTTGGGTGAGGAGCCTGATATGGGTGTCCTTGGTTTACCTACAATAGATTTTAGGCACACTTGTACTTCACTGAGTTAATATATCAGCCTATTCTTTTATTTGTAACCTTGTTTTATAGAGAAAGTATGCCAAAACCAGAAGACTAAAAGAAAGGTGTAAATCTGTGTTTGGAATTTTCCCCAGATTTCTTTTCCATTAGGGTTTCCATAATGTTATTTCCTTTTTTAATTCTAGTCCAGCAAGCATCTTCTTGGGACCACAACCTGTTAACTTAGAGGTTCCTTTACCTAGTAGGGGGTGTGTAGGCTTGAACATGCCTATTGCAAAGAAATCAATTCATCCAGCCCAGTCATCTGCCAAATTCAGATTAATTACCAGTTTGTTCTACTTTCTTGCATAGGAGCTTCCATGTCTCCCTGTAGGGAACTATTCCATTTTTTATAGTTTTCACTGTCACATAGATTTCCTGCAAGCCAGCCTCATTTCTTTTTCCTTGATTTTGTACTTTGCATTGTTTTCCCCAACAGGATTCACAGCTGTGCCTCTGTTTGAATCTCCTTATGAAATTTCTTACCACATTTCTGTTTTTTCTGTATTTCTATGAAGCTTGTTCTGTATCCTCCATGACACTGGCACTATCAGCTCTGCCTGAACTATCATCCTAAAACTCATTGCTCTGGAGCATCCCAATACCTTCCACCTTCCAACTGAATATATGATGCCATCTATAATTATCTCATTTAATGGGCCTACTGCCAGTTTTCAGCTGATATGGCAATTTCCTCAGGAAAGCAGTTTAAATTAACTTTTTATAGCTGTGTACTTGCTGATCTTATTTATTTTGAAATACAATTTTAACCAGAAAAATTGTGTTTGATTCTACTTTGACATTACTGAAGCTTCATCTATTTTATGGATGTATTATGGCTAGGAACAGGAAAAAAAACATACAGGGTGACATTTTAGGAAGCTCTGCTTTGGCCTGCAGTGGGTCTGTTCTGGAGCAGTCTGAAACTGGCTCTGTTCAATATGGGGCAGCCTCTGGTCTCTTCTCACAGAGTCCAACCTTCCAAGATGAAAGGAGTTGAAACTGGAAATGTCTGAAGGCTAGCAGAATATATGAGGGAGCAGAGGGACAACAAAAGTTACTAAGACACATCAAGATCTCACCAAGGAAGATTTTATTGTGTTTTTTCAGTACTTAAAGGGGGACTATAAGGTAAATTAAATAAATTTTTTGCAGGACTTGTTGCCATAGGAAAAGGAGTTTAAAACTAATGTCTTCCTACCACCCATTATATTAGGTACAAGGAAGGAGTTTTTTACAATTAAGGTTGCCCAGAGCAGTGGTGATGCTGGGCTGCAAGCCAATTCCAGCCCACCAGATCTGTAAAATTTCAGAGGAGGTAGCATCACTGAACATCTTCTTAGCCTTTTTGGGGTGCATGCTGTACGCAGATCCATCTTAATGCCTGAGGTCTTGTCATCACTCAACAATGTGACCAACTTGTGGCTGCAGTTGCACATCCTGATGAAGCCAAAGTTTATGCACTGAAAAGAGAATCCCTTCTGTGGGTAGTTTGAACAGATCTCATAAGGCAAATAGAACATGGTTTTAAATTGCCATCTCTGGTTTTAACTTTAAATAATTGAAATTCACCTATTATATGTCCCATTTGGTTTTAGCCCTCAGAGGTAGTACCTCCTGACACACATGTTCTGAGCCTGACTTTTCTCATTCGTTAACTCCAATTGCCCATATATGGAAATTTAAGATAATTTGAGTTTTTCTAGTGTATCCTGACTGGCCTCCAGCTGCTAGTCATGTTTCTGTAGGTCTTGGATGTACTTGATGTTGTGCAGACACCTCATTAAATCTAGGACATTGCAAATGGCACTAGACACACATATTTGGGAACCAAGCTAAGCTTTGAGTGTCCTTTTTAGGATGGTTCTTTAAATGATGCAAGTTCACTGTTGAAAGTATAAGAGAACATTGGAAACAAAATAAATTGCAACGATGCAATAATACAGTAGTTCCCAAAACACATTTTACATCTTTCTATGTATGATTGCATAATACTCTGGAGGTCTGAGTATTCACCTACAAGTTTAACAGCTTGTGTGACCCAAGGTAGGTAACTGCAGTGCAGAGGTCTACATTGCACCACCACTACCTGCACTATCAAAGAGGTGCAGACACACTTTATCCTAAGAGATTCCTTTTAGACTTCCTAATTATACATTAAATGAGGCTCATGGTGGGTACTGAAAGCAACTATTGCATAGTCAACAGATTGACTACAGAGGGAGTCTAGGGGGACAATTCTTTGTCCACATGTAAAGTTAGGGTGGTGAACATCTTATCTAAAGTCTCTGAAAAATGTAAGCTCACCTCCTTAAGAATTTATGCAGATACAAGATCCTGCAGTTATTTTTTCTAGGAAATGGGAAACATTCAGTGACTATGGTTTGTTGCTCTCGTTTGCTCTGTAATATTCCAAAATGAGAAGCAAAATGAGAAAAGCAGAACTCGTCTAACAGTACTTCATTATCTAATTGAAAGCATTCAGGGAAGGAATATGATAAATATAGCAAAGCCAACGACCAAGGTGAGTTCCCAAGATAAGACTGAAATACAGAAATTTGAGACCTTGATATTAAGCTCTGAAAGATGCCAAGCATACTTCCAACAGAAAGCACCAAGGGATAAGAAGTTACTCAAGATTTTATATTAAAGTTTCACAAGATGTCATTTCACTAGCACTGGAACATTTTTCATTGACAAGTTGGTGAGAAAAACACTGACTTCTTTTTCTTTACTCTGCACTGCCTATGAATGGATTACACTGGCCCTTAGGAAAAATAAAGCTATATGCTTGGGACTTTTTCTCACTGTTTTATTGAGACCTACACAGGAAAAAAAGCAAAGCAAAAATCTACCAAAACCATTGTATTAGAATAGCTTAGAAAGTTTTAGTACAAGGCATTTGAATATTGTGACAACAGTGGATATTTTCTGTATACAGAAAATATTTAAAAAAAAATAAATCTGAATATTTTGTTTGTCTTCAGGCAGACTAGACTTAGGGTTCATTAAAAAATAGACAAATGTCATATCCAAGATTATTAGTTCTGAATGCAGAAAGCGTTTCCTTCTGTGCCTATGAGGTACATTGTGGAAAACACAGTTTGATTTGATGAGGAAACTTGCCATTGCTCATTCAACCCTTAGGACAATTTTGGCTTCTTCACCGCAGACACTAGCACTTTAAAGGTTTTATTAAATAATTTATGGCTTATGAGTGTTTCATCAGACTTGATCAAAATAAACCTAATTTTTGCTCATTTTAGCTCTGTTGTGTGTTTATATTTGGGTGCAATGTCTTATATCTGTCTTAGAATTTTCTAGCTAAAAGTGTGTGAGCTTGGGTAAACACCTGGAAATGAGGAATGCACTGTTTGCAGCAATTTTATATTCAAGAATTTCACTCACCACACAAGTGACATATGTCGATGATTTTAATTAATTGAATTGCTTAAGATAGAAATAATTAATAGTGTTATACAGCATTTGGACTGTAACTGGTTATCTATCAGAAGGATTGCTGACTTAAACTTTACAACCTGCTTTTTCCCACCATGTGATTCATTTAATCATAAACTTAGTTTGATTTTCCGATTCTAAACCCAATACAGTGAAACACATAAGAACAGATTTAACTGTAAGTATGCAAATGTTTCCACAGACTCCAAGTTAAGCATATATTTAAGTGGTCTGCTGTCCCAGAGCCTAAGTAAATCTTGATTCTTGATCTAAAATTTGCTTTTCATAAACATCTGTGAGCTTCAGTTCATACAATCGTTAAAGAATAAAAAGTTCAGCTACAAAAGTTACCAACAAAAGGAAATCCAGCAATGTTTAAGATTCACCAATATGTTTGCCAATCATTTTTTCAGTATTTGCCTATGTCTGTTCAAATGTCTGGGTTTTGGCTTTCCATCTATTTCAGGAATATTTTAAGCAAGCTATGCAAAAATCTTTCTTTGTGCTACTTTGGCATATTGCAGGAAGGTTGAAGGTTCTTCTTTTACTTTCCTTTTTTGTTTTAATGCCTTCATGTAGACTGTGGAAAACTTAAATCACTTAAACTTCCTTCTAGGAGTCTCTGTTTTTCAAAGAGTTCATTCAGATGTAGTTTATATTTCAGGTATGTTTTTAGCAAAGATGCCTTTATTCATATAAATGCCACTGCTTTACTAGAGCTGGGAAATTTCTAGCTGTTTATATTTCTTTTAACATGAGTAGCTAAAGGCTTTCCATCCCAACATTACCTAATGAGCTGCTCTGTGTCTTACTTCTTACTGTGTCTTCACTGAAGTACAAAAACCTTCAACATTAATTGGGGGAGAAATGGCATATGTGTAGAAGCTTACATCACAATCACAAAGCTTAATTTTGTATGTTTTTAAAATAGCTACTCATCCCTGACTTCAGATTAAAGTACTAGCATTAAAGGATTTTAGCTTTCAAAGGCAGTATAATTTAATCTAAACATTCTACCAACACATAATGAAACCATTGTAAATACTCACCAGTGATCAGCCCATGCTTCCATTTCCAGGGCCATATCTAAGGATAAAATGTCATAAAATGACCTCTTTCCTGAAAGAGGAATGAAAGGCAGAAAAACAAATTAACAAATATGAAACATTTGTCAGAGAACAGGAAAAACCTTCTCTTTGAAAAGATACAAACAGGCATAAATGACATATCTAATTCTCTTCATGTTTGGCTGGAGAATTAATAAACAGAAAAGATCAGCACGAAGTATTTCAAGCTGTTATATGAACATGTTAACACCAGTACAGCTGACTCCTAATATTTAACCTGAGATGTGGTAATTTAAATTTGCTGCTCTTTTCTCTTGATTTGCAATGCAAAGTTTTACCGTACAACAATACTGTTAATAAAATTAATAAATATTGAATGTTCCAGAAGGATACCACAAGGGTTGTCATATACACAGAAACCCACGAGCCTTTAGAAGTGTCCATCACATGAAAAGTGATCATTCTAGTTCCGTTATGCAGAAAGGAAAAAAAAAAGGGACTTATCTATTTTTCTTAAAGCACACATTGATTTATATACTTCTTTCATCACTTTCCTCAGTCCTGTTTTCTGACTGCTCAATTTTGTTTTTCACTAATATTACCAGGAGACCACAGTACCCACGATGAGGGAAATCATGATTTTTTCTATGTCATGAAATTATCTTCAGGATTGTTTTACATCCTAGTCCTCACCATAGCACAAGATGTCATCTTTGGCTACCCCTCCTCTCAACAGATCTCCCCACAGTTCCTGCAGGAGTTTGCTAGCAGAGATTTCCCCTCCTGCTCTCATTTCATCAGTTTCAGCCATTTGCTGCTCTTATGCCCCCTTAGCTTCAGTGAACAGTCAGAGAAGAACAAGGATGGACAAAAAAACAGCAGCAGCCTTCAGATACAGCTGTCCCACCCCTACATGGTGCTTGGCCAACCCACTCACCTCACTCTGGGTTTGTCCTAGAACTCCCTGCAGCAACTCAGCTCCTGTGGAAGTGCAAAAAAACGTGTTGAGCAGGCAGAGGAGGAAAAAAAGCATCTGGCTTCGAAATAGGAAGCAGCGAGAGGTGTCGAGAGAGCACAATGGGGGTTTTGTGACAGAAGTCTGATGAGCACATGGGGAAACCACAGTCACTGTTGTTCCAGGACTGGATGTGAATTACAGAGCTACAGAAATGACAGAAGGTTTATTTGTTTGGGGAGTTAGAGTTTATTTTTAACTCATAATTGCTTCAAATTATTCTCTTTTTTCAATTGGATTTGAAATTTAATTTACATTTGTAATACCTAAGCAAACACTCCTGAACATTGAATTCTTCATTTCTCTCCAGTGAAATAATTGCATCACATTCAAGTGTCATCATTTTACACAGTTAATCTCTTCACTAGCTCATTAATAACTGATATATCAAAAGATGCAGAACGTGTGTGTTTCTATATTCAAAGGTGGGGGTGAAGTTTAACTCATCAAATGTTTTGCCTGCCTAAAAGTGGAATATGCAATCCAAACTAGTTCCCAAGGCTCCCTTGAGACAGTGGATCTCCATGAAGCACTTCCACAAGGTGAGTCATCTCATCTAGGATAAGATGATTTGCCCCTTGTTTTCTGTCACTTAAGCAGTTTCTGGCACGTAAGTGCCATTCACCTCTAATGTATTAGGGCTACTTCATTTCCTTGAAAGCCTTCTTCAAGGGGTTTCATAAACGGCTTGTTGAAATTCCAAATTAGTTATAATAACTGCCGCCTTCTGCCTTCAATTCAGTTCAAATACTTGTCAGAGATGCTTGATTTTCTTTTATGGCAGCCATATTTCTTCAGCTTTAACATTTTATACCAATCAAGGGGTTCTGTAAACAAAATAAGTCTTCATTTATAATTCAGATTTTCTTTTAATACTGAAGCAACACTGAAATCTACAATTTCTAACACTTTTTTAAAAGGTGCTTATGCTTTCTCCATCAAACTCCTCAGCTGGAGTTGATTAATTTAATGAGGGATTATGTCTATTTTGACAGCATTTTCTTTAAATTCCTTCAGCATGTCATCCAGTCTTGATATCTTGTCATCATCCAGCACCTTTCCAGAACTTTAACCACAACTACCACTTCTCTTTTATTGACTCCAAAAGTTATATTAGGAAACATATTTTTCCATCATGCTTAGTGAGAAAGACAGTCTGAAAGAAATGTAATTATTTCATGACACCACTACCATCTCTACGCACATTAATTTATGATATTAGAGTGCAGGTTGAGGAGGAGGAAAGGAAGCAGGAATCCAGATCCTTTCCTCTTGGGTATTTGAAGATACACCAGGACTGCAGTGCCAGCTGGTCAAGGGAGATGATCCTGCCCTTCTCCTAAGCCCTAGTGAGGCCACATCAGGAGTGCTGTGTCCTATTCTGGGCTCTGCAGCACAAGGAGGAGCAAGTTCAGCAAAGGGCCACCAAGATGATTAAGGGACTGGAACATCTCTCTTACAAGGAAAGGATGAAAAATTTGGGCCTATTCAGGCTTGGGAAGAGACAGCTGAGAAGGGAACTCATCAATATCTGCAAATGTCCGAAGGGAGGGCATCCAGAGAATGGAGGCAGGCTTTTCTCAGTGGTGCCAAGCATTAGGACACAGCGGTTCAAAAGTATAACAATTATTTTGTGGGTTTGTTGGGTTTTTTTTGGTTCAAAGTGCATGGAATAACATGCAGTCTCTGCAGCTGAACAGAGCACTGCTTGTGTGGCCTGTGATGTAGCACAGAAGCATTTTGCATAGCATCATAGAGTCACAGAATTGTTTGGGCTGGAAGGGACCTTAAAGATCATCTCGTTCCAACCCCTTGCCATGGGCAAGGACACCTTCCACTGGACAAGGTTGCCCAGAGCCCCATCCAACCTGATCTTGAACACTTCCAGGGATGGGGAAATCACAACTTCTCTGAGCAACCTGTGCCAGTGCCTCACCCTCATAGCAAAGAATTTCTTGCTAATATTTAATCTAAGTCTAAGTTTTGTCAGTTTAAACCCATTCCTCCTTATCCTGTCACCCCATGCCTTTATCAAAAGTTCCTCTCCAGCTTTCTTGTAGGACCCCTTTAGGTACTGTTCTAATAATTAGTTTCTTTTATGATTCCAATTTGGATTGTTTCCACATGCCAAGACTGTGGGGACAGATTTGAAAGGCTCTGCACAGTGCAGAGAGCCCAAACTGGATGTTCAAAGTATTGCATTAGACTGTTATTTATGAAATGAATATATATATGTATATATATATATGTATAATATATGTATATATAATGTATATATACAATATACATAATATAATATATGTATAAATATATATATATGTATATATATACATATGTATACCAGGATCTGGCAAACAAGGGCAGCCTAAGACTACATGCAATGTCGTAATTTCTGTTTGCGATAAATACAAAGAACAAAAATCTACTTTTTNTATTCTGGGCTCTGCAGCACAAGGAGGAGCAAGTTCAGCAAAGGGCCACCAAGATGATTAAGGGACTGGAACATCTCTCTTACAAGGAAAGGATGAAAAATTTGGGCCTATTCAGGCTTGGGAAGAGACAGCTGAGAAGGGAACTCATCAATATCTGCAAATGTCCGAAGGGAGGGCATCCAGAGAATGGAGGCAGGCTTTTCTCAGTGGTGCCAAGCATTAGGACACAGCGGTTCAAAAGTATAACAATTATTTTGTGGGTTTGTTGGGTTTTTTTTGGTTCAAAGTGCATGGAATAACATGCAGTCTCTGCAGCTGAACAGAGCACTGCTTGTGTGGCCTGTGATGTAGCACAGAAGCATTTTGCATAGCATCATAGAGTCACAGAATTGTTTGGGCTGGAAGGGACCTTAAAGATCATCTCGTTCCAACCCCTTGCCATGGGCAAGGACACCTTCCACTGGACAAGGTTGCCCAGAGCCCCATCCAACCTGATCTTGAACACTTCCAGGGATGGGGAAATCACAACTTCTCTGAGCAACCTGTGCCAGTGCCTCACCCTCATAGCAAAGAATTTCTTGCTAATATTTAATCTAAGTCTAAGTTTTGTCAGTTTAAACCCATTCCTCCTTATCCTGTCACCCCATGCCTTTATCAAAAGTTCCTCTCCAGCTTTCTTGTAGGACCCCTTTAGGTACTGTTCTAATAATTAGTTTCTTTTATGATTCCAATTTGGATTGTTTCCACATGCCAAGACTGTGGGGACAGATTTGAAAGGCTCTGCACAGTGCAGAGAGCCCAAACTGGATGTTCAAAGTATTGCATTAGACTGTTATTTATGAAATGAATATATATATGTATATATATATATGTATAATATATGTATATATAATGTATATATACAATATACATAATATAATATATGTATAAATATATATATATGTATATATATACATATGTATACCAGGATCTGGCAAACAAGGGCAGCCTAAGACTACATGCAATGTCGTAATTTCTGTTTGCGATAAATACAAAGAACAAAAATCTACTTTTTCTTTTTTTTTTACAGATGTTGAAGGGGAATATGCTTTTTTTCTTCATGTCATTACCACACATCATGAATTTAATTCAAGACTATCGAGTAGAATTTCCCATGTTGTCATTTATTGTCATTTTCCCCACTGTATTCCCAATTCACATTTCTACTCTTCCTTTGTCATTCTTCATTGTATTTTTCTCTCTCTCATTTAACCAGTAGAACAATCTTGGATTACAAAAGAGGGAGGAGTTATACTTCAAAATAGAAATTAACCGTTCAATGGAATTTCTCCAATTTATGATGGATTTATGAGTAACAGGACCATGTATGCATTTAGTGTTTTCATGGATAAAAGCAAAATACTGCAAAGTGATGTCCCTCACATTTTTCTAACCAGTGCTCAATTAGCCTCATTGATTTAGAGATAAATGTCCAAAAGAAACATCTCTCGTTTTATTCAAGAGTTAAACTGTCAGTCTAAAATACAATCTCTCCACAGTCAGACTAAATTAAAAGATACTACAGCAATCCCAGGAACTTAAGTAGATTTGAAGTGAAAAGAAAATACAGCATAAGTTAAGTTTCATAAAGCTTCATCAGCTCTCAGGGTTTTTTCTTTCTCCTTCTTCTCCTTTTTTAATCCTTACGATAAAGGAGATCCTCTAACTATAGAAAGAGATTTATCACAGATGACAAAACTATGAAAGACGATCATAATTTCTGACACTTCTTTCCCATTCCTTCCTTTTAGACCTAGCATAAAATTTCCAGACAAGTTTTGTAATGACCTAGCAGGTGCTGCTTGTGCAGCTCCAGGTAGTGTCACAATTCAGACCCACCATGTACTGATAGCTTTCCACCAAGAGCTATAACATTACTCGGGTGACCTGCTGTGATTTGCAGGCTGCCATTGCTGTACGTGTTTTTACAATAATGTTTCATAAATACGCTGCTGCCTCAGCACCTGATAACTGAACCATTCCCCATGGATGCATTATGGAAAATAGTTCATGTTTAAATTATTGTGAAATATTGTCCCTTCTTATCTCCCAGATACATTATCCCCACAAATACTATAAATGCTGTAGCAAAAGGTTTATCTGTTCTAATTAGCATGTATGGAGGAATGAAAACCTGCATAATTGCATTTTGTTCCTCCTGAGCATTTAATCACTATGTGGCCACTGGAAAAAAAAAAAAAATCTTTAGCTTGGAAATTATCAGAATGGTGATCAATTAACATTTTAAAGATTGAAAATAGGAGTGGGGAGAGCTGATTAGCTAAGGCATGTTTAGGAGGATACAGAAACTTGTATCCACAGTTTGTGGATTCAAACGCAGTTTGTTAGTGGAATCTGAAAGGTTTATCAGAACCACAGCTTTCAAGACCAAAAACAAATCCTTTTGATAAAATATCCTGAACTCACATAAAAAATACCTCCTTATCCCTTCACTATGAATACCTTTGTTTGGTCAAATTGTATTCCTCAATATGTACAAAAATATTGAATGGATCACAGAACCCATCCTTGACAAAAAATTTATTTCAGTCAAGAACAGCTACAACCTTTTACAGTTTTCGTTTTTTTAAGAGCCATTGGACCCGTAATATCAGGCATTTTCTTTACATTGCTGGACTTGAGCTATACAGTTCACTTCATGAAGGAGACCAGCTGCTTTTTCACCTCATTTTTCTGGTGAAATTATTCTATGTTGTCTTAGCTCTTCAACATTCATTAAAAACAGATGCATGTCTGCTGCATGTGGTGTTCTTTCCAGTTCAAGTCTCCCTCACCTCTCCCAATCAGTGTTTCTTATTTATGCTCAAAGGGTCATACTATTCTTTTTGACAACAGAATGCTGTTCAGCGCTTCTGTTGACTACTTTACTTCCCTGTTCTCTTTACAGGATCCTTTTTTTTTCCTGACACATGAGTTATTTATGGTCAATACCCTAAGAATGAGATCCAAGTTATCTAAAAGTCATACAAGAACATGATAGCAATGAAGTACAACTCATTTCCTGAGCTTCAATTCATGGGCAACTAAAATCACCAGAGATCTCCCTGATTGGCTTGGAAGGCCCTCGGTAGTGAACTTTTTTCACCCACCCATGTTCAGAAATGCTTGTACTTCGGAGATGAACATGGCACCCACCCGTGTCACAACTAATTTAGGTAAGTGGTGAAAGAGTTGCCTTTAGTTTGGAAACAGATACAAGCATTCATTACCCCAATACAGCATTTTCACAGCCATGTATAATAATTTGCTTATTTTTAATACATCGTTTTGCCTAAACAGCTGTTCTACAAATCATTGCATTTGATTATCCCCCACCTTAAATACAAAATAAACATAGGACATGATAATAAATTATACTTCTACAGTATTGCTGATTGATATGGTATAGGCCTATATTTATCACTTGTGTTGCACTAATGCAAAGCTGCAGGGCGTGGAATCGGGGCCCTTCTGTGCTGAATGCCTGCCACATACTTCCTAAAAAAATGTAATTCCCTGCCCCAGAGAGACTACTTTCTAAACATAGAGTTGGATAGAACAGGTGGAAAAAAACAAAAGTGGACAAGGCAATAGTGAAGCAATCATTTTTCATCTTGCAAAATTGGAACTGTTATATTACACAGCAATTTAAATCTGTTTTCCCATATACCAAAAGCAATCTTTTTTTCTAGTTTCAATAACTATCTCTTTTCCTGTTAGATAAAAATATTTATATCAATCTTACTTCATTGGATTTAATAATTTCTAAATTACTTTCACTGAAATATAAAAAGGTGTTGAGCTTCTTTGTTTAAATATGAAACATAGTAATAATCACTTTTTGGTGCTATTCTAATTAGCTAGATCTCCCCATGGAGGATACCAAATGCATACTAACTCAGGACAATTAGAAAGATGCTAATAAATGCAACATCATGGTTCCTTGCAGAATGCAAAACCAGCACCAACATGTAACCAAGCAGTTTGCAAAGAGAATTACCACATTTCAGTAGCTAGAACTTAAAGCTCTCATTGGGATGATTTCAGGAGACAAGGGCTCATAAAGCTTATCACTCAGTATTCAGAGAGCTACCTTTTCATCTGTTCTGTTGATGTTAGACTGCAGAGAAAAGGAAAGTTATCAATATTAGAAAACAATATAAAGGCAAAGCTGTTGAATGATGAAATTTGTAAGTGCTGGGACTAATTCATAGCTAGCAAAACACAGCAAAAATCCTCAAACTGCCACGGAATTGCAATATTTTCTCCTGTCAATGTTTTTAACGTATCTGACACTGAGTGTAAGATAACCTACTAAAAATCTGGAAAGGAGAAAGAAAAACACGCATCAGTTGATGAGAGAGTAGGCTGCTTCATTGTTTTCACTTGCTTTTTCCTGAGATCAGCTTTGCCTCAAACAAGCTGCAATGCTGAGGACAGCCCAAGGAGGAGGACACTGGTGACATCCTGTCCTCATGAAGCTTAATTGTCTCTTCTGCACCTGCTTTGGCATGCTGTACACAGCTCAGCAGGGAGCTCCTGAAAGGTTCCCTATCCTCTACAAACATTTAAGACTCCACTACGCAGCCCACAGAATCCAATAGAAATGGTCTTGCAGGCTTCAATATTCCTTGGATCAGTCCACAAGAAATAATCCAATTCAACCTATTTTTTAAATTATGATAGTTTAAATTATTATATTTGTGTTTTATTCCAAGGCAGCCTTATCCCATCAAATGTGCCTTCTAAATTCAGCATGAATCCCTTTTTAACTTGTCATATCCAAAGAGCAAGGACAACAACTCTGCTGGATTTCAAAATTAAGCCTTTGGGACCAAACATTGCTGTCTTTCTCCATGAGAAGTCCCCACGGCTTTCAGTCCATCAACATGTCCAATACCCAAGACAAGCAATTAAGAACACGAAACAGTTTAAAACTAAGGCACAAGTTATAAAACTGCAGTATACCTTCGAGAAACAGGCAAAATATTTGCTATCGCAACTTTCCCATCTTGCCAAAATATTTGTTATCTCAGAGGCAGCACTTTTCAAATCCACACTCAATGGCATCCATAAGGTATTCCCACTGGTGTCAAGCTGGCGCCATAATAACAAGTACAGTAATACTCTGGGAATCCAGAATAGGACTATAACAAACATGTAGCCCCAGAACACAACAAAACCAAGAAGAGCTCCAGGTGGTGCTAAGAAATATGTATTTATGTTACAAATATAAGTCCTGATCCCATTGTCTTCCTTTAGGTTAAAAAAAAAAAAAATCTCTGATATTTTTCATGTAATGCAAAACATTTCACAATCACAGTAGTATTCTTAGCTGCAAAAATCATTTAATCCTCATTTTTCATTATCATCCTATAAATAACAGAGTTCTTGATTTAGCAATTCTTTCTCAAGCTAAGGAGTTGCCTACCAAAATAATTCCAGTTTTTTCAGTCAGATTGCTTACAGATGTATGGACTTCTTAAGGTTTCTAGAACTGGGGCCCATTTTAAATGAAATTGATAAAAGAGAAAATTGCTACTAACCTAACAATGTGAGGACAACTACGAGCCATAGCGAGGGTATCTTAGGAGGAGGTAAGAGGTGAGGCAGACCTGATTTTGCATGCAGCATATCATCTGAGGTGTCCACAGCAATCACTGCTATTTTTTGTTTAAAAGCAGCAGTAAAACCCTGCTTTCAGAAATGGCCCATGCAAATTTAAGGAAGTGACTTACTTGTTTATTTGCATCACTGGCTAAAGAGCAGTTTTCCCTGCAGGCTATAAACTCATACATTTGTGTCCTGCCTAAAATCCCATCACTTTCAGATGGGATTTACAGATCAGCATGGATGAAGGTGTCCTTGACTGTCAGAGCAAGGTGGTCTTCCTCCTCTCATGTCTCTGTGGGAAAGAGAAGAGATACATGCAGAAACTAAAGGCGCTATGGAAATTTCCAAAGGAAAAGAGTACTGGAGTGGCCTCTGTTGTACGTCCTCTTCTTCATTTTGTACCAGCACCGATCAATGGACTCATTGCCTGCTGTAATTCCCTGCAGTCATTACGTTACAGGTGAGTAATTTATGGCTTTGTAAAGGGCTCTGGGATGTTTGATTATGTCAAAGGTGTTATTGAAGTTCAGATTGTAGTTGTATCCTAAATAGGATGAGATTACCACTGGGAGTTATATCATTACTTTCGCTAATTATTTACAACATGGTGCCAATCACGCTGTAGGCACACTTGCAGCAAAAGAAGAGATGGTTCTGTGTAGGTGAGCACAAACCCTGTTAGGTGATAAGCTATCCAAAGCAGTGTATGGCATTGACCTCCAGTGGCAAAGGAAATGATAGGCAAAACAAGGAAATCTAACATCAAAGATATTAAACTGAGCTCATAACTGGAAGGGTTAATTTTCAGTGTGCAAATTTCTCAGTCCTCATCTGACCCAAGCTCCATGTCTCATGGGAGTGTGGACTAAGGAGTGGGACAGACTATTCCAGAGCAGCAGGATCAAAGGGTGACTGGAGAACTGCTGTGTAAATGTTTGCCTATGGGGACAAATATAGCAATTGCGGGGGGAAGTCTCCTGTTTAAGAAGGGAGACATTTCAGGGCCTTCCAGCTAAAGTGGCAAGAAAAAAGAGAATGAGACCTGATTATTCCCTACAGGACTCAAGTTTTTATCCCTAAAGGGTCTTCAGTCAGAGCAGGAAAGCTCATACCACACGGTAATAGTTTTCCAATGTGCCTGTAAGCAGGTGGGGTCCTGAGGGATTACAAGTGTGACAGCATCCTTCGATCCAGCCCCAATGACAGAGACAGGGGAAAGCAGTAAAACTTTCTTTTTATTGGCATAATACAATGATGTAAGAACTCCTTTTCCCTCAGAGGGCTCACATTAGCATTTTCTCTCAGTCCTGAGAGTAAATCAGGCCATTTAGTCACAGTCTATAGAAGGACTCCAACATCCCCTTTCTGAGCTCTCACACCCTCACCTTCACCTTTCCAGTCTGATGCAAGCAGCCTAAATTTGCTAAGGGAGCCACAAGCTCCAGTTCACTTTTTTCTGTGGACCTTCCTGTCTTCTACTAGTCTACACAATTCCACCTTTCTGAAGCTTCTATTTCTCTATCCATAGGAGGGGCACAGTACAAATAAGTATTCAGAGGGATGTCAGCAACAGCACCATCACTGGGGACAGATTCACAAAGTGACTTAAGCATCATCACACCAACACTGTGGTATTTAATAGTCAGGCACTGTGCTCCAAGACTCATCAGAGCTTAAGAGATATCTTAATCTTCCCTTTCATTATTTAGCAAATAATTACTTGAAATTTGGTAGGTCATGATTCACAGAAAACAAATCCCTCCAGAGTCGGAGGGAGAGGAATTCTACTGTTTATTCTGCATATTGCCTAGCCTCTACTTTTGATTGTGAGAACATGTTTTGAGGGATTACTTACTGGATTTGGAAGAATTACGTGTTTCAACTTTCTGACCAGAGAAAATGAAAATCTCCCAGGCTACTAAAAATTAGAGGGTGCTGTTGAATGCATAAGGCAGGACTTCTGTGCCAAAATGTAGCTACAGAGTGTATTGGAGATTATATGAAAGTCACTGTGAAGAATCAGATGGGTAAGAATAGGAATGAAACACACTGAACTTCTGTTAATATTTTTCAGTGTTAAATCTTATTTTCCTGAACATAGGTGGCAGGATTCTTTAATTTCTGTCCTACAATTTGGGAACTATACTTGGGGAGACTGTGGAGTTCCAGGTTGGAATGTGAAATGCCTAGGCAATGTCCTTGGATGGCCAAGGAAAGAACGAAAAAGCAAACCTGACATGTGATGGATGTGTTTTTAAGACACGCAACAGGTCAGCATCAATAAAATGCAGAGGCAGAGAAAAGCATCCTGTTATTTTCCCAGGAAAGACAACACATTGACCAGCTATGTTTGTTTTGGCCATCAGATCTGAGTACTGATTATTACCTGACTATTAAATATCAGCTTATTTGGGAAAGAGCATGTCCAGAGCTAGAAATCATAATTGGATGCACTAATAAAGCACAGGACTGACATTCTTTCCAGAGTTTAGCCAAAGAAAAATCATACATAAAATAAAAGAACAAGGAAAACAGTGTTTAAGGAGCCATCAGGACACAGAAAAATGCGACAGAGCAGAAACACCTTTTCTAATGGAACAAATCCACACCTGTCAGACAGATTCTGAACCATCCCTGGCTCCACCTTCAAAAGAGTTCTATGATAGGAAAGGTATCAGAGTATGATAAATATCCTAAGCTGGAAGGGACACATGAGGGTCATCAAAGTCCAGCTCCTGGCCCTGCACAGGACAGTTCCAAGAATCACACTACATTCCTGAGAAGTAGAGCGTGGGGAAAACAACTTCAACAAAATAATGGGCATTATTCAAAATAAACAGTGATTTCAAAAATTGCACTTCATTATTAAATCTTATTAAATCCATGTGCCTATTTTCTTCCAAGACCATTTGCCCCTGAATTGATCAAGGTTTCTGAGAATCAAGGATCTGAAAATGGTTATGCTTGAATGACTTCCACATTCAGGGATTCCAAAGTCATCCCAGAGGCCTCAGGAAGTAGAACTGATAAAATATGCAGAAGAACAGTTTCCCAGGAGAGCTGGCTACAAAGACAACAGGGAAGGAAAATCTAAGAAAGCCAGAATTGCACTGGGAGATAAACACAGCAGCCTGTTGAACTACCAGCACCAAAGTTGTGTAACTGGTGTAGAGCTGGCAGGATCCTGGGTCAACTGATCAAAAAGAAATAAAAATTGAGCAACTTTCAAAAGAAACACTTTTTAAAAAGAGGTTTTCTACATCCTCTCACATGGTCATGACTGTTGCTGCCTTTACTGCTTGTTTGTTGGATTGAGCAGAAGTAACAGCAAATTATGCCTATTTCTGAGAGAATCAAATACCAAAGATCTATCACTTCCTTCATTAGTCAGGCATGGGCTGTGTTTTCCTGGTAGAAGCCATCTCAGTGGCTGAGCCAGCTCTGATTTGGGAGCCAGAAGTCATATTTACCACTGAGTTGAGCCCGAGAGAATGAATTCTGCCTCCCTGCAGGCCTTATCAGCTTGAGCACACCCCAGCCTCTACCATGGCTGCACCACTGCATCCAAGCACAGGTGGAGACCATCCGCATCCTCCCACAAAATTCTCCTGGATGCATGTACTGAGACCTTTATGCCCGAAGATAAGAATCAGTAGGAAACTGAAAGTGGCACTGCTGAAGGAAAAAGTTTGGCCAGCTGGAATAGCATTAAGATCTATAAGCAATTTCTAGCTGGCCAAAAATGCTTGTATGGGTTTGACAGAGAGGCAGAGAGGAATCATAGGGATCCCATTCCCTATAGGACAGTGCCACAACTGGATACTTCATATCCCTCTCAAATGCTGAAAATAACAGGCTGAAAGGATCTGTAGGTCCAGTGATACATCCCAGCATCATTTGCTGCTCTGCTTAAACTAGATGGACAGCACAGACAGGTTGCATCTGCAAACATGGTAAAAACACTGACATATTCCAACCAGTGTCATAGAACAGTGCTTATAAAGGATCGATGTTTCCTAGTCAAAAAACTGTTTCTATGCCAGTTTTGAGAGGCTCAGTAACAGCTAGGGAAGAGGTGGAGGTGGCTGTCATTCATCGTTATGATCCAGAGTCACGGAATCTTGAATGATTATGGACTAGAAGAGAAAAATTGCTGATGGGCATGCATTTTCACTCAGCCTCCCGAAACTCCTCTCTTGAGGATGTAGAAAGAAAGCCTTATTTATGATGGGTGACCTTAATTTCAGGGATGTTTTCTGGACAACTGGTTCGGTTTGTGACTAAAAACAAAAAGTGGGAGTTGTGCACCATAACACAGTTATCTAAAACTCAGAAGAGTTAAGTCTAACCTAGGCACCTCAGGGGAGAAATCAGAAGTTCCATTAGGGAGTTCATCCCAACCTAAAAGAGATCTCCAAGATAATTCAATTAAATCGCCCCCTAGAAATGCTTATTTCCCTCAGTAAAAAAATTCAGAGTGGTTTGCTGAATTTTAGGTGTTTAAACCTGATAAATCTAGGAGAGAGGAACCCCATACTTGTTTCTTTAAGACAATTCCACAAGTTTCTTTCTTACAACCAGAAAGCTAGTGTTCTAAAATGAGATTTGAAATATCAATAAATTATATCTAACATGGGTAAATAGGAAATAAATTAATGGTGAGCAGCTTAAAATATAGGTGACTTCTCAGAAAGTTGGTTGAATGACTTTAATGTCAGGCATAGCTAAGGCTTCAGGAAATGAGGATTAGTGTCATAGGTATTAGGAGGAAGGTTGATATTAGGTCAGCTGTAAGTTTTGTTTCAGGAAATGTAGATGGAAGAATTCTCAAGAGCTATACAGGAAAGTGAAACATTTGTCATAAATATACCTTGATATCTAAAACAAAGAAGTGCTGTATACCTGTTCTATGTCAACTTCATCTCTATCAAAGTACTAGCATAAGATTAAACCTTACAAAAACAAAAAATTTTAACACATAACTTAAATACAAACATTTTTTTTAAAGAGCTGAAGAATGCTTTTAGTTTAATTTTAATTTTTAACAGATCTTAGAAAGCTGGGATACTGACATGTCTGCCAAAAGAATTCCAGTGTTTAATAAAGAGTGAAAGAGATAACCTAGCGACCATTGAAAAATTTCTCTGATGTGCATGGAACAGTTAAATGAGGATTTTATCAACAAACAGTGGCTAAACATATAATTCATGCCACTCAACATGGTTTTGAAGAAATTAAATTTTGTCAAACATATTGTTTTTTATGACAGGATTATAGGCCTTGTTGTTAAAGGTAAACGTGTTGGCACAGCATTCTTCATTTTTAAGGCATTTGACTTAGTGCCACAAAACACTTTGGTTTAAAAACAAACTTGAATTGTGCAGAATTAACAGGCTGTATATTAGATAAAATTTAAATATCTCACAGCGTTCAGAAAGTGGCAATAAAGAAATCAGTGAGCACAGGTGCTTCTACAAGGTTCCCCCCAAACAGCCATTGCTCCATTTACAGAAGGAGCAATGGACTAGAAAGAGCATACGAACAAAACAGAGCAGGGCAGTAAGTAGCAAAGATGAGGCTCTGGTGCAGAACTACCTGAAATGTCTGTTAAAACAGTTAAATTCCAACAAAATTAATATAAGGACACTCAAATGCAGAGCAGTGCATCTGGGGAACAGGAATACAAATTAGAGGTACAGTGAGACTCTCTTTTGGAAAGTAGTAGCTCAGAAAAGGACTTGTGAGTCATAGATAATCATCTCAAAATAGGCTCTCAAAGTAATGCTTTGACAAAATAGTTAATATGATCCTTGGTTATATAAAATGTGATTGCCAAATTGAATAGGGAAGTGTTACTGCTGCTCTAAAACTTCCACTACCATAAGACACCTAGGTCTGGACTCAGATTTTTCATAAGAACATGGAAATCACAGAGAAATTTTTAAAAAAAAAAACAGGTACTGGAAAACAAATATAAAGATGTGAGTCTTAAAGAGCTCAACTTAATTTAACAGAGAAGTCTAAAAGCTGGTTGAGGTGTTTGTACAGACCCTTGCACATGAAAACACCACCCAGTAGTATGGTTTTCAAACTTGCTGACAAAATCATAATTCGACATAATGACTGGAAGCTGGAGTTAGAAAATTTAACCTTGAAATAAGACACAATAGAAAATGAAATTTTTTGAGGAGAGGTGCCAGCTCACAATTAATCTGAGCTGTTAAGAAGGGTTTAAATAGCTTTCTGATATAGGTGGTATAATTCAGCTTTTCAGAGAAATTACATCTCCAGCATGAGGAAGGGCTTAGATTAGACAGTCATAGGCCACCCTTACGGCCTTGAAATCTCTCAAACCAAGAATAGCAACTTCTCTATCCCCAATACTTAAGTGCCAAAGGATAACCAGGATTACTTATGTTACTCAGCATAATCACTACGTGGGTAGATATGCACGTCACCAATGACTGTATTCAAATATCATACCTCAGGGTTTCGGTCAACTGTCCAGTGGAAGCCAGGAGCATTTATTTAAGTAACGCTACACTGGTTAGATGTAATCTGTTTGCACTTGGTGGAAGGGGAAATTTGATTTTGTGTCTGTGTGTTTAACAGCAAAACTGTTACCTTTCTTTGCATGGCTCGACAGACTACAAATCACCTATTTTCTTTACTCTTCTACTTATCTTCTAGGGCATTCAGCTCTTTCTGAAAGTCATAGTGTTTTTCAATCAGTAGGTAAACATCTATGCATTCAAGTTTATTTTTAACAGGTATAGCTTCTCCAAGGCACCCTTCTCTCACTTGTGGCATAATCATCCGTGTTTATTACACAAGAACAGTGAACACACAAGTGTTGTGTTGCAAAACTTATGGTTCAGTCCATCCCTAAGTAGAAATAAAAGTATAGTCAGTTTATTTCTCTGAAATTCTGGAAATGAACATTTACTGTTAGGTCTCAGAAGAGGGATTTTTATCTTTGTATCTGTCACCACCACAGAAGACATCCAGGCTGAACTGGGCTCCAGCAGGCATCTTCACTGCCTGCAGGCTGTGCCTACACAGGTACCTGCACAGAACCATTGTTTTCCATGTGCTAGCACAGGTGCTTTGTGCTTGGAATACCATTAACATTAGCAGAAAAGAGATGCCACCCATCATCTCTCAGTTGGCTCTGAAAGACTAATAGGCAATACAACTTCTTTTTAAACACTGTAGTAAGAAGACACGACTCTAAATACACACAGCAGGCAGAAACATTGGGTAGGAAGGTGCCGTTTTCAGCCATTCTTCAGTGAAACACCATCTGTTGCAACATATGCAAGTGCAGTTACACATCCAGTTACAGGAGGTGAGAAGGGTAATTTTCAGCCTGAGAAGGATGAGTTCTGCGTGCTCGTCTCCTTTCACCACGCCTCACCCATTAACACCAGAGTCAATCTACCAGAAAAAGAGGAATCACCACCATTTTCTGTCTCCCCCTAATGGAAAAGAAGACTCAAATCCCTTGCTATGTACTGGAATAATGGAGCGGGTGGTGTCTAAATGTAGATCAAAAAAGTTAATTTCAAAAGTCACAAATAACAGGAAGAATTTGAGAGTAGGAGAAATTCAAAATGAGACTAGAACAAGCAAAAAGAAAATTAATATATAGAATATACACATAAAATTTTAATGATCCCGAGCTTCCAGTTTTCTTTATTTGACTATTTTGACAGATACATTATTAACGCTAACCTTATTTTCCTAGCTGAAAAATTAACATAAACAGAAACACAAAACTTATGATGTGCCAAAAAAAAAATAAAATAGAAGAGTTATGGCTTGGAGACCCTTTCTTTGTATGGAAACACTAGACTCTAATTTAATTTTAAAAGAAACTATAAAAACCCTACTTTTCTCAGCCTGACAAATCTCCTCCAAAAAATTATTTCCTCGCTGATTACAGAAGAAGACAATTGGTGCCCAAACAATCAAAGAAGGTTATATTGTCAGCATGTTAATCATAGTGTTTCTTAGCAACCATATTTTATTTACAAGTAACAATACATCTTCAGAAGCCTGTCATATTTAATGACAAGTATCTGTGGGGGAAGCACTGGAATACGTATGTGCAGCTCCCACCTCTGAAGATAAGCAGCTTGTGAGGAGGACAGAGCAACGCTTCTGCTGATAACCAGGTACCAATGGTAGTGGACAGAGAAACCTCTGAGGAGGTGGGGCAAGGGCTTGCACAAAACAGGGACTCGCCCTGCTAGTTTTCTATGCCCACTCTGGTTGGTTCTTTTGCCCCCGTGACTCCATAGGGTCCTCTCCCTTAGACTCCTCACTGTGAACTTTTTGAAAATTTACAGGGTAGCCAAGGAATCTGGGGATCAGAACCTTCTTGTCTCTTTGCCCTTGGAGCTCCCCAAGGACCAGGTTCTGCTCCCAGTACCTTCTCAGCAGCAGACAGGGGGACAGCTCTACGTCTTCCATGCTTTCACGTCACTGTCAGCAGCAACAGCCACTGCTCACATCACCTGTTAAATATAAAAGATGGTGTCTGAAAAAGTCCATTTCACTCCAAACCAGTTTTCTTCTGCAGTTGTAAAACAGTGCCTACTGGTCTTCTTCATGTTGAATACCAACATTTTGGGGTATTTTAGAGATAATTTATAGATAGAAGATGCAATTACCAGAAAAAGAGAGAAAAAACCATTTTGTTCCTTACTTAGGAAGGACTGCATCACCCAGTAAAAGTCACCTCAGCTCATGCTGATCTATTACAACATCCTATCCCTATTCATGACCACCACAAGATGCTTCAGAGAAAGCTTTGAGAAAAGATAAAAATAATCTGCTTCCATAAAGATCTCAGCCTAATCCCTTGGAGTTAGAGTCAGCCTTAAATCTTTAAGCATGAGCTGTTATTTTCCCTTCCAGAAATGTTGGTAGTAAGAGCTTGTATTCTAGATGTCCTTGTTATCTATCTCTTAAAATCCTAGGAGTTCCACCCTCAAATGCTGGGTTGTTTGTCTGTTCCCTTTTTTTAACTATTTTGAAATAATCACCTTTAAATTTTAACAAATATCTTCACTCCTGAGATATGACGAATCACATCAAGGCATGTACCAGTAACACATCTGTGGACTGTGTGAGATGCTTTTGTTTGAAGAACTTATGAATGATATACGCAGCAGAAGGAATTTGGACAACACCATAACAAGAGTTTTGTAGAAAGAGTTGAACACTGGAGCTGGAGTCCTAATAGCTCTTTTGTTCACAAAAACCTGTGCAGACTTTCAGAGACATATCCCCCTCATAAAAGGAAGTTTGGAAGAAGAGAAGAACAGGCTAGTTTTTTATTATTTTTGTCTGAACTTGCCATTTTTTTCAGATATTCTACCCTTTCATGAGAGAACAAAAATAGAAGGAGGAATGAAGTTTAGGAATGAGTCCGAATCAAAAAAATAATTATAAGCCTGGGAATTCAGGCTCATCCTTAAAAGAATATCCAAAATGACAAACTGCTAGTCCAAACCCACATAAAATCTTTGTGGTTGAGGCCTGCCCTAAACAAATATTCCCATAATTTTAAGCTTTTAGCAACAGCTGGAAAAGGAAAAACATTCCATGTAAAGCATAAGCACTTGTAAAACTGTCTCTGACCCCTTGGCCTGCTTGAATTAGTAAGCAGTAATTGCAAAAAAAAAAAAAAAGTGTAGTATCTAAAACAGTTCTGAGAATTCACTCTTGCTTACCAACATATGGGAACCATTACTGTGAAAATACTTCAGAATTATGTCAGATGATGTCTTCCATTACCCAGAAAACTGAGGCATCCACAGTGAAGGAAAGGGCAGAGAGCAGCACAAGATTTCTGAGGAACCTAATAGTTCTTCTTCAGCCACAGCCTCACCACAGAGCCTCCCATCTCTGCACGCATTCCCCAGCCAGTGCTGGGAACTCTTTGTGGCTTCATATGGTGAAACAGACATTTATATTCACTGTACTCCACCATCCACTGGGGAAAAGAAATGCCAAATCATAACTGCAGATCCCACCCATAGCTAGGCAGCAGTCTCTGCAATCTGCTATGTGCAAAGAATTCAGTTATATCTGGCCCTCATGCACACCATCAAAGGAAATAACAAGCCCATTTCACCCTCTCCATCTAAACAGGGACTAATTCAGAACAGAGTTTATTATCCAGCTGCCAACCACTCGCCTTCGAAGGATCCTCGTGGCCACCAGTGTTCATGCACTGCACCTGCAGTAATTATTTCAGAGCAATAGCAACACCTTGCAGGGTTTAGTTTTTTCTCTCTCGTACTTTATTTGGCTGTTAATGTTAGTATTATGGTCAAATAACCAAATGAAAACAAGCAACCAACAACAAAAACAAAGAAGCAAACAAACAAACAAAAAATCCACTAACATTTCAAAGCACAGATAGTGAGTGATATTGCCAATGAAATTCAAAAAACATATTGAACAAACCTGGCTGTGGAACATTTTAATAAAATTGGAAGCATCAGGAAGCTTTGAAGTCTTCCAAGCATACAGCAAAATCTGTTATTTACTATTGCAGCATCAAAAGAAAGATCCACCAATACACTGTACAGACATCAGGAAGAAAGGCTTTCATGGTCTTTGTTTGCCATTTGCTTGTTTTTCTCAAAGTCTGTGCTAAAGGAAGAATCATGACTCTTTATGATATTGCAGAGGCCTCATGTTTATTCCAGATATTTTTGCTTTGAAGATCACTAGGGAACAGGAGTTCTTACACTAACTGCAGACATGCATGAGGTTAATATCTTCCTGTTTTTACAAAAACAGGACGGGTAGCATGACCACTAATGACAAGAAGTCTAACAAATATTTTTCTGGCATTTCATTGTACATTGACTTTTCAAAATGTCAGCTCTGATTTGAACATAAGCAACAGCTTAAATAAAAATAATTTATTCATTTAAAGACCATTAAATATTTCTGCAGAAGAATCTAAACTGCAGAAATCTGAAGAGTTTGAAGTTCACAGTAATTTCAGTAGAAGTCACAGTTGTTAAACCTTTGAGAGTCAGAACATTTATATTGGTGTCTGAATAAACAGTTTGCTTCATTGACTACTGACCAACAGCAAATACAGAATCTTAAAATTGTCTAGGTTAGAAAAGGCCTTTAAGATCATCAAGTTCATCAGCCATTAACCCAGCACTGACAAGCCCATCACTGAACCATGTCTCTAAGTGCCACATCGACACATCCTTTAACACCTCCAGGGATGGTGACTCTAACACTTCCCTGGGCAGCCTGTTCCAGCGCTTGACAACATTTCCAGTAAAGAAATGTTTCTTAATATCCAATTTAAACCTCCTCTGACACAACTTGAGGCTATTTTCTCTCATCCTATACCTTGTTACCTGGGAGAAGAGACCAACACCAGCCTGGTCACAACCTCCTTTCACAGAGTTGTAGAGAGCAACAAGGTCTCCCCTGAGCTTCCTTTTCTCCAGGCTAAACACCCCCAATTCCCTCAGTTGCTCCTCATCAGACTTGTGCTCCAGACCCTTCACCAGGTCTGTTTCCCTTCTCTGGTCATGTTCCAGCTTCTCAGTATCTTTATTGCAGAGAGGGGTCCAAAACTGACAGCAGGATTTGAGCTGCAACCTCACCAGTGCCCAGCACAGAGGGAGGGTCACTGCCCTGGTCCCGCTGGCCACACCATTGCTGGTACAGCCCAGGTGCCACTGGCCTTCTTGGCCACCTGGGCACACCTGGCTCGTATTCAAGCTGCTGTCACCAGCACCCCCAGGTCCTTTTCCACCAGGCAGCTTTCCAGTCACTCTGGCCCAGCCTGTGGCACTGCAGGGGTTGTTGTGACCCAAGAGAAGGACCCGGCACTTGGCCTGGTTGAACCTCACACCATCGGCCTTGACCTATCAATCCAGCCTGTCCAGATCCCTCTGTTTAGCCTTCTGACCCTCCAGCAGATCAACACTCAAGCCCAGATTGGTGCTTTCTATATATATATTATACATATATTTATAATTACTGTTATCACTTAGAAATATTATTCATCACTATGATAGAGGAGCCACTGCCACTCTCTGGATGTCATGTTCACTGGACCTGCCAGAGACCTTCAGGGAAGAGGGGATGGTGCAGATAAGAACAAAGCGAGATATTTTGCTGTTATATCTTTTTTCCCTGTATCAAGTCTAGATAGACAACAAAATTGCACAAACATAGACTGGTTGGAAGGCACTCAAACTGATTATCTAGTTCACTTTTCTTCCTATAACATGTAACTACTCTAGCTGTCATATTCCCGAACTATCTTATCCCTGCTTTCTGAGCCTGTTCTTTAATACTTCTAGTGATGAACATTGTGAAAGGTTCTTAAGGATCCACAATGCCTATCAGTTCCTACTTTGAGAAAAAACATTCCTAAAATTCTAAGCAAACTTCTGTCTGCAGCTTGAGATTTATTTCTTGCCTTACTCTTCATGGCCATAGGAAACATTCTTCTTGTAGTTTTTTTATGTATTCATACACCGATATAAACTCTCCTTTCTATCTTGCGTCTTCTGAGATCAAACACCCCATTCTTTGTAGATTCCCAGGCTTTCCTCATAGTTTCCCTTTGTACTGCTTCCAGCTGGTTCATTTCTAAGAAATCATAACAATGTTGTGAAGAAGAATTACGTTGCAAATTTTATGGACTATGCCACTGTTTATAAATCCCAGTGTGATGTTTGACCTCTGTGCAGCAGTGTGGTGGGCTGACCCTGGCTGGATGCCTGGTGCCCACCAAAGCCACTCTGTCACTGCCCTCCTCAGCTGGGCAGGGGAGAGAAAATACTATAAAGGTCTCATGGGTTTAGATAAGGGCAAAGACTATCCAGCGACTGTCATGGGCAAAACAGACCCCATTTGGGGAAATCAGGTTAATTTTTTACCAATCGAATCAGAATAAGGTAATGAGAAATAAAACCAAATCTTAAAACACCACTCTCTTCTTCCTAGGCTCAGCTTCACTCCCCATTCCTCTACTTCTTCCTCCCAGCATCGCAGGGGAGTGGGGCATGGGGGCTGTGGTTGGTTCATCACACGTTGTCTCTGCTGCTCCTTCTCCTCAGGGGGAGGACTCCTCACAATCTTCCCCTGCTCCAGTGTGGGGTCCCTCCCAAGGGAGTCAATCCTCGATGAACTCCTCCAGCTGAGTCCTTTCCACGGCTACAGCTCTGCACAAGCTGCTCTGACATGGCTCCTTCCACAGGCTGCAGTTCCTTCAAGCACAGGCTGCTCCAGCATGGGTACCCCACAGCGTCAGAAGCCCTGCCAGCAGGTCAGATGCAGCATGAGCTCCTTTCTCCATGGAGCCACAAGTCCTGCCAGGAGCCTCTTCCAGCACGGGCTTCCCACAGGGTCACAGCCTCCTTTGGGCTGGAGGTGGATCTCTGCATCCCCATGGACCATCACGGGCTGCAAGGGCACAGCTGCCTCTCCATGGGCTGTGCCTGGAGCTGCAGGGGAATCCCTGCTGCAGCATCTGGAGCACCCCTGCCTCTCCTTTACTGACCTGGGTGCCTGCAGAGCTGTTGCTCTCACCTATTCTCAATCCTCCCTCCAGCTGCAGTTGTGCAGGTTTTTTCACCCTTCTTAAACACATTGTCCCAGAGGTGCTACCTTCTGGCAGCTTCTCGTAAAAGTGACCCCTGTAGACCCCTGCTGTCAGCTCCCCAAACCTTGCAAGGCAAAACCAATACAAACAGCATAATTCTCTTAATTCTTAATAACTTAATAATTCTACATTCATTTTGTGACCCCCTGTAATGTCCAAATAGTTCTTTGCAAGACTGTTACCTGTCTTGTCTCTGTTTTTCGTATTGCATTTTCTCAGCTGTTTATCTCCACCTAAGTGCAGAACCATGCATTTGTTTTAATTGAATTCTGTGTTGTTTTCAACACTATTTCTCTAAATTGTTGCAATAATTTTGAATTAATTCTTATCTTTCAATCTGTTTGCTGCCTCTTTCAGATACATTTTACTTGCAGGTTTAATAAGCATATTCTAACAACCTGGTATTGGATTATAATGAACATACTAAGCCGAGGACAGATCCTCAGCTCATCACAGCAGTTTGACAGGGAGGTGCTGGCAACTGTTCTGAATGTAGCATCCCCAGACACCTTTGTCCCCACTTTACACTAACCCCAACTTGCTCGTGTTATGTGAGACCCTGAACAAAGCCTAGCTATACCATGTCTATACCCTTAAGGCATGTTACTTCACATAAAAAGATTTTGGATTGATCTGATATGATTAAATCTTGACAAATGAGTTAACACTCACTGCACACTGCCAACAAATTTACTACTTACTCATCTGGTGTTCTTTTAGGTGCCCTACAAAAGTACTGTTGGATTTCTTTATCTAGTATGTTCCAACAAAAAGAATTGGCCCATCATTCTATAACCTTCCCTCTTGAATTACTTTCTTTTTAATTTGTCTTATGTTTGTCCTTTTCCAGTCTTCCAAAACCTGATCCACCCCCACACATTCTCAAATGTGCTGAGAGACTGCTGGGGTTGATTCAGCTACGGTTTTCACAAACCTGAGCAGGATTTCATCAAGGTTGGAGAATCAGAAATTTTTAAGTGTACTCAAAGCTAGTCTTTCTTTCTTCTTCCTCTTTGTCATTGATGTTAATTTTGATAACAGTTTGAACACCATTGCCTTCGTAACATGCAGCACAGAAGAGTTGTGATTCAGTCCTTGCAGCCCTCTCCTGGGAGAGGCAAGGGATGGCCAAAATAAGCTTCCCACAAAGCTCCTGAAGTCAGCACACAGAAAATCTGCCTCAGCTCTTTCAATTTCCAAGGTACCAAGACTGATCCAAACCAGACTCCAACAACATCATTTTACTCGCAGAAGATATTTCAAGATGTGGGAGTCATATCTTCCCTGCATTTTTGCTTCTACTCAGAATCATAGAATCACAGAATGGTTTGTGTTGGAAGGAACCGTAAAATCCATCCAGTTCCAACTCCCCTGCCATGGGCAGGGATAACTTCCACAGGGCCAGATTGCTCAGAGCCCCATCCAACCTGGCCTTGAACACCTCCAGGGATGGGGCATCCACCAAAGAATGTGAAATAACAAAGAAGCTGAGCTAACCTTTTAGCACAGGTGGAAAAATTAGGCAGTGGTGAAGGCTTGTAACAAACTTTTTTGATAAATAATTTGCTCAGTTTCCATGCAACAAATGTTTTTCAATCTTTGAAAATATCCAAAAAATGCATATAAAGTGATCAATTTAAAAGCTAAAATACATTTTAAAGAATCAAATGTCCCAAACACTGGGACTATTAGACTTAGGAAATTTCATGCAATCTTTGTTTGTGCATAAGGATAATTATTTTTTGAATGTAACAATTTTTTTGAAGATCTCAGCCTTATTGATTGTGGAAGAGACAAACAATACCTCCAAACACCATGCTAAATCTGATAGTATTTAACTGTTTTGATCTAAATATTTTGTAACATGTTATTGAAAGTACAGTGACAGTATTCTGATCCCACATACAGGGAAGAATTACGTGTTCTTTGCATTCAAGTTTATACTTGAATAAACTCCATTGGCATACGGGGAAAATTCCCATTATCTTTAATAAAGGTAAAGCACAAATGTTTTAAAGACAAGGCAACCTCATTTGTTGCAAAAAGACACAGCAGCAGGTGGGAAGGCACAAAAGTGGTTTTTAGCTACATCCAGCTTCAAATTTTCATAAAGACAGCAAATGGAGTGAGTTTAAATCCTTTACATCACCACTCACTGAGACAAAGAACTCGCTAACATCACTGTCTAGTCCAGCCTAATGTCAAATTGAAATTCTCTGACTATGAATGAAGTCCTGTGGAAAGCAGACAAATAAACTGTAGATTTTGTGAAGAATGGCCTGAGACACATCTGGGGAAAAAAAAGTAAAACTCTAACTGAACAAAGAAGTTTAAGGGATTAATGTACAGGGACACATCATTAAATAAATACTTATATTGAAATATTTTAAATCAAAGTATATTAATTATAGAACTCAGGTTCCTACATTCAGAAAACAATTAAAACACTTTGTAATTTCATAATTTGTTGAGTTGCCTAGAGTATTTACAAAAAACATGTCTTTCTAACTTTAAGGTCCATGGCTGGGCAGATGTTTTGCACAACTAAAGAAGGAGTTCAGAGATGCTTCTGAATGGCAGCACAGCAGCCTCTCCTCCCAGTCTTGTATCATCAGTGAACTTCCTGTGAGGGGACTCTACGCCCTCATCCAAGTCATTGAGGAATTAGTTAAACAATACAGGACAGAGTATTGACCCTTGGGGGATACCACCCCCTTTGCTGGATTTCATTTGTTGGCTTAGGTGTCCCACTGTTCCTCATCTTAAGCTGTCCCTACCTTGGTTTCCTGGCATTTTCCCATTTAATCCATATGATGCAGTGTCTGCCTTACAGGAGGAAAGAAAAGATAAAAACAAAAGAAAAAAGAAATAAAGCTGAGTGAACAGGTTCAAGCACAGTCATGTGACCACCCAGACACGTCAAGTGTCAGTGCTGTCCTTGATATGGCCTTTGCCAACTCATCATTCCCCTGACAATGCCTGGCCATCACCCGGGAGTTCTCCCAGCCCAAAGACAGTCCCAATAAATGGTTTGAAAGTAGAAATCTTGTTATATGGACTGGAAAGTAACATGAATGTTAAACTGTGTTTATCTAAGCAAAATAATCTGTTCCATGGTATCATGGACAGACGATGGCCCCCAACCTGGTCTCTAGCAAAGCCTTGCCACTAGTGAATTGCCACTCTGAGTCTCATGATGTCTAAACCACTTCTTCATCTGAGCCCTAAGCATTTGTTCAGATTCCTGTGAAGAAATGCTTACCACCACGTACACATACCTGCAGAAAATTCTGTATTTTCTGTGGCAGTGTAACAAAACCACGAGAAATGTACCATAAAACCCTATTGTGCTTTGCTTCATAGGAAACATGCAATTAATTCTTCTGGCAAAAAAGGGGGTGGGAGGAACTTGTCGAATTTGCTTTCTTGCTGTCTTTCATTCTTTTGGGTTCAATACAGTCAAACAGATTTTATAACAGGAAGAAATCGCTTCATCCCTTTCTGTTGTGCACATTCACGATGCAGAATGGTGGGGAGGTTTCTTTACGCTCTACAACTGAAACTACATGAAAAGGTCATTCCATGTATAACAATACATCAGGAAGACATGAGAGTGGCTGGCAAAAATTTAAAAATCACATATGCAGAAATCTTTTATGGAATATGCGCAGGTATTCACTCTGGCAGTGGACACACTCTTTCATACCTTGAGTTTTCCTCATCTGATCCTCATCCTTTCAGCAGAATCAGTAGCTCAGCAATGACATTTGTAGAGTTCCGAGGCAGACTAAGTATCTATTCAATACCATCAAAGGAACTGATAAAGAATAGGGAACTTCAGGACGTTTCAAAAAATGGTTTTACTTGCTTTTTCCTTATCTGTTTTTTTTTTTTTTTTCTAATTAAGATTTTATTGAGTTTTCCATAAAGGAAGCCTATAACCAATCAGCAAAAGTATTATCATATGAATTTTAGCTTAGTAATTTACTTGGGCCAATTCATTTCCTTTTCTAACAGGCCAAGAAGCTGCAACTTCAGGTGCAGTCAATCACATCTTTGGGAACATTAAGCAGAGGAAGCAAGAAATGAGAAGCACCAGCAAAAATTAGATAAAAAACCTAAACAAAGACTGAAAAGAAGGCTAAATTCAGTTTACCAGCAAAATCTGATGTGCTACGTTCTTGAAAATTTGAAACTTTAGAAGAATTCATGAGTCAGCCATTCAGGGAATCATATCAGAAAGCTAATGAGTTTATTCTCACATGAGACCCCATGAAAAAGAAATTGGTCTGTGAAAGCAATTCCAGAAAGCCAAACATACCTTAAAGCATTTCCAGCCAACCCATCAGCTCTTCCCGAGAGGAATTAGGAGTGGCTGTTCCAGGGGTAAAGGCTGATTGGCATGCTGGTCAAGTAGCCCACCCGTGGAGAACACTCAGTGCCTGTGGTTGCTTTGCCATTGCAATATCTTCCCTCCACCACCCACAGAAAGCTCTGTGCAGAGTCCCACCCCAACACTGCCAAGGCTGGACCAGCCTGGGCTGCTGCATTTCTGCACTTTGAATGGTTTGACTTCATGCAGAGGAATCTGTTCTGCCATTCCCAGCAGCTCTCACTGCCACTAAGATTTTACACTCCGTAGGACAGGAGAAGCCTTTCCCAGGCCCAGCACAGGAACTGGGACATGCTGCTTTCTCTGTGTCCAGATACACAAAATAGATCAGCCACCTCAGCCCAAGTCCCAGTATCTCTGAGTGGGAATTATGTAACCAAATGTCAAGGCTTGTCTTATTCTTACCAGGGAATAGGAGGCACTTCAGCACCCCATGTTAGATGTCTCCTTCAATATGAGATGAATTGCACTTTTGAGAGTGCTTATTTCTTTCTATCAACTATAAAGAGATCTTAAGGTAAATAAATTCAGATATATCTTTCAACACCAAACACTTCAATATAGCTGAGAGGAATCCATGCTACGTGTCCACAACACCAAAGAAAAGCAATACAATTAATACCAGATAGAGAGAGGGGGTTTGTCAGTCCTGACAAGGAGCCACACTTAATTTGTCTCACCTTTCTCAGAAAAAAGAGAGCTCTGTGAGGAAGTTTACAGAGGTTACCATCCAACATCAGGCCATGCTGGCAGGTTTCTTATATAGAGTTTCCAATTTAACATCTTTCACAAGAAATTTTTTTTTACATATACATGTGTGCATATATAAAAAATTAAATATAATAAAAAATTAATAATGAAAAATAAATGAAGGTAATCCTTGATCTAAATTTTAGAAACCTGCATTTGGGGAATATTTATTATTTTCTGGAATACATAAGAATTTATATTTGACTGAAGATGAACAATAACAGAGCAAAATCAAGGTTTTAATTAATCACTGAGTGCTTGTCATTTTGACAACTAAAGAATCAGGAAGCTGCAAAGAACCGAAGTGAAACAACATCAATCATCTGGCTACAATAAATAATTTAATAAAAAAAATCATCGAATAACTATGAGGTCTAAAGAGGTAAAACAAAAAAGACAGAGAAGTAAAACAGGAGCATCAGCCAGACTTTGTACAGCTGACCCTATTTATATTAATATCACACAACAGTCTCAATAACTATCACATCTTTTCCTATGCAGAATAAAACATCATATTCATTTATCTCAGAGATGAACACCACAGCTTTTAGAAAGAAGAATAAAACAGATTTGCAATGATATTAATATATTATTTTATCATGTTTTCTGTGAAGTCAATTAGTCACATCAGCAAATAGAGAAAAAGAAAAAGCCAACTGATTTAGTTACCATCATGCTGCATCACAGGCAGGTCCAGCGCCCTGCTTGGTGCCCATCTCACAGAACCTGCAATCAGCCAAAGCCAGCCACGGGGAGCACAGACAAAATTAAGAGTTAACAATTGCCAAGCAATGAACACAGTGAGGAACAACTCTACATAACCAGCAGTGCCTCAGACTAGATTGTTTTCTGAAAACTTCACCTCAATGTTCAGCAGTGGCCAGAATGACAAACAGACTATTAAAAATTAGCAGCATAAGGCAGAGGGTAAAATGAAGAACAGCATTATGTCATTGTGGAAACCCACTGTGTGGATAAGAAACATTTCCATAAGCTATAATGGGGCAGTGTTAAAGGGCAGTGCTGGAGCAGCTGAGCCTCTGGTCTGACACAGCAGAGCTGCTTTTGTGGTTTCACATTCTGTGAGATTTATTTGGACAGAATGCGGGCCTAAAGCAAGAGTAAACTGCACGTGTTTTATTTCATATCTAAGGGCTTATGGAACATGATTGTGTCAGGATAAAAGTGAAAAATCCAGATAATGTTCTCTTTCCTTTTTAAAAAAAATATGTTCCCCCGCTCTTCCTGCACAGAAGATGCTCACAGAACATCATTTCCTCTCTCCTTTGCTTAGGGATCAAACAGACTCAAATCTAACTACGCATATGAAAAGTCCCATCACTTTTCCAAAACAGCACAGGACAAAGACACTACCAACAACACTGCAGCATTTCAGCAAGACTCCAGCAAGGCAGTGGAGAGGCAGGACCAATTTTGATTGAGTGGTGGTACAGAGTGTTAGGAAGATCCTGATGTATTTTCCTCCATGAGGAAGTTTCACAGTAAAACACTGAAGTCATCCAAAAGTATGGTGTGCTGCAGTCCTGCAGTCAGCCAGTGGCCTTCTCCACAAGAGCTCTTCTCTAGGAGTTCAAACAGCCACCAGCAAGCTTTCAGCAGGCTGCAACATCTCTTGCTCTTGATTCCTGCTCCAAGTCTGCAGCTGAATTGGCAGCTAGTCTGGCTTGGCAGGTAGAAGGGGATGGTCGTGAAGGAGGAGTCCTTCCACCCCAGCTGGCTCCTCCAGGGGCGGTGTGAGCAGAGCCCTCATACCTGCAGAGACCTTTCTGAAATTGGTATTATGCACCTTCTCTGTCTAATCCAGCCCATTCTTTTCATCTGGGATGTTTTTCCCCTTTGACCTATGGTCCCTTGTCATTTAAACACCGTATGGGATGCAACACACCTTCCAGCTTTTCTGGGGGTTATTGGGAGACAGCCCATGATGGCTCTGGGGTAAAGGGGGGCTGCAGAGCCAGACTGGGGAGCAGAGCACATGCCCTGAACTATGATGAGGGGTGGCATGGATTGGGAGAGAGTGAATGAGCCACGGATGCCAGCACTGCAGCTGAGTGGCACAGAGCGAGCTGTCACTCCTGGCAGAGCTCACAGGTAGGCACAATAAAACACTGTGTTGAAAGAGTTTCTTGGCTAATTGTTGTTTTGTTTCAGCTAATTACACCTCCTTAAATTGCAGGGTGCAGCACCCCTGCCTGCCCAGCCAGCAGTACTCAGGAATCCCTCCCTGTGACTGAGCTTGCTGCACACATTCACTCGTTGGCCGCCTGCTCGCACGTCAAGCCCAGCAGTCCATTAATCATTTCAACCACTCTCCACTCTACCAAATAACATAATAGACTCCTAAAAATGAGAGATGAAGAGGGCTAGCAGTACCATCCAATCCCTTCCCCTTCCCAGGGAATATTTCCCTGGTCTATTTTTCTTAACTATTTTTTGACATCTCAAGTTTAGGCCAACAGTTCTTCCACCAGTCCTTCCACTTTGTTAATGACGGGATGACGGATAATAGATTTTGTTTCTGTAACCTCTCCACTTTCTTCAGGGGAACTTTTTGAAATAATCCCATCAGGATTTCTTTCAATCTTAAGTTCAAGGGTTGGCAGTGGGGAAGAGCAACTCATCTCATCCGTATTCTCATGCCACGTTAAACACAAAATGCTTCAGCAGTTTAGTTTCCCCACACAGCTTTCAGCTGCCTTCTGTGCTGCCTGGGAAGAACTAAGCCCTCAGGGTAAGGAGTTATTTCTTTTCCTTGCCGTGCTAACCCCAGGCTCTTCCAAAGCCGAGAGTCTGTTGTCACTGGAGCCCAAATATGACAAATTATGTGTAGATAATTTTCTGATATACCCATCTATCTCCCTAAGTGTGGTGAGACCACCAAAGGAAAATAGTGGGTGATGGACCTGAAAGAGACTGAAAGTTATGCCTACTTTTTCACACTCATCCCTACGAAACAGATTATTTTAGAGGTTGGTAAGAAAAAACAACAACCTCAGTTCCCCACCTCTTTTTTGTGTATTTATTGCTTGGTTAATAAAATGATCAAAACATTCACATGGCAGTGAGCATATTTACATACACAGAATATTATTAAAAGGGTATGGTTTTCTCTCACTGCAGCATGCAAAAATCAGTAACTGCTTAACAACCATTGCTATTCCAGGAAAAACATAGGAGAAATACCTCTCTAGGTAGTGCTAATAGTGAAACAACGTGCAATTTTTTTAGACTGGTATTTTCAAATTAGTTTAATGGGTTTAGTTGCCTTATCCCTCTTGAGTGTCAGGAATAGCTGCGTCTCACATGCGATAGTTACCCCAAAGCAGCTACGCATTTAGCACTCCATGGCAAAGGCAAAGGGGCTTTGGCTTTCTCAAAGGATGGTACAGAGCAGTTCCCAGCTCCTTCATCAGCTTCTCCCCACATCATCGTGCTGATATACTCTGGTTTTGCCCTTTTTTTTAATGAGTAGGATAACAAAGTTGAAGCTCCTCAAGCAGAAAGCAGAGCCATGGCTGTTTGCTCTTCGAAACATAGGAACATTTTCACAAAAATCTTGAGAAATAAAGAGATATTCAACATTTACCATGAATAACAGCACCCCTCCAGGTCCAAGCTTTTTACTGCATATGCAAGAGAAATTATAGAAAGTTTTTAGAGCAGCTGTAGTCCTACAGCCCCCCAGACAACAAATATGGTTCACAAAATAGTGTAGGACTTCTCATTCAAGATCAGTGACAGAACTTTATTAGGAAATCCTGGTTTCAGGTTCTTTCAGTCTGGCCCATCTGGAGCTGAACAATGCTACAGAAGGTCACTAAGATGCTCAGAGGGCTGGAGCACCTCTTCTATGAGGACACTGAGAGAGTTGGGTTGATCAGCCAGGAGAAGAGAAGGCTCCAAGAGACCTTATAACACCTTTCTGTGCCTAAAGGGGCTATAAGGGAGCCGGAGAGGGACTTTTTGCAAGGGCCTGTAGTGACAGGACACAGCAGAAATGGCTTTAAACTGAATAAGGGTAGGTTTAGACTGGATTTGGTTTAGAAGAAATTCTTTATAGTGAGAGTGGAACACATTGCCCAGAGAAGTTTTGGCTGCCCCATCCCTGGAAGTGTTCAAGGCCAGGTTGGATGGGGCTCTGAGCAACCTGGTCGAGCGAAAGGTGACCCTGCTGATGGCAGGGAGTTGGAACTGGATGAACTTTAAGGCCTCTTCTGACTCAAATCATTCTATGAGTTCCCTCTGCCTCACCATTTACTCTAGTAACTCTAGTTACAAGAAGTTTGAGTCCAACAAAAATGTTTGATTTTCATAATTTTTAATTTTACTTTATGTCAGGTGACCTGTGTAGTGCTTTTTTTCTTAAAATACATCTAATAAATAGCTGAATAAATTGCATATTTTTATACTGTAGCATTTAATTTTTAATTATAAAATGTATATTTTATTACTACTATTATAAAACTGCAGTGCTATACATTATAAAAGTTAAAATTAAGTGTATGTCCTTAAAAATATCCTATGAAATATTTTTCCAGCAAAGGCTTTCAATACATCATCACCTGCTAGTCTAAGTGCATTTTAACATTTAAAGACCCCTTCAAAACCCAGATAACTGAGGAAACTGCATTTCAGATAAACATCCACTCTCAGCTTTCCTGCCTGGCATAAATCTTAATATCCCAGAAATGTCTTTCACTGTAAATGTATAAACAACAGACCACCACAAAATGTAAGTAAGACAAAAGAGTCAAACTTGGATGCCTTAAGTTTAATGTCAGCATCCACATTTAAGTAAATGGACCATAATACTCAGAGGTACTGAGTGCAGCTCCTACTGCCTCCTGTCAGAGGAGAGAGAGGCAAGGACAGGAATCAAAGGGAAGAAAAGACAGGTATATGAGTTTTCCGGAGAGAGGTTGGATTTATGAACACAGTTATTACAGCATAGTAAATAAGACCCTACTGTGTGATTTTCTGTCTGTACAATCTAGTTGTCCTCTTAAAATGTGCTAAATATAGAGTAAATGTACCAGCAAAGAGAAAATGAATTGATAGGCAAATAAGCACAGCAGTAGATTGCAAGGAATGTAAAAAGTAAAACTCTTTAGGAGCTCTTCAAAACATTGCTATTTTTTTCTCATTCTGAAGCCTGTCTGGGAACCTCTTGCTCAGCTCACAGGGGATCAGAAGGAAAGAGGTGCAAAAAGGATTGTGCAATTTTTGTCAGCCCAGAATCAACACGAACATCTCCTGAACGGTAACCAAGCAGAGGTCTGACTTCAACCCAGAATCATGCTGGCCTCCAGCCAGCTCCAGGCTGGATTTGCCAACTGCAACCCCAGGCACGCAGATGACTTTGTACCACATCACAGTATGAGGTGACCTATGTGCAAACAAGACAAACCAGCAGAAGGGCTCCTGCAGCTCTGCAGGAGGGCTTGGCCAGCAGTGGCAAGGTGCTGACTTGACGTACATTGATTTATTTTTATTTATCTTACCACATTTACTGTGCTCACCTACCAAAGGGGATGCAGCTTTTATCAGTCAAAGAGCCTTTCCTCTCGCCTTGCAGAAGGATGTCACAACAAGAACCTGGAGTACCCATGTCACCTTTTCCTTGTCAGCTCCTGTCAGTGCCTGGTGGGGAAAGGAGTTCAGGTGTCAAGCCACTCAGCCTCCCCAAAGTCTGGCAGGTCTTTGGGCTGAAGCAGTCCAAGCAAAACAGGAGTACCTGAGTTATTGGTGCTTAGATGCTGCTAGAAAGAAAACAGAGCTCTTACCTGAAAATTTTTGAAAATCCCAAACTAAAAATTTGTTCTCTGTCATCCACAGAAAACCACATTCTTTTCAAACTGCAGAGAGCATGTAATAAAGATTTACATTCACACCTCAGTTCTTAGCTTCCTCCAAGTTTGGACTCAGCCTTTCCAGATCAAATATAGCTCCACGTGCTACGGATAATTGTCTACATGGTACTAGTATTAATTGGTGCTAATGACCAACAGACCAACGTGAGCCTTCCTGTAGGGAATATGTTTGCTAGGATGGCATAAAGTAGCTTTAATTTTCACCACTTGAGTTAAACAACTCTGAAGTTCCTAAGCCTTCAGAGCTATAAATCTGGAGCCAGATGAGCTCCTTTTCTGCTTTCATTAATAAAATGAAGATGCATTTCTTTTCTTATTCATGCAGTGATTCTTTGCCACCTGTATAAGCCGTTAGTACAAATGACAATGGCAACATGTCACCACAATTTAGAAAGGTAGAGATCACAGTTCTCCTGAGATGAAATTCTCAGCTATGAAAGCCCTTCAGCCATCAATAACAGAGAAAGAAAACAGTGAGATTCTGTAATTATACTCAGAAAATCAAAGAGCAGCCCCTTTTGCAAATCAATGCCACATAACCTGTCAAGAGTCGTTTGCATGTAATCCTACTCTTCCTGAGCCCACAGAGGTCCAAGGCAAATACATCAGTGCAGTCAGGGTCTCTTCTGCAGTACATTTAACACTTATGATTCTCAAAGCGTACCTCTGAAAATAAATTCCATTACCATAAGGTAAACAAAATATAATTGCACTGGCCAATTATAACGTCATACAATACCACAACATTTCATTTTTATCCCTCTTATTAGAGCTATTTCCAAAAGACTCCTGCTCACCTTCCGTCCTCCAACCCAGTCCCTATTATTATTATTTATGAATCATTCTGCAGTAGCAGAGACACAGGAAAATATTCTAACTGTTTCTGCTTTTCAATTATGAATGTGTGTCACTTTTGCCAATAAGAAAGGCATTTGTGTAACTAGCTCCTGGAACCAGGAATTGCTGCTCAGGCTTATAATGAACTTGGTGCTCTGAGGCACCAGAAGGAGAGCTGCAGTCCAACAGCTCTTTGAAGCAACCCAGACGTAGGCAGTATGTGCAGGTCACACGATACCCGAGAAAGGTCAGTGAAAGTAGGACACCCTGTTCTCAGATTGATGGGCCTTCAAGGAGCTGTGGACAATGGCAAGGATCACTGTGCTGCCAGTAAGCTGCACATGGAGATTCACCTTCAAAGCAGAGGCATTTCTGCACCTTCTCCTTGCTGATTTTTTTTCTCCTTGTACTTTTGTGGGTCCTTGGTCAGTGACAAACAAGACCAGTACTGCTATTTTCGATACACACATGGAGAAGTCCCAGTGCCTGAAGCATTTCTATAATAATGCAATCAAAGTTGAGGGCGGGAGGGTGTACCTGGATATGCCAGGTCAGCACTTGAAGAGCACATTGACACCTTCTGTAGAGGGGAAACAGGGTGATAAGGACTTCAGAACTTCAGTGCCAGGGTTCCCAAATTTCCACTTGCATAAAAGGTTGTGACACTATTACCACTGCCTTAAGTGTGCTGGTTTTGGTTGACATTGAGTTAAATTTCTTCGCAGTGCCTAGTATGGGGCTGTGTTTCGGATTTGTGCTGAACACAGGGTTGATAATACAGAGATGTTCTTTTCTCATTGCTGAGCAGGGAATACACAGAGCCAAAGCCTTTTCTGCTTTTTATACTGACATGCTGGTGAGGAGACTGGGTGAGACACAGGCAGGACGGATGTTCCCAGCTGGCCAAAGGAATATTCCACACCATATCATCATGCTCAGTGTACAGAGTGGGGGGCAGAAGGAGGAATGGGGGGACATTTGCAGTGGTGATATTTGTCTTCCCAAGTCACTGTTATATGTGATGAGACCCCACTCTCCCGGGGATGGATGAACACCTGCTTGCCCAGGGGAAGTGGGGAATGAATTTCTTGTTTTCTTTTGCTTGCTTGGCAAGGCCTTTGCTTTTCATATTAAACTGCCTTTGTCTCAACCCATGAGTTTTTCCAGCTTTTACCCTTTCAGTTCTCTCCCTGATCCCACTGGTGGGAGAGCGAGAGAGCAACTGTGTGGTATTTGTTTGCTGGCTGGGGCTAAACTATGACACTAAGACAACAGTCTCTTTAAGAAAGCAATGTAGTGAACATAAAACTCCCCTTAAGTGACAATATATAAAGGGCTTTATTTTTATGAGACCTGGATAAACAAGAGAACATGAAGTACAACAAAGATATGCAAAGGCACAAGTTGCAGCAAAGTAAATTCTGATTACACATTAATTCTTTCACCGTGAGATAGTCAAACACTGGAACTGGTTCCCCAGAGAGGCTGTAAGAGCCTCATCTTTGCAGGCATTTAAAACTGAGAAGGACAGAGCCCTGAGGAAAATGCTCTGAGCTGGCCCTGATTTGAGCATGTAGGTGAGACCATGGGGTTTATAATGATCCTTTCCAACCTAAATCATGCTGCAGTACTAAAGACCAGTTGTCAAAGTTTATCATGGAAACATTTTCCTGCATGTCTCTGATCCACCACCATGAAACCCTTACAGAAAGGTCAGTGTCTTATGTCTTTGATATCCAGGAAGGTCCTTGTCCAGCCATCCAGACTAACAACATTGCCTTTAAAAAGTCCAGTGCACTGAACATCAATTTTTGCAGGTGTTTGAGCCATTCCTGCAACCTGTGACCTAAAAAAGGAGCAGTCCACAACAGGGATTGATGTTCTACACAGGAAATATAATCATATACCGACAAATAACTTGAAGTGCATCAAGGACTTTTGCCAGGATTCTTGATCCTATTTTCCATCTGGTCTGCATAACCTCTAAACTATAAACAGCAGATGACAGCATTGTCATCTGTGGTGTGAACAGGGACAAGATGGGTTGGATAAACTTGAGCATCTCTTAGGGGATAGTTTCTCCTTGCAGTTAGCTATAAAGAATTACTCATCCCTCATCACTTGGGCACGGCCCTTCATGGCCCTACCTCAGGTGCAGATGGATGCCAGGGACCTAACTCATCTAAAAATCTGGAGTAAATCAGCTCATCCATAGGTACCATAATGCTTCCTTTATGGGCAACCTCACAGGCACTCTGAATCCCAAAAGGGCTTGTAAGACAAATGATGCCAAAGCTTTTATTTGGCACATTTGGGGAAGGACATGGGCAGAGTGGGGTTAAAATTAATTAAAATAAATAAATAAAGACTTGAGAATATAGATATAAGTAGGAACAACAGCAAGAAATTAAACAAAGGGAAAATTAGGATGAACATCACAGAAAATTTGTAGTGAGAACTACTAGTGTGTCACAGTCTCCCATGGGGATGATCTACTGCTTCCAATACTTAAAACAAGATTGGACAAAGCAATATCATTCAGGGAACAGTCCTGGACTAAAAAAGGAACAGACTGCTTTGTCTGACATGTCTTTTCCATGTCTAATTTTGTTTGATATATGATAGTAATATGTATGACTCAGGATCCCTTCTCAAGTCAAAAATTATCTGTCACTGACTCTTTGTCCACTTATTCATTATCCTTGTGTTCACCTCAAGCCTTCTGAAAGCATTAACTACCCAAATCAAAGCACACAGGTTGCATTTGCGGGTCTACTATTTCAATAACTATCCGCAAATATTAGTTATTTCACATACTGCTTCTCTTCATTTGATTACAAGTAAGAACAATTTCCTTAAAAACATTTAGTATCTATATTTTAGTGTAGCATTATATTAAAAAAAAAGTAGGGAGAGGGGAAATTACCTTCAGTGACAGGTAATTCACTGGCTACTTGCCTAGAATTCACATGCTACATTTCATAATGTTCATTTTAAAGTCACAGTAAACTGCACATCTTTTCCTCAGAAAGTTGAGTTTACACATGAGAGGTGATGAGGGGTAATCAATTTTATTGTGACATTAAAAAATAACAGCAATGATGTTTAGGAAAAAATAAACAGCCTCGAAAATATGAGTGGCTGAATATTTTAGTACATTATTTTGTAAGTTATGTAACATTGAAATGTTAGTGCAGTGTTTCTTTTTTTTCTTCAACCCACTCCTCTCTCTCACCTCCAAATAAAATAACAATTCAATAGAATTTAAAGACCTTTTCTTGGGCTGTAAGAACAGCAAGCTGAAGAGGAACAGATTTCCTTGACAATCACTGCTCCACAAAGGAGGCTTTCACAAGGAACACTGAAAAAGTGGAAATTTTTCCATACAGGGAAACAGAAACACATTTAATGGCTCCCTGAACTTGCTTTGTTTTGCATCAACACCACACCTGAGCTGGATACATGGGCAGCAGTGCTGTCCACCCTTTCCTTATCCCGCACCTGTGCAAATGCCAAGACATGTCCTGCAGGAGCTGGGTGACAGCAGAGCAGGTCAGGGTATTCCTGAACCTCCCTGCATCTCCTCCCTGCTGGCAATGACCCCTGGAGCTGTCACACATAAGGCAGGACAGACCTTAAGGTCCTCCAGGCTCCAGAGATGGAAACAGATCCTGGCAGCTCCAGAACAAGAAATTGGTAAAGAGAGGGTAAATTAGCTCCTCTTTAGGTGACTAAGCCAACTCTGGCATAAAGGATAATTTTATCTGTATCAAATCATTCCTGTTACAAGGACAGGAAGAGAAAAATAATTTGCTTCCTGACCTGAAAACACGTGATGCTGTTCTGTCTCACTTAGAGTTTCTATGTCTCCTTCAGCTCTTTCTTTTTTCTGTTCAACTGCCAGGCAGAGAGAGAAAGATCACTAATGAACCACAGCTTCTGTTCAGGTCATTAGCCCTACCAGAGAAAAAGTTAATGAACCCTAGTATATAAAGACAAAATCAAGTTTTCTTTAATAGTTTCCATACCAAGAGCATCATTTTCTGTTAGTGTAATCCCTGGATGATTTAGTTGGAGTCCTTTTTTTTTCTCTCTCCAGCCTAGTTTTGGAAGAAGTGCAACAGAGAACATCTGGTCATTAAGTGCATACAGATGATATTCAGATGCTGTGGAACAAGCACCAGAGGCAGTCAGAGAGGGAGGGAAAGGTAAGCCACCTTGTACAAGAAAGGCTCTGGGGGAAGTCAGAAATGAAAAGTGACAACTTGCTGAAGAGTTGTCCCACAGCATAAGTCCAACAGTGACAACAAAACAATTCGGCACCTACTGATTCCCTGAGAACATCTCCCGTTCACTGGTCATCCTCCACTTGTAGACAAACATTCAGACACAAACTACTTGTGCACCCTTATGCTTTGCCTGACCGATTTAAAGACTGTAGCGCACTTATCTCTCATAGTGGCCCATGGGCTAAGAAAGTGCTATTTCCATTCTGTGGCATTTTTATGATTTTCCAAGTAAACAATGGTCAAGCATTGTTTGACCAATTAATTTTCCCCTAGCTCTCCACACACCTAAAAGAGCAGTCATTCTCTTCTTCACAGCTCCATCAGGATCAATAGACAGCACTGCACCCAGGAGAACTTACCCACTCCTAGAAATTATTTTCTTTTGATGGAAATGTGTTTGAGAAGTCACAAAAAAGTTGGGGTGATAAGGAAATGGAAGAGAAGAAAAAGCACAAGTCCTACGAAAGTATGTGCACATTAAATCAAAGCCTAGGAATGTGGGACAGATGTACCAATGACCCCCTTTCAGTAAGCTTTATGTGACAATTCTTGTACCCAGCAGTCCTACTGGGACACTCTCTGGACTCTTATCCATTTCATGGTTATGAATCCTTTGTCATTTTTTACATTTATTCACGGACCAGTTTGTAACATTTCCACGCCATACTAGAATCAGATGGGGTGTATGAAGAAATGAGGTGCCATATAATGTAAGCAATGTGGATGGACATTACCCAATGTATTCTACTTCCATTTAAGGTTCTTCTATATTCTATTCCCAGCAAACTCCTTCCTGCAACACGCTTTGGAGGTGAATAGAAGAAAAAAGTAAAAGTTCTTATCCAAATGAAACTTTCTTTGTCTTTTAAATAAATGCTGATAGGAAATCAAATTACTCCACAACAATCCTCAGCTCCACAGCAATGTGTATATTAAACACACTGTCCACAAACCCTAATCTCCAGTCACCTGTGTTTCACATTACCATCTACCAGCTGAACACTGGGGAGATTGCATCCAGTTTTGTGTCAAACATGGAACCAGATTCACTGCTCCAGCCTGCATCTTTGTGCTGGAGAAATGGATGCAGCCTAGCAAAGATAAATGCTGCATCCCTCCCCCAGTTTTTCCTCATTAGCGAGTAGCTTTAAATTATGGAAAAGGAATCAGAGTGTTTCCCGACTTGTCCCGGCCCTGAAATGCTGCAGCCTCACTCATAGGCCAATGGGAATTGTGAGGAAGAAATCTGGTTTCCTTTTTCCTTCGTTTCCCAACCATTTGCTTCTCAGCTGCTTTTAATAATAATGAGCAGAAAGATCAGCAAAGACTTGGAAAAGCCTAGCTGGTGCTGTTTGCATGCAAGCATCCTTCAACTAGCATTACTTTTCCATCAGTATTTCTCTAGAGTAGATAAGCATGGTATTTTTATCCAAAGGCAATTTACTGGCATAGAAAAAGTACAGCAGACAATGCATTCCTACTCTATTATGCATGAACACCCGGTATGTGCTCAACTTTCCTCTCGATCTTATTTATTGCACTGTCATTAAACCTGTGTCGCTATTACTGTTCTCTAATAGACGTCACAAAAATGTGTTCTTATCAGGGCTCCTCTCTCATCTGCTGATCTAATAATACACTGCCTCAACATTTTGGTGATTTTAACACAAATAAACAAACACAAAAAGGTTCAGGCACAATATACTCAGGAAAGTGATGTTCGTGTTTCAGCATAAACAAAAGCCTTCCTGTTATTTTCAAGTCAACTTAATGGTTCAGCACTGCTGACAGAATCATTCAATAATGTCCAACCAAGGGAGCTGCAACCTAATTAAAACTTGTGGTTACAGAGGCCTGGTTGGCAAATATTTGTGAATATTTATGGAGTTTTAGAAGAAACCACTGTATTGGATTGTTTTGAGTCGCAAGAAATGTTTGTGGCTATGTTTAGAATAGCTCTCAGAGAGAAGCATCCTTGGGCTCTGTCTGACCTGATACTCTGAAAGTGGCAGGGAGTCTCCCAGGACACCAAAACTCAACTGACCAGGCAGTGAAACCAGGAGATCAGTGGTGGTGGTTTTGGCTGAGGACAGCAAACAGCCTCCAGAACAGAGCCTGACAGAAACAGGAGGAACCACTCCTGATGTGCAGGCCAGATGCAAACCCTGTGTTCCAGAGGGAGACCAAGCTCAACAGCATTTCGACCCATTTGGCCTCTGCACCCGAGAACAGTCCCAGGCATGTTTAATTTATCTGTATAAACAGTGCTGAGTAGTCTCTGCTCCACTCTTGTCAGATAAGATGGTGGTTGTCAGACTTGCCTGAATTTGCTTCAAAAACATTACTTAGTGTCAGGGCTGTGCAACCACCAGAATTTTATCGGGCATCTGAAGATAAAAAGGACATGGGGTTCTGGAGATGTGTTTTAAATAGGGCTCACCACACTCTTTTATCATTGTATCGTTTGTCAGTGCAGAACAGGAAGCATGTGAAAAATCATTAGAACAAGCAAGGAGGATGAATAAATTAAGTAAATAATCACGAACAAGGCAGCTCATAATCCAATTGGAGAAGGTGATTATATATCATACTCAGCTAACTAGGAAACACAGGCAGGAAAGATCCATAGTGGAAACACAAACTCTTCTGATTAAAATAAAATAATTGTGGGCAGAAAAATTAATTCAGAACAGCAATTTTTTAGCAGAATTTTCCTCAGCTAAGCTCTAATAGATCTAATCAGTGGAGGAGATGAGGGCAGGCACCGTGTTGTTATTTTACAGGATGGTGAAGGTATTGTAAACAAGGGGAGTGATATTTTTCACCTTGTTAAGCCCCTTAACAAGCTACCTGATTATATACTGTACCTTTAGAAGGCAGAAGATAGGAACACAGTCTAGTAGGGGACAAAAATCTAGTGGAGGTTGTATTAAGTTTAATGATGTTTGCAGGTATGTGGTAAAAGTGCCAACTCTGCTTTTCAAACGTGAACTCTGGTTATAGTTACAGAAGTGACACTATTAAACTTTTGAGGCACTACATGAATCATATCTCTAGAGCAATATATTATATCAGTAAAAATGGGAATTTCAATCCAGAATGTGACTTTGCTATACCTATCAAACACCAGTTTGATTTCTGTAGGCCTTCATTTTCCCAAAAGTTACATTTATTTTAGCATTTCAGTACTACTTGAAGAGTCCTGACTCAGTCATTGACATAGATGATGTTGGAGTGTCACGATTACTGAAACTGTTAATTCATATGGCCACTAGTAACTCTATGAATATTAATAACCATGAAAACCAGCATCACTACCATCATAGCAGCATCCAAATGCCAGTGGCAAGTGGGCTGCAGTCTGCTGTGCACTATGTAATGGGTGAAGACCTCTTTAGGTGAATGTTAAGACAGTTTATATATACAAGAAATTACACATATATAGTAAGATAGCATATATATATATACACACATATGGATGTATCATTTAGCCCCTGCAACAAGGTCCAATTTCATTGAACATCTGTATAGTATCACAATTCTGCAATCTGAGATCTGGAGGAGCTCAGTCAGTCTATGCAATTCATACAGCCCTTGGTATTTTTGGAAAGTGATTTCTGCCTAACTTCCCTAGATGTAGCAGTAAGATCAAAATATGCACATGAGGTGTTTTATATGAGATCAATGTCATTACAGAAAAGTAAGGTCATTCAGTCCCAGTCAGGCATCCTACTAAGTAATATCTTTTTAAAATTCCTGAATCACAACAAAGTCCATATTTTCTATCAGAAGCCAGAGCCAAATTCCCAAGGGGATTGCAGCCAGGAGCTTCTGTTAGATTCAGCAGGAAGTGTGTTTGTTGGGTAAGGATTTGGCTTTATATATTAAAGATATAATAATATTTAGCTGAAAAGGTTTCACAAATCTTGAAATGTTTCCAACCATAAGCTCTCTAAAATCATGAGTCAAGCATCGAAAACCCTGAGACTGGCTTTAAAATTAAGTTCTCTAGCTTTTGCAACTTAGTAAACATAGTTCTCTTCCCTCCCTCACCAGTTCCTTTACAAGGAGCAGCATTATGAATATACTGTATTTTAAAATTACATCTGAGTGTCTCATACAACCTTCTGGTTCCTCAGTCTATAAGAAAAACCATTTTAATAATCAGCAAAATCTCATTTTACCCTCAAAAAAGCAGAGTCATCATGTTATACTGCCTGTCAGGATAAGCCCTGCTGTTGTATGTCCCAGATTGTTCACATGCATTTTTGGGGAGAGTATATTGCAAGTAGCACTCACTGCTTCAAAATTTAATATTTGAATGAAGCAGATAAGCCCCGATTCCTGATGGATATATATTCCGCATGGAACTGCTTTCTCAAGTAATTCTTTTGGCTACTTCAACACAAGTAATCAAGGGACATTCAGAATTTGAGTCCAAGTGTGATTCTAAACCTCTCCTCCTGTGATACTTGACAGGTATCTCACACTTTGCCATGGTTTTGCCCATGACAACTGAACACTCTCACAGGCAGTTCCTGGCCATAGTCTGGGTAATAGCACAGACCAGGAATGATTCCTAACAGAGAGACAGGGCATGGCCAGATTACTTTTTCTGATGAGATTTTTCTCAGTGTGGACATGAGCCAGACCAAGCCAATAGGTCTGCAAGTCACAATTTCCATCGTGTTTTCTTTAGCATTGTCATTACAGTTGTTGAGACAAATAAACTATCCACTGGAACAGTCTCCTTCTAAGGGAAGAAGCACAGACACTGTACGTATTGATATAACTATGCACCAGAATGCCAGAGCACTAAACAATACCTTTAAATATCAAAAAGACTGTTAATTTTGGCATCTTTACAGCAGTTAGTACAAAATTCATCTGCTTCCAATTTATTCCAACATTTCTGTGAATGAATTTCCATTAATATGAAAGTCACACTAGAGAGAAGCTTTGCCTAAACACCTGCAATTTTCTGCTTCTTAACTCTTCAGTTCTTCACTTGTCAAGATAAAGCTGGTTACCATGAGTCTGAAAATAGGAATGTATCATTCTAAATCCTCCAGTGGTGTGGAGAGTCCACCAACTTCCTGGATAATGCTCTCCTTTGCAGATAAGACATGTCCTCCTAAGGACTGTTGCTGCAATTTACATCCATTAGTTGTCATTCTAACAACTGTGGACACACAGAACAGTTTATTTAATTTCATCTTTGCAGCTACCATTTATGTGTGGGAAGGCTGTTTTCAGATCATCTTTTTAGCCCCTATCAGTCTTTTCAAGATAAGGCAAACCCATTTTTCCAAGCTTGCAGGCTTATTTTAAAAATTTCATTTCTTTCTTCTGGATATTCTTTAATAGATCCACATCTTGCCTGAAGAGTGGTGTCCCGTCGGAAGCTTATCGGCCCTGAGGAGAAGATTACAGCTTGGACACAATATTCCCATTTACAGTGCTCAGAGTAATAGTTGCTTTACTGTAGGAAGTTAAACTTTCCCCACTGAATTATTTTACATTGTATTTGTTGTTATTTACAACAAATAAATATTTTTCTTGGCTATTTTCGCAGTTGGTGTTTTTTTCCCACCTGTGTACTAACCTTTCTGATTTTGTCCCTACTTACACTGCTTTTGCATTTGCTCTTAACAACTGAGTATATTTTCTTCTGTGTCATGACTGCTAAATGTTCATATTTTGAAAGATATCATAATTTTTTTGTCACTATCCTTACTCTTCAGAGATACTGTTTGTGATGGGATAATTATTTCATTAAAATATTTCCAGATGACCTTTTATTACACTTGTTTTCCAGCAGACCATTCTGAACAGTCAGTTGAATACTCCTTTCTTGGAAACTTTATCACTCGCCCTCCTTGTAGTCCTGTGAATCAAGGATTTAGTGTCTAATGCTTTTCGTCACCCAGGTTGCCTTCCACTTTCCTTTCCCCAAGTAGTTCTTTTTCATCAATCATGATCCAATCTACAAGAGTCTTCCTCCTTCTGCTTTCTCTGCTATTAGTATCAACTGTTGTCACCAATAAATTTGAATAAGCCTTTGTCTTTTTCTGTTCCTATATTGACTGATGCATGGGTTGCTTAAGTACCCCATCAATACTAATTACTGTGCATAAGACAAGTCCATGAGTTACAGGCTCAAGTCTCAGGTTTCGTTCTGGCGCACAGCTTGCTTCCAGAAGCATCAGAGCCCAACAGCAGCTGGATACTGCTACTCATCCCAAAAGAGAGTCACTAAGTACTCTCTTCTTTGTTTTCTCTATGTAAAGGTGAACTTCCAAGACTTTGAGGCATCAGACATTCTTCTTCATTTGTATGAGCTCCCTTGTAGAAGGTAAAAGCATAACTGGGAGCAGAGTATGCTGTGCTGACACCAGCCAGATTCTCACCAGGATGTTTCAGGATGAGGAGAGTACAAAAGAGTGAAAGGTGTAAAGGGATAGAAAAAGGTAATGGAAGAAGAAACAGAAAACAGAAGAGTGACAAAAGTAAAAAAAAAAGGCAGTAAGCTCTTCCCTCCAGTTTCTGTCTTTTTTTTTTGTGGGCGCACCACTGAAATCTCAATCCTGCAGCTTTCAAACTGTTTGTACTGACCTTCTTTTGAGAATCCTAGAAGCAAGTAATTTCTCTCCTTCATTCTTTTTCCACAGCCCTCATACAAATTAGGCAATGCATCTGTTAATATTTTTAAATGCTTTGGCATCCACAAACATCTGAGTCTGAATCCTCTCTCACCAGCTTGCTGCAGTCTCAATAGTCTGACATATGGCTGGACAGGAGTCCTCAACAAAAAGAGGCTAAAATTAATATAAATATAATTTTGTTGCAGAGTACTGTGCATTGTGTGTGCAGCTGAAGAAACAAGCCAACAAGCAGGTCATACATACCAAATTATCTGTGTAGCCTTACATAAATTTGCTCAAAACTACACAGACACATGGGAAATAATGTCTAAAAGGCCACTGTACATATTTCTGTGCAGATTTTTTACAGGAGGCTGGTTGCTAACACGTGGCTACAAGTTGTTCCAATACGTATGGCAAGAATGAGAAGGATCATATGGTTTGTTTCTCATGTACTAAAAATGCAATTATTTTAATTAATTACACTATTGTAATTTCTCCAAAGGTATAAAAATAATGTGAAAGAAATAAGCAGAGGATACCTACACCAAATGGAGAACAAGGTAATACAGGAAAGATTAAAAACACACAGAAGGGAAATTTAAGCACAGAAAAATAGCGAGTAGAAATAATACAGCTGGCAATGAGAAAGGAGGGTAGCAAAGGGAGGTAACAAAATATTTTTGGTTAAAATAGTTCTCGCTTTCTAATGTCAGCATCTCACTTCTGCTGTCATACAGTAATGAGAGCTGAGGCCACTGTAATGTTGACCCAGCCACAGGTAGGTGATTTATAATGAAATTTTATCTGCATATGGAAAGGTGTCACAGTTTTCAGCTAAATCTTCAAGGTAAGACAATTTAGAAACCTGAAGTTCAAGAAATTAGGACAGCCACTCTGTTATTAATCGTAGAACTGACTGAAATGGAACAGAAAAAAATATTTTAAACCCCATCCATCCCACCACAGAAAATTCCATAGTTGCCTGTTACTTTGAAGTTTGAGCTCTACTGTCCCAAAATAAGCTCTATGTAGGAGACAGATAACTCCCAGGTATTGATCTCAGTAAATGATGGAGCAAAATCCACCATAGTCCCAAGAGGGGCTTTCTTTCTCTATTACTTGCTAGGCTCATTCTTGACCAAGCTGTAAATCTGGGTGGGTTTTTCTGAATATGACCACCAATAAGTTCTACAAACTGATGGTTTTCTTTCCACTTGTTGCTATTAGGAACACAAAAAAAATCTAGTGAACTGGTGTAGAGAGAAGAATATTTTATTCGAGATGTGACCCGCTCCAGACAGAATGCAAGTGCCTTGTAGAGACTTCTGCAGTAGAATTTCATGCATTGAGTGGGATTTGGGAAGCAGTTTGGACATGTTAGCACACACAATCTAAAACACTGGAGCAGGGCAGTGGGCTAGCTCAGCCTGATCACATTCAGTACCCATACCCACACATCTAGCCCTCTACTTAGCAGCTAACTGCTCAAAATTATTGTTCCAGCTCTATAGAATCAACAAGTGTAAATACTCCAGTTACAGGTAGCTCACGCTGTACATACAAATGTTAGACAATTTCTCAATTTTTCTAAATTTTCAGAGAATTCTGGCATCTGAGAAATGAAACAGGAGCCAATATAGCCCAGCTGAGAATTCCAGGTATGTCCAAGTTTCGTGATTACTTGTGAAAACTGGAAAATGCCAAGTTCTTGCTGAACAGTCATAAAGCATTCACTTTTGAAAAAATTGACACAGAATTATGGCATGATGTGGCACCTGTAGAGTTTTAAATTCCGGCCCTTTCACAGCAAAGAATTCCTTGTTTGCTCTAAAGGGAAAATAGCCTTGAACTAAGTCTATACCAGTAAATTGATCAGTGGCATGGAGCACTCCTGGAGTTTCTCAGACTATTAAATTGCTAGAGCAGGCCCTGGGACGTTGTGGCTCATGGACAACCAGCCAAGCTCTAACAAACTCGCAGATGCGAACTGGCAGCGTGCTGAGATCAGGAATCGTTTCCAACAGATAAGGTGGATGTCACCACCCTGTTTTGGAGGCTAAGAGGATGTAATAACATAAACTCTACCAAAGCAAGCCAGCTGGCCATCCAGTGAGGGAATGGCCCTCGTGCACCTGCTGGAATAGAAGCAGCTTCGGATATATTTTCCCACTGATCTAGCTGCTAAAGCAGGAGGCAACTCAAAACCTGCCAATGCACAGGATGATGTTTGAAGCTTATTCTTTTTTATACCCATGCTTAAAAAACCGTGAGGCATCCAGCCAAAGAGCAGGAAAATATTTGTCACCAGAGCACAAAAATAGTGAATAAAAACCAATGAAGAGTTGATGAGTTTGTCAATAGTCCATTACCTGAGAAATTTTTGTCTAACTGACTCAGCAAATATTTACCACAAATTTCCTGTGCATCTTGCTCCTCTACTTTCAAGTTTCTTCCCTGTTTTATCTCCTTTCCTAACTTCAAAATCATTTTCTGCCTCTGGACTCTCATTCTGTTTCCTCATCTCGCACCAATCCTCTTTCCAAAGGATATAAGAGACAAAGTGATATTAGGATTTGGTGGGAGGCAGAGTAAGAGATGACAGAGGGGAAAGGGGACTGGAAGTGGAAGCAGAGAGGGAAAACTCATCTTTTGACCAGTCTTAGTTTTAAAGAGATACCTGAAAGTGAGCTGTGAAGGCATTTTGCAGGTGTGACCTGGTACTCTTGACCTTATATGCTGGGACAAGAAACAGGGATGGAATTGAAAGAATGGAAAAAATAATGGTAATGGATAAGTGTCACACCCCTGGCAGAAGTTTTGTATGTTCAACCAGAAGGATTTATATGGAGCCTCGTAGGTTTTCTTGAGATCTACCAACAAACTTTACAGTCACAAGAGGCTACTTCCAAATTTCTTGCTATGCAGTGATGTAGCATCTCTACAGTTTCCTCTAACTGGAAGTGAATACTGCAATGGAAGTGAATACTGGTCTGAAAGAAGTAACCACCACTGGTCTTTTTCCCACTCCCAAAGTTAGATAGCACATCCCTATTTGCAGTATCTGCAATGCCTTGATACAGTCCAGCAAAATGAAAGTAACATGAGAAGGGGAAATAAATCTATACTACCTGCTGTGAGCTACTGGAGTGGAAAGAAAACCCTCTTCATCTGTTTTCCTCCTGAACCATGTGCATCTTCTCACTCGTGTAACAGATGACTCTGAACTGCTCTCACCTCACCAGAAGCACAGGCTGCTTCAGGCAGCAGGAAATGACTTTTGCAGCCCTTGCTAAGCATTGGCAGAATCTTTGTCAAACACCACATGAAAAAAATGCTGTTACTATAAAGGACATGCATGCAACAATTACCTTTAAAATAGACGTTTCCCTCTCTTTCTTATTTATTTTTTAATTCCTAAAATTGAAAATCAGAGACACTTCAGGGAGTTCCCAGTTCAGTTTGTCGTTATGAGGTTTGTTGATATTGCAGGATGAAATGCAGAACTGTGACTACACAAATGGATAACATTTCCCTCATTAGGAAACACCAAGCTCTGTCTACACTCAGAGATGCTTCCCTGCAGAATAGGGACACCCAGAAGATTGACATCCTTCGCTACCTAAGTAACTGGTAATTGGCCGAAATTAAAGCAAAATATTCTGCAGAAACCCAGTATTTAAAAATAGAAACAAAAGAAATATTCAATATGCAAATAGACTTTTGTGGAGGAGTATCAGCAAGTCTGTGAACCTTACTTCAGAGTTCATTATTCAGGAGAAAAAGTTATTTCTAAAACTGGGTCTATGAGCAATAGAATAAAGTTCAGGGATGATTTTTTTTTTCATTGAAACTACTTCATTTACAGAAATTAAAACTACGACCTTGATGTAACTGGCCTCTGAATAAATTATAATCTGACTGAAATTCTCAAGTATTCTTAAAAGTTTTAGGTATCTATTTTCTATTGACCCTCAGACAGCATGTAAGTTCTTTTGAAAGTTTTAGCCAGGATAATCAACAAATATAATGACAAAAACTAGTATCTGCCCAATTTTAGGACTACTGTGAAATAAGTGAAACTCATTACACAAATAGGGATTTTTCAAACTGCTAAGTAATCTACCCTCTGGCAACATATTCATTAAGAAAGTGGTAGGGGAGGACAGTGCATTTAGTGAGTAATAAGGGACTATTCATTATTCTAAATACATGAAGTTTTATTTATACTTCAAGTTACAAAAATAAGTAGCTACACTTTTTTGTATACCTCTTGCCTACCCATCTCTCCTGAAGTGTGCATGGTGCCTTAAAAGCAACTTTTTCTATAGCATTTCAAGCAGTCTCATGTGGAGATACTCATGTGAACTGTGAAATAAAGAGCAGCAGTTTTGCTGTGCTAGTGCAGGGTTAATTAGTGCATGCAGAGCACTGTGATAATGCCATTAATGTATTTGTACAGCTCTGCTGTTGGAAGTAAGATATTCTAACCTCACTTGGGTTCTCCACGTATCCTGCTGGAGGAAAGCAGCATGATTGAGGTGGATAAACAGATGTGTCGTACATAAGATATATTACGTGCTGCTTTCATTATATTCAATTTCCACAGACAAAGGCTTCAGTCCTGCACTCAGTTTCATGAAGGTCTGAGGGAGAGAAGGAGAAAAAAAGAAAAAGCTGGAAAGCAAAATTATTGAAGCCAGTCAGAAATTATTTTACTTAATTAATACAAAGCAGAGACTGCTGAAGGTAGACACTGTAAATGTTTAACTGTGTAAACAGATGGTTCAAAAAAGAAATTAATCACATGATTTCTACGTCCACTAGAAATAGGACAAGAATTAATTGACTTAAATAGCAGCAAGGGGCATAAGATATTAGGAAGAAGTCTCAAACTGAAAGAATAGTTAACAGTTTAACAGATTACTGAAGGCAGCTCTCAACTCAACATCACTGGAACAAACTAAATAAACATCCATCAGGGCCGATTAAAGAGCAGATGGCTCAGTACTGGGCTGGAATAGTATAACAAGGTGATACACATACTATCTGATATTGAACAGAATGCTTTTGAACAGGAGGAATGAAGCACTGACTTCCCTGAATCAAGAGAAAAATTGCTGGCTCCTAGTCCTGACCAGCTTAACATAAATAATTGCCTAAAAGTTTCTGTGTAGTGGGTTCTTCTGTAGTTGTCACAGACAGCAAAATGCCATTCTGCCTTATTAATGAAGCTCCTTTTCCAGCACTTATATAAGGAGTTTTTTTCTGTGAAACAATTTGAAAACCTCAGTGAGTTTTAGAAGAGATGTTGGTAACACAGGTCTTGGATCCACCAAGGACCCGTGTTTGCCATTTGTAAAAGGGAGACAACTTGCAAGCAAGATAGGGAGGAACAATTGTGAGCAGCTGAGTTTCAACATTTCAACAACAATTGGGTTTGTTTCCTTTTTAATTATCTAGCAATAATTTTCCTCCACATCACAAACACATTTATAACCCAATCAATCTCTGTCTCGCATTTAGCAGAAATTCTGCAAGAACACACTTGACAAAGGCTCCAAATATGATGTCTACATTTCTCTTGCCAAACTCATGCACATGCATGAGAAGGCTTTTGATTTTGTGTAGATTGACAGATTATTATACTGATGGTGGCCCATTTATTAACCCATTTGGCCATTTTTTATATGCATCTATGTATACTATGATGTTATGATAATGCTGTGATTCAAAGATCTGACCCTCAGGAGAAGGAAGAGCTGGATGGATCTATTGACTCCATGTCCATGAGCATCAGGGGGATGAGGACTTAATGCAGAAGATAAATTAATCAGATGCAGTTTTCATTCCATCTAAACATTAATAAAATATATACAAAGAATTTTTTTCTCTCTTTTAGTTAGCACATGTAGACTATGAGCAATCAATCCAATTACACCCTCAGAAAAAGTAGTGCCAACTCCTCTAAGTATTTAGTTAGTTTCAGATGGCCACAAAACTGTTGAAAGTACTACTCAGTGAGAATAAAGTAATTCCAAATCATCACTGAAGTCAGCCTGCATTAATATAAATGTGTTATCAATGTATAAATGCTCTCTTATGTGAGCAGCCAAAAGCATAAGCAAAGCATGGCATGGTTTCCATTAAGTCCTAAACTTTATATTAACAAATCTGACTTGTCAGCACTTGAATCTGAATTCCAATATTAAATGATACATCAGCTTTAATTTCCATCTGTAAAGACTTTTCCAAGAAGCAAGTTGCTGAAACTATGAGAAAAGGACATCTTAATGCACATATACCAATTCCTGATCTGAAATCAGTTCCAGAGCTGAATATTGGATCTTAACATCAAATTTGGGCATAAGAGCTGATAAGCTTACCTTTTGCCATTAATAATTCTCTTTCTATGCTTCTTACTTTTTAATGTGTCCCTATTTACCTTCCTACTTGGACATAGACTGTCCCACTTTCTTCTCCCTTTCTCTAATTTTCCCAATTTCCCTTTCATCTGTTTTGTTTACATTCCTTATTCTTCCTTCATTACCTTAGTCCTTCTCATTTCAAAGGTGCAGTCCATTTTACACTTACACCATTATGTAAACCAGACCACTAAGCAGAAGATCAGGCTGGAAATACATATGGAAATCCCTGATAAGGCAGGCTAGAATGAATATTTGTATTACTTTTTTACTATTATTATTACAATAAGAAAAATATCTTATTGTGTTATTGAGTACAATGCACAATATTTTGCTAATATACTACACTGGTCACTAATCCGATGTGAAGGTCATATACACATCATCTATTAGCTTTTACTATTGCTCTCTGTAATAAATTGATAATCCAGCTTCTGAACCAACCTTTTACATCCTTATTCAGTTTATATTGTAATTGAGGACATTTTTGAAAAAGTAAAAAAAATTTAATAAAAGAAAGGGAAAAGAGAAAGACGAGTTAATGCTGATGAGAGTATTGTTTTCTTCTGTCTATTCAGTCTGATTTATTGCAAAGTATTTGCCATTGAATATCCTATTGTTTTCTCAGGTATTGAAATTTGCTGTACCATTTTTCAAGGGTTTTAAAATTGCATTTGCAAATTAAAAAATAGAGCAAATAACAATGAATTTCAGCTGTACCACTGTCAAAGAGACACTGTATATTCCAGGACAGTAAGGAACAACAACATTTTGGGAATGTATGCTCATCTTTAATTTGGAAAGCTGTCTGAAATTAAACACATTAAAGACAGAATTTTAAGCTAGTTTTATCATGCTGAAGTTCACTGCTTTCCTTTATAATATCACCTTTCTGGATATTTTCCACTACGAAAAAAATTTCCATGTAAGAAAAATGGTGAGTTTAAGCAATGGTTAAGGAGCCTGACAGAACAATTACCTTTGGTGAAATTATACTTTGTTCACTATTGGTCCAATCCTCTTCAATGTTTGCTAACGAACAATGCTCATCCCTTCTCGAAAAGCATACACAGATTGCTTCCAAAGAATAAATGTTTAGGTACAATCCTCATTACCAGTGCTCTGAGAAATTACCTGCTGCTGTTGTAGTACAAAAAAACATTTTTCAAAGTTTTAAGTTTGTCCTTTGCTTCAAGAATTATTTCAATCTAAATGTTTCTTTTCAAGGCCTTGTTTTTACTTTTGTATCTCAAAAGAGGTGCTGAAGAAACAGGGGGTTTGTGTGCTGAATTACTTTGGGCCCACAAAAGGTCTGAGAGCACTGACATATGATGCTTAAGTACTGTAATAAAGACATTTATTGAATATATAACATGACATTTAAGATGACAAAGTTTAGAAAACAAGGTATCCAACAATCTCAAAGTCATGAAATCATGCAATACATATTTTCAAGGCTATTATAGTTAAAGTTGTAAAAAAAATAAAATAATATACAACTTGTGTTCAACAAAGATCCAGCCAGACTAGGTTACCCATGCTGCTTTATCTAAGTCACCAAAACACAGAAGAGGCATTAGTTTTAATCCATTAGGAGTTCAGTAAAATACTGGTGTCATATGTAAATATGATAAATACAGCAAATAAAATGTCATATGAAGAAGCATTAATGTTGCAGTCCTCAATGTCCAGGAGTTGAACTTTGATGATCCCTGTGGGTGCCTTAGTATATTCTATTATTCTATGATTCTATGGTTAGGAAGATGGGAATTAATACTATAACTGTGAAGTGAGCAAAGCACTGGCTAGTAGAGAAGTATCTAAAGCATAGAAAGTAAAGAAAAAGCAAAAAAGGGAGGTAACAAATGGTTGGCCTTGCATCAATTTTGTTGATTTTTTGTGTAAATTACCCTGGATTAAATAATAAAAAGTATTCTTTAGATGAAAAGCTAAAAGGCACTGTCAATACTGAAGAGGATTAGGGTATTTCACAGAAAGAACTGCTTGGCCCTGAGGATGAGAGTGAGCGTAATTAAATTAAATTAAATTTAAAATAAAAAGAGTAAGGTCATTAGGGACTATGAATAAGAATTTCTGCTATTCACTAGGAACTTGTCAGTTAGAAGTGGCCAGGAAGAGGGAGACACAGGTGTACAAGCTGATCACAGGATGGCCATAAGCTATCAAGGGATGGCAAGCATGGAAAAACTCAAATGCCATCCTACAGCCAAGGTGTTTCCAGCTCAGATAGAAAAGAATAAATTCTACTATACTAAGCCCCAATGACACTTAACTTGCAATAGTGTGTACAATTCTGGTCATTTATTTTCAAGGAAGATATGAAATGGAATAGGCACAGAGAAGGATCACTGTCATTATCCATTGAGTGGCACAGGGACCTAATCAGACAGGAGAAGAATCCACCTTGCAACCCAAAGGGATGTGATTGGTGCCTGTACACAAACTAGTGTACAAATATGGGAGATAAAGGAGCTATTTATACTCAAGAAGAGTGTTTTATACAGCAATAAATGGCCATAACCTGAATTGTAATGCAGTAAAAGACAAAACAAAGGAGACTCTGAAATCATCTTCCAGGTAAAATGCCAGGGATAAAAGAGGCAACTACTATCAATATACTGTTTGAAACACTTAAGAAAGTAAATCTATGATACTGTGTCCCTAATGTTAGGGGCTTGCATTTGAAGAACAAGAAATCATTTCCAGTTCTGTATTTCCAAGATTCCAAGATATAGCCCTTTTCAAGGATTTCAATACTCCCTACGAAGGCATGAGAATATCAAGAATAAAGTATTTTATTTGATTCTTTAACTTACAAATGTAAGAAGCAGAAAGACATTCAGTATGCCAAGTGCAGACCACTTTCTAAACAATGTGTAAATTGTTCAAATTGTCTAAACTGGACTGTCAGGGACCATGGTCTCTGAAGTTTTATGGCAGTCTTCAAGAGGTTCCCTCACCTGCAGGATCTTGCAGGATTATGGCAACTACACTCGTCCAGACCTCACTGCAACCCACAGAAGTCTCAGATTTCAGAAAGTTTTGAATCAGGCTGTAGAAACTTCTCTCTATAAATGTGTTTATTTAAAAATCAGAAAAATTAATTCAGTCAAAGTTTAAGTTTATAAAAGGGAGAGATATCATAACAGTGTGCATTGCCTTAATTGTACTATAACTTAAGCAAATTAAAACCAAGTATTCCAGCATGTCATTCATGGAGAAAATCTTATTCACAAGGCTGCTTTATTCATGATGGAGTCTTGCACATATTCAAATTCATAATAATTTTCTTAGTCTGAAGTTCTTATTTTCATGGAATAAATTCGTAATTAACATTTCAGCAGAGGGGCACCTGTTGACACACTAAAAAAAGTGTTGCAGCTAAGAAGGATTTAAGAATGAATGAAGATATTTTTAAGTGAAAGTAGCTCTTTATTCCCTCCAAAACAGTATTCACTCTATCAGAAAGTTACAGTGCATAAACACACTTAATCTCACAAAATACACACATATAAACACATTAGAAAAAAAAAAAAAAGGTAAAATAGACTTTTGGCTGTTAGAAGCACTTGTAAAGTAGCAAATGAAGAAATAGGTAGCAAAAAGTTTGGTAAATGAAAGTAATGGGTAGTTATATTGTGTTTGGAGCTGAAAACATGGGCAAAGGAGATTAAGCTGCCTCAGTGCCTTACCTCCAGTAGTCTCCTTCAGTGTCAATTATTCTCTAGTTTTATCATGCTGAAGTTCACTGCTTTCCTTTATAATATCACCTTTCTGGATATTTTCCACTACGAAAAAAATTTCCATGTAAGAAAAATGGTGAGTTTAAGCAATGGTTAAGGAGCCTGACAAAACAACTACTGCTGGTGAAATTATACTTTATTCACTATTGGTCCAAATGAAACCAGCTAACAGAATCGCAGGATCATAGCGTATCAGGTGGGAAGGGTATCTCGAGGATCACCCAATCCATTCTTTCTTGGCAGAAGTACAGTAAAAATGAGCTTCTTTGGTTTGAAAATAAGTTATTATTACATATTCATGTCATCTGAGTGCATCCTTTAGATGGGAAATATGTTGGTTTCTCTCCTAGAGAAATTTTAGCCACAGATCATTCAGAAATATTACAGTGTAAAACACTGCCTGGATACTAGCTTATCACTGTTGGAGGCTGAAAGATTATTATAATCTTCCACCAGACCATTGCCAGAAAGGTCAAGTAGTTAAACAGTTATCTCCCCTCACTGTTAGAAAAGGCTGGACCACGACAGACAGTATAAACTGTCAAAGGGAGGTTTCTATGCAGCCTTCAATGTAAAAATAAAGCTAGATTATAATGCTAGAATGAAAACATTACAAATGAAACAACAGTGTCTCCCTCAGCACCCCACTCTCAGTTCTCATGTTCAAAATTCAGTCACAACTTCTTTGAAAATGTTTTTAACACAGTTGTAGAACCATTGGGGGAAAAAAGCAATAATCAAAAACAATGCACCTCCCAACCCACAAAAAACAAACAAACAAAAAAAAACCAAAAAACCCCAAACAAAACCAAAACCAAACCAAACCAAAACAACCCAAAAAAACCTCCAAAACCAAAAAACCCATACCAACCACCCAAACTTAAAATGCCTGATTATAAAGAGGCAAGGAAAGGAAGTTGAGCAAAAATTACACCGTTTCTGAAATAAGGATCCCTGCATAAGTGCCTGAAATGCTTGCAAAATGTATTCAGGCCCTAATCAGAACTAAAACACTGCTCTCATATTATCTAGGCCCCCTTAAGCAGAGACCCACCTATAAAAACATGGTATATTAATATGCCTCTAAGTGTTAAAAGTAATGATTTGGCAAACTTAAGAAGGCAGAAGATAGAACACTACACTTAGGACTGCCAGATTTATGACAGTGATATTACTGCTGGCAGATCGCTTTTCTTTTTAAACTGCAGCATGTACCAGGTGGAACTGAATCATTCCAACAGTAGACTCTGCCTGGGTGTTGCACAGATATTAGCAAACGACAGTAATTTATCAGGAAACATCCCAGGTCTCTGCTGAATCAGAGCTCTGTCTGTCACACTATGGGACCTCCATATCACTATTGCTCACCTGGTGAATTATAAGGTCTAAATCGTGGTCGTTTGGGGTCTGCAAAGAAGTCATTGACATTCTTATGTCTATCTTTAGCATCTAGGTCAAACTACAACTGGGAAAATTACATTATAAAGTACATCTTGTTATTGGCTATTAGTAAAATATTCTATGTCCATTAAAAATCAGCCATTTTGTGTTCAGTTCATTTTTCATCTGTTTTTTCTCTCTGTCAAAATTAGGGCTTATCCTAACAAAAAGTATTAATTTATTCCCTGGGTATGAAAGGATACAAATGCATTTGTGTATTAGTGTATTTTTAGCTGGATTTAACTGCTTACATTGTTTGCTGTCATATTACTGCAATTCCTCACAACACTCAGGTTCTTGCATTCTGTTTTCACAAGTATGCAACTTTCTTCCTGCAATTCTGCAATTAAAAAAAAAAAAAAAAAAGATATAGAGCGGCAAATACTAAAAAGAAAAAATAAAATTACCCAACAGTGGCAAATTCAGTGGCCTAAATCTCAATTCTGGTCTGCTGTATGTGGCATATTCTCCATAAGAACATTTTGGTGCATGATGAGATATGTTTTGCACACGTGTGATCCTATTTACAGCTGCAGAGCAATGCAAGACCAATGTACTGCACTGACAGCTTTGCCTCTGTCTGAAATGTGGATTCAAGAGCACTTACAAACACCCAAATCTGTGCACATACCCTCACAGGATCACTGCGCAAAGCCCAGGTCACAGATGGGAAGCTTGAGTGCATTCAGTGGATGTCAACCTCCATGTGCTCTGGTTGGGTGCTAATTTGAACCATCAGTGAAAATCTGCCCCTCAGTCCAGAGTCAGCCCATGAATCTGTCTGTCTCCCTAACAGCTATGCCTGGTTTTCCCTTCTTTATGTCTGAGAGGCACTGACATAATTTACGGTTGCAGTCTTGCACATACCCTGTTAGACAGGTGGTACTAATTAAATATCGGACATCACAGCTATCCATTTAGCAACAAATATAATTATGCTCTATCTGCTGGTGCATGAAAGCAGGAGTCTCTTGAAACTCAGTTGAGGCAGGCATATTTTAAAGGAAACTGCAAATAACTTATCAGAGGCTCTTCCTCTCTAAAGCAGTCCTCAGTGCGATTCAAAAATTGAATAAATGAGATCTAGCTCACCAGGTGGGTTTTTGCAGGCTGTGATGTTGGTTCTTATAGTTCTAAAAAGGAAGTGATAAGCCTTCTGTATTGAATGTGAGTACTCTACAGGCAGGAGGATAGACGACTGAAAAAAGAAATCCCCACAGTGAGGGATTTGTGAGATTTGGCAGGAAATCTGCATCACAATACTGTGCTATTTCCCACAGGGAAGGAGCCCAGAGAATTTCTCAAGAGGAAGGCACTGTTCCATCATTGCTACTTTAAAAGTGACAGGCAGGGGACAAATCGGGGTACGGGCACAGACAGGTATCTTCTTGATTGTGTTTCTTGACACAGGAAAATCTGAAAGGTCTAAGACATCATTTTCAGCCCCGTTCTGCATATAAGGTTTATATGCAGAATAAAACTGCAAGTTCGGGGTATCTTGGAAAAATCCATAGGGCAAACATAAATCACTTATTTCCAGAGCTTTCTAGCAGCTTGCCAGACTTGCAAGCTTAGCAGAAGTCTGTAGAAGCAAAAAATAAAGCCATCACAAAAGGCTGTATTTTGGGACTTACAAATGGATGCTGAGATATTTTAACTATTCAATTAACTGGGTCTGTAGGATTTGCTTTGTGAGCATTTTATTTCTTAATCTACGCTGCCCTTCTCTAACCTCTGAATAACTTTTTGCTCTCCTCCTTTTTATCTGTTACTACCTTAAAAGAGGAAGCAGAAGACTGTGTGAGTTGCAGGACCACCTCTGTTGCCTCTGAAAGCCATTACGTGTGGTGAAAGCATTAGAAATTCAGAAATAAATTGCAAAGTTGGTTCAGAGCACAGTGAAGCATTTAGTTGCAACTCAGTTGGGTGGAAAAAAAAAGAAGTCACACTCCAAAAGAGACAGAGAGCTTTCTCTGCTTGAAATTATTGAATAATTTATTTGAAACACAAATCAAACTATTAGAAGGAAGGTGAGGTCTTCAGACAGAGGTCATGTAGAAAAGTACAGGGCCAATAACTGCCTTTTTTTTCCTCTTTCATTAGCTATCAAAATACTTGGTTCTTTTAAAAGAGAAGCCAGCCACAATCAATCATTTTTATATCCCTTCCATTGTAGATTATGTCTAATCAGTGTAACCGGATTTGAAAAACGCTATCACATAGAAGCTACAAGTCATGCAAAATATCTCTTAAATAATGAAGCCCAAATGAAGATGCATCACATAAGTCCATTGAAAACTCCATTTCCTTCGAATGCTTTGTGAAAAGCAAGTTTTATAGCACGCATTTGGCTTCACTTCAGAAACAGCTGCCTGACAGAGCTCAGAGCAGTGCAGCCACTGTGCATCAGGCAACACACGGCTATAAAGTAAATGATTAGCTTTCAAACACTCAGCCCAGATCATTTTGAAAGGTAGTTTATGTAAGGACCCATTAATCCCCCAAACAGGAGCTAAACACGTTGCACAGTGAAGCATTCGTGAAGAGAAACAGTTCTTCCCATGCTCTCGGACTGTCTCTCCTCCTCCTCCGCTCATACTCATTGTATTCTTCTCTACCACCTCAGCCAGTGGGTTTTTCCTCTCCAGCCTCAGCAACCGCTTCCACAGGAACCAGACCCTCATTTACCTTTCATGTCTATGTGCTTTCTTCATCACGATTTTTGACAGCAACCCAAAGAGCTACAGATTGCAGAATTACCACGCCAGATTCCTTAGCGGTAGCCATAGAGAGGTTTAAAATCCTTAATCCGTTGCTTGCCTGCGGTAAGCCTTTGTAATTAGCCTTGGGAAGGTTTCTTATCAGGCAGCAATCTGATTTAGCTCTCATTCCCAACTTGCTTGGGTGTTTTTCACCTTGTGGGAAACAATTGGTTGAAGTAGTTAAGCTTCTTTTATGCGGGGCTAATAAGCATCTGGATGTCTGTCGCTCTCTTTGAAAAATCTGCTGTGGATCGACATGATCCTGTTCTTGTGTAAAGCACCCAGGCCTCTGTCAGAGCAAGAATTATACTTCTTGAACCCTTTTTTTTTACACAGAGGAGAGATAAAATCCTGCACTTTCTTTTAGTTTTTGCTTGATGAACGGTATAAGTTTATCACTGGTTTCCAAAAAAAAAAAACCCAAAATTTTTAAAATACAAATATAACAGAATGTAGGCATTATATATACTCATAGATACATAAATTCTTTACTCTCTGTAGTTAGGCATTTGAGATTAACTCTTTGTAGTATCACAAGCCAAACTTTCATATAGTCAGAAATTTTCAAAGCACTATAAAGGATTAATTCATGCAAATTTCTGATAAGGACATGTTAATAATTCTAAGAAAAGAACATATTAGCTTCAGTAAAACAAAAATTTAAGGCATTGTTAAAGTCTTGTAATCAGTCTGAAACACAGTAAGCAGTATCTGTACATTAAACAAACAGTATCAAACAGTAAATCTTCTGTCCATGACAGACTTCTACATCTCGTTGTTATTGTGAATATTCAAATGCAAGCCTTCCAAACAACTCATACCTATACTTTACAGAAATATACACGTGTTCCCTTTTGAGGTGACAGAAATATGCAGCATGTGTCCCTTGTTCCCCTGAAGGTCTGAGGAGAATTGCAATATTTCTTGGCTTTCCTATCCTAACTGCAAACAAGCAATAAGGCACAGGTCTGTGGTTTACAGAGGATCAGTCTTCAGCCTTCAGCAAAACACTTCCGAGCACTATCCCTCTTCACAGGCGCATCTCAGCCTGTGTCAGGGAGACTTTCAGGTCCCACTATTGCCTTTCACATCTTAACTTGTAAGTTTGCACCCTGACTGATTCGGCCAATAGAGGATGACCAGGTGTGAATTGCCAGGGAGACGCACCCCAATAAAACCTTAACCATAAAAGCTGTTGAGAATGTGTGACAGTTGAGTTTCTTTCTGGTGTTTCAGAACGTTCCTAGGTGAGTTGCAGCTTTTTGCAAAGGTGGCCAAATATATATAGTATTATAGTATATAGAGTATTCCTAATAATACCTATCTTCTCTTCCTCTTCCTCTGCCTCTGTTCTGGGATATGCTCTCCCTAACCAGGATCTCACAGCAGTTCAAGAAACCAAAGTTTACCTGCTGAGAAGATTCCTTTCTAAAATTTCCTTTGTGGACATCTACAGAAAACACAGTCACAAAGTTTTACAGCTGAAGGTGATGTAACTCTCTTTGAAGAGGTCTGCATTTTGTTTCATGTTGCTAGTTCTCAGAAAGTAATTTGATTTCCTTGCAGAAATAGCCATTTTAAAGATTTCTTGCTCTTTGATACTATTATGAACTTATTAATTAGTCTGCTATTGAGTCAATTTTCAGCAGTTGTAAACTAGATCAAGACCTTTGGGATTAAACAACTAGATAAATATTGAGCCAGTGGGGCAGGATTTTAATGCCTGTACTTGGGCTTTTTTTTCCAAAAGAAACCTTCTGAGACTTCAGTAGTCTTCTTGTGGGTTAAGGTGCTACTCAGTGAAACTAAAATGATCAATACTGGACTCTCAGTTACCATGAGCTAACACTTTATGAGACTGGAATTATTCATGTGTATTCTAAATATTCCTATGTTTGTACACAGACAGCTATTGCTGACACACTTAGGAATTTCCGCAGTGGATCCAAGCCAAGGACCCTCTAGGCCAATATTTACTCTTCACTGATGAGTAACATGAGAAGCTTCAGAAATCTGCAAAATCCAGATGGGCAGGCCCAGAAGAAATCTCAAGAGACCATTTCATTCATTCAAACCTTTCTGTTTGGAAAATACAGATGAGAATCTCTCTTTCACAATCTAAATCTAATTTTCATTGCTGGCAGAGATAAATTTAAAAACTTCAAATGTGAAATTTAATATTCCCTACAGATACTTGGGCACTTTTGTTACATCAGTGTGCTCTGGAGTCCTTGGTTCTCTAGTTTTGGCAAGACTTCCCATGAAGACCTCCTCTTTATACTTCTTAAAATATGCATTGAATGCTTCAACTGGTCTTTATTATAATAGAGATAGCTGTGATAGCTTTGTTCTTTGCCTGGTAAGCATGTTCATTAATCAACATTTCTTATTTAAAATAAAAAAATACTTTATCCTGAGACTTTATGGTTACGGTCTCCTAGCAACAGAATTTCCTCTTAAGAAGCCACTTGTCTTTCAAAGGGTCTGTGCCTAGAACATATTTGACAGCACTTTTCAAAAAAATTTAATCAAGTGATTTCTTAATATGAGTTAAATAATTCTTTTTTTCACGGAGATGGCAGCAGTATAAAGTGCTACAATTTTAAATCATCGTTAAAAAGAGATCACAAAAAAAGTAGATTCATTGTCCATAAAAATACCAACTAATTATTATTAATGCTTATTATGAGTGTTGCTGTCGTACACCAAGATATCAACAGGCAAAGTCCTGTAAAAACAGAAGATGAATGTACTCCCTTCATGAAGCTTACAGATTTTCACGGTTTCTTTCAATGTTTCTGAAGCATAAGGAAAAAGAAGAAGACTCTCATTTCAGTTAAGGAAATCTACTTGTTTATGAGGTCTCTGATCTTTACAAATAATCCCAGTGCATTTAGTATGAAAAATCTAATTTATTGAACAGATACTCAAGGTCATTTCAAATAGTCATGCTAAATGCAAATCCCAGACCTGAAAACCTGAGACTATACTGTTCTGCAGGCACAGCCTCACTGCTCTCCCCTCTGACTCATTTCCATTTACATTTTCTGGTGTTAATTGAATGGCTCGTAAAGTGATCATTTGCTGTGGGTCCCCATGATGGCAAGGTACAGACCCTACCGTGGTAGGAGATAACTTCCAGTTCTGTCCCCCTGGAAATCCCAAACACTTACAGAGTATGTCAAGACACCAACCCTGAGAGAAGGAAAATCAGCTTCAAGAGAGCAGGTTTGGAAGTGGTTTTTTTGAAGGGATCCAGACCTGTATGAGGCCCAAAGATCAGAGTGGGGAAACCATGGCATGGTTGTGACAGGCTGTGATTGTAGCTGCTGTGGAGAAAATATTTCTGTAGGAGGGGAGGGAGATAATAGAATTATAGAATCATTAAGATTGGAAAAGACTTCCAGGACCATAGAGTACAACCTTTGATCATAACACTAAAATATAAAACCAAATATTATTGACAAAATGTTATGGACAAATTCTGTCTGACCATAGTTTAGATTTCTAAAAAGACAAACTTGCAGAGTTATCCAAATGGAGAGTTGTAGAAAATGGAGCAAATTTTCTATTTCTAGGATATGATTACTCTCTTTCTATAGTGGATATCTAAAATATGTTCGAAAAATGAGACCCTGAAATTGTTTGTTTCTCACCACTGACTGCTCAGGGATCACTGGGAGCGTAGCTAGATGTGGATATCTAGACACATGACATCTAAAAATGTGAGAGTTTAATCCCACCTCCTGTGCTTTATTTTGGTAAATGAGTTCAAAATTTAATCTGTTTATAGATCTCATGCTCTCTCTTAACTTTTTAAACACAATTTGCCATGCACATGAAATTACATAAAAGTACTTCAGATGCAAATCTTTCAATTGTAAGATGGAAATGAAAGGACTATCAAGAATATCATGTGGTATCTTGCTGTCCAAAGTAACAAAATGAGCAAGATCTACCTTGAAACCCATAAAAACTCTTCAGCCACTCGCCAGATGTTAAAAAAGTGTTCTCTAATTTCCAACCCAAAGTTATCCATGGCCCATTTATTACAATTTGACTATATGCCAACAGTTCACTTTGCCTTTAAAAACCTGCTTCATTTTCATATACAGAAAATGCATCAGCTGATTTAAAGACAAAATCCTCTTGGAACAGCTGAGGCTTGGTGTCACCCCATCACCTTTCTCTCTTTCCACACCATTTGGTGCTGATGGCTGCCCAGAAGCTCTCCAAATTCCTCTCTGAAAAATTATCCATTTGTTATGAAATGCCTATCAGAAAGCCACTTGCAGTGATACCAAGATTGAGTAGCAGCTCGACAGTACTTTATTTTTGTTATGACTGCATACAAAAACACCTCTGTGAAAGGCTTGAGGGGTCTGTACAATTTGTTAAGCTTAAAATAACATAATGATTGCTATACAAGACCATTAAATATTCATATTGAGGAAAAACATTAACTGAGCCAGCAACATTAAATAACAATATGCAGGTGACAAATTACCAATCAATATATCAAAGCATTTTAAAGCACTTTCACCACCTTCAGAAACATACTCTTATTCAAAAAATACTTTCAATAAATTACACTGCAAATTAATTTCCTTTTAGTAGACTTTCAAGAGATTCTATGCCATCAGAGAGTACACTAATTCATCTATATGACCTTACTACAATTATTTTTATTCACCCTAGTTATTAATATATTGCTATATTTTGTCTGAAACAGGTTTAGTGGGTAATATTTTCACACCAGGGTTACATCTTCTTGAAGGTCTGATCTGCTGGCAGAATCCTTCAAACGAACACATTACAACCTACTATGGAAACTAGGAATGATCCCAAGAAAACCAGGAAAGTTGAAGATAGTTAAAGAGTCTTCTCATGTGCTTCTGCTTCAGCAGAAGGATTGAGGGCTGGAGGAGGAGGTGGAGGAGGGAGGATGTTTGTTTCTTTTTCTAATGCAAAGTTAGAGGCAAGTTTTTTAAGTCCAAGAAATGGATTTCTAGCCAGTTCCTTGTCTTCAGTCCTATCCCTGGTGCAGGTGACCACCTCCAGCATGACATCCTGCTCATATTTATCATAGAATGAAGTGCTATCTTGTAGAACTGGACCAGCAGTGCTGGCCAACATGGAATTTTTCATCATTGCTGTTGCCAGCTTGGCTGGACTATTATTGCCCTGGAAAAAGAAAGAAAGCAGACATAATACTCCTTTGCCTCATGACAGTATGAAGCATTTGCTGGAAAGACATGATAAAAAAAGGCAATATTGCATAGATTTCTCTGTAATTTTTTCTTGGAGATGAGAGAAGTAAATTCATTGTTCAGATAAACTACTAAATTAAAAGTCAAAGAAACAGGACTTTTGTCATTCTTTCTGAACTAAGCAATGAAGAGACAGCACTTGTGACGTATCCTTCTCTCTGTCTCACCTTTGCTCCCACTCTCCACCCTGTATGGATCCTTTAGTGAATTGCCTCCATCATTCAGGTTTCTTCCTCGTCTCAGGCCTCTTCACTGATGTCAATTACAACAGATGACAGATTATTATCTGAACACTCTTGTGTCAGAAAACGGTGTTGGTTTACTGTCTTGTTGAGTGCTCACATAAATTTGAAGTATTTAATTGACATTTAAAATGTATTTCATATGGAATTTTACACTCCATTCAAGATTACCCACAGTGTTATTTCTAATAAGCAGGTAAAGATTCATTGCAACACATATCCAAGATAACCCTTCTAAAAGCCAGGTACCATGGAAAAATATCAAGAACTCTCACATGTGTTCATTGATGGGAACACAGAAACATTTAATTGGGAAAAAAATCTGCTTCTTTGATTTTTTTGTTAGTATTTTTGGTTGCACAATTAGAGATTTTTCTTGCTTCAGCAGTTTTCCCTGCTGATTTGTGGGGGCTCACAGAGACTTTGCTGCCTCAGCAACACCTGGGACCAGAGGTAAAGCTGTTTTAAACTACTTGGCCTATAGAAAAACAATTTGAGCATTGAAGCTGAAATTGCACTAAATTTTCTCAGCTGTCTGTAACTACACAGATTGGCTGTATATGGGCTACACTGTAGGCAGAGAAGAAGAAAAAAAACCCACAGAGAGGCATTTTGATATGTTTTTGACTAAAGAGTGCACATGGTTGATTTTCAAATGCTGTAACAGGCTATACATTGTTAAATCTCAGGTTGAATATTTTTGTTGTTATTTTTCTTTTCCCAGCTCTCACTATACTGAATAAGGCCAGCCTGGTATCTTTTATTCCCACTGATTAGTACCTCCCTTCATGATTACTCCCATTTAAATTACAAGGCTGCTCAAGGACTCTCATATTCTCCAGAATGAGTAAAGTAGCTCAGTTTGTCTCTGAGGCATTCAGAAGAAAAATGCAGATGTTTTCCTGTGCAGCAGAGTGGGAATGACCTGTTCAGATCAGTTCAGATAAGTATGTCACTCTTCATCTGGTCTCTGTAAAAGGGAGTCAGATCTGTCCTCCCTTGGGCACCCACATGAAATGTTTCATCTCTTCTGAGCAAGTGAAGGGTCAGTTCCTTGACTCAAGTGTGAGGATTCAAGAGTTTCTTCTAATCCTTGAAACTATGGGCACGTCCTCCTCGTGGTGATCATAGACCCGTACTTGCTCAGGACAGGAGGATCCAGGCCCCCTAACCCCAAGCCACGTTCCTCAAGATTTTCTTTAAATAACAGCAGGGTTTCACACCACTTATTTCATGTATGGATATCCCCTCTTGCTTCCCAAAATAGCCAACTGAAACTCAGCATAATATTCTAGAGCACGTACTTCAGCTGCTTATGCAACAAACCCACTCGAAAGAGTGCAAATCCCTCTCCATTGAGAAAAAACACTGACACTGGTCACTTAGATGCCTGAGATAGATGATGTGTAGTGCCACCAAAGACAGTACAAATACTTACAAAAATTTTCCAAAACCTTGGTTTTGTTCCATAGCCTTTTGGGAAGTGTGGGATGTTGGAAAACAATTAACAAGATTCACAGTGTGGGCCGTGCAACACAGAAAGACAAAGACCCAAGACAGTAGCCACTTACTCATGGACAAATTATCCCTGAAGATATACATGGTACAAATAATTGCCTTATTAATTTCAGTATGAATTTTACAGCTGGCCGTAAATAACGGTTTATGTGCTCAAAACTGAAAGATTAAAATTTCACCTCCTAGAGTTACTACAGCATTTCTTTGCCTGGACACATTTAGGAGAGTATGGCATTATAATCTCACCCACCACATATACCAAATACAAACTACTAATTTTGTGTATCTACAGTTATAAAAATTTCAATTTTATGAAGACAACCTATTTAGCAATCTTTAACTCACAATATAGTTTTGAAGAATAGGCTTTTTTTCTTACATGTTCAAAATATCATGATTAGTCCTGAAAGGATAGATTGGAACAGACTGCCTATATACCAGTAAGAAACTGCCATTTGAAGATCTGGGAGTCATCCAAAGAAATCAGATGGAAATATGTTTAAAGCCAGCAAATAGACATGGTTATTCCCAAAGAAGGTGATTTTTCTGAAATTCCCAAAAATTTGTTAGTTGTACATATATGGGCTCAAGAGAAGGCTCCCCTAATGAATTCTAAGTAGACAAATTATATCAGGCTCAAGTAATTCCATGAACTTAAAATACCTAGAGGCTGCTTGAACAATAGAGAAAAATAACAAATAGCTTTGGCCTCTTCTGTACCTTTCTTTTCTGTGGAGAAACACTCCTATGATAAACTTAAATCTATTTCTTGAATAGTGAGGATTAAAACTGACCTTCTTCTTGCACCAATGTATTGTTTCTCTCTAACTTCCTTTCTAAGAAGAGGATTTCCGTAAATAATTCCACCACTAGAATACCTAAGATTCATTTGCATGCATAGCCCAGGAAAGCAGAAGGATGCTATCAAACCTCCTGCATGCATTCTGAGTAACCTCTGGCTCAGCACGGCCTGCACACTTTTAGCCCACAACATAATTGTTTTGCAAGACAGCAGCTGTCTATAAAAATGTATAATCTAAAAAAATATACTCTTAAATACAAAATCAATAAAAGGTAGCTTTCTTTCCTGAGCTATAGGGAACTGTGGTTCTTCAAGCTGTATTGAATATTTGACACCTGTTTGAGACTTTTAAGAACTGGCTTAATGTCAAAAAGATAATGTAGCCACACACACACTGTGGTATCTGCTGCAGCTCTCAATATCATGAACATGGTCCAGCAATGCTTAACCTTCATAGGATATTAAATCAGGTCTAATAAAACAAATTCATCCACACCTTTGAGATCCATCCTCCCCTGGTCTGCATTTACTAACATGAAATACTGGTAGTCTCCTCAGGAGCTACAGGCAACCTTCAGATAGGAAAAGCTTGGAGGGATCAGATGTTGCTGCACTCTTCTTCTAGAGGAAGATGGGAGGGAATAAGACCTTCTCCCTGGATTTTTTATGGTTATTCCCTCTAATATTTCAGAGGTAGCTTCCTTCTCACAATGCAGAATACCCATTTCTACTTCAAGGCTACCTGAGAACCAGGTCTGATGTTTTTAAACAAGACCGAGTTACCCAAGCATGAAATAGCTGAAACAATTTTCTTAACAGCTGAAAAACACTTGGCTAACTCAAAAATAGCTGAACCAATTTTCCTCAAACTTTCCAGTGCAGTACACCTTTGGACTACCACTACACCTGCTAAATTTCTCCCCTTCACATGCGTCCTTCCTTTTAACCAGTGACTAACAACATAAAATACAGATTAAAGATCCAATCTTGGACATACACAGGTACATCATTAAAATCACTGGTAGAATGTTGAGTCACTGTTGGCAGGGTCAAACCCTAAGAATGTTTGTACCATTTCCACTTCATAACAGTGCTGTATTGACACTGCAGCTCATAAATATGGAATAAGGTAAAGTCCACTATATTTTATAAGGCTGTAACTTTTCATCGTGTTCTCATATTACTCTCAATAACACTCTAGGGCAAACCTAGTTGGCTGAATTTTCAGAGATTGCTTTCTAAATCTGCTCATGGCTGCTATTTTACATCAGCTGGGCATGTAAATTGGAAATGTTTTTATAGGAACAAATCATGTGACAAGTATGAATCAAAATGGGACATATTTTTGTATGCAATCACGCTCTGAAATGAACAAAAATGCTCATAAGTCAAACAATAGCATTCACCTTTTTTAAATCTTAGGAGAATTTTACTCCAGAGCCTGTCAAGTTTTCTTCCAAATCAGTGCAGGTATCATTCCCAATTCATGCTCTTACCTGTGATAAGTGAACTATGTTCCCCTGTACATTTTCCTCGCTCTAAAAAACAAAATCATCTACTCTGTGCAAATCCAGTACTGCAAAACATATTTAGACCCTCACACCATTATCAACCTCTCCTGGAGATCAGTATCTATTAGACACTAAAGTTAAGATATGTGGATTATTATATAAGAACTTAATTTGAAAGTCATTATTTTGTTTTCTCTGTTCTCCTCATCAGTGACACTCAGCTTCTAAGAACAACATAAGTCCATTCAGTAATCAAGTCAGAACAGCACATCTGTTGTTCTCAAAACAGAGGGATAGCACTGGAAATCTCTAACACATGTGCAAATTAATGACAGCTTCCAATATTGTTCTTTCTTTTGCTTGGCCAAGCACAGAATGTCCACTAAAGTGGATTACATCTTGTACAACTGTAGAATATACAATAAACTGGTCCTCACCCACATTTAAGAAAAACTCCCAATTACACTGACTTCACCAATGAATTTTTCTTCATAATCCCCGTTAGCTCACATCTGTTGTTTTAACACCAGAGAATCACAGAATGGTTTGGGTCAGAAGAGACCTTACAGATCTCCTAGTTCCACCCTCTGCCCTGGGATCTCTCCACATGCTCCCCAGTGTTGTCCTTCATGGCAGGGGAGGGTGACCACCATCATTCCCAGCCCTGCGCACATCATGTCAGCTGCTCTCAAAACAGCTGCCAGCTCCTGGGAGTTCTTGAAGGTTATCTGGGGTTTCCTGAGCTCAAGAAGTCCCCCTGCATGCCACAACCCCTCACCCTACTTGGGAAGGCTCCTGTTCGTGAGTGCCTCAGCAGGGGAGAGAAGTTCCTCACAGAAGCCACCCTTTTAACCTCCCCCAACCAAAACCTTGACACTCAAACACAATACAGTATCTTAAGACAAACCCCAATATATTCATCCCTTGTTTCTTCCTGGGTCATGTCCGCAGGCTTCCGATCTCTCCTGTAATGTGCTCAGTTGACCTGACTCTTGTTTTGAACTCCAGCCTTCAAACTGGACAAAGTCTCTTGTCTAAAGTTTATTGGGCTCCAGTAGAGCCAAAGAATCAGGTTTGTGAGCTGTATTTCAGCTTGCACATTTTTTCAGAATATGCAATAACATTAAAATAATATTAAAATGCACCTTAAGACCTCTGTCCCTTTCCACATTACACAGATCTGCTCCCAAGCAGCACTTCTTCCTAGTCAGAACACACTTGGCTTTGTGCAACTAATTTCTTCCTGTGTGCAGCACTTTGCATTTCCTCAGCAAGATTCATTTTTCTGTGCCATGGCCAGGTTTGGCAGTACCATTTTCATTTGCAAGCCTGTCCTGTAGCATACCAACAGTACAATGCCATCTGAAAAATTTAACCAAGGTACTTTCTACTTCACCATACTACTTACTAATGAAAACAGAGTATTGGAGCCAAGACAGCCCTCTATCATGGAAAAAATAATTTGAACAATAAATCTAACTAATTCTTCTTGTGCAGGCTGAGCATTAGAAAGCTGCTTTCTTCAGGTAATAAGGGATAAAGCCAAAATTAGAGTAATCTAGGCACACACAGGTGGGCTTCGCATCACACAAAGGCCCTGTGGTTTAAAAGCATCAAGAAGCAGCATAAGCTCACCAAGTGGTAAGTTACTTTTTCCATTTTTATAAGTAGTCTGACTGCACAGAAACAAAACATGATAAAGTATATCCCAAAGCAGATCTTGTATGACGGTGAGTCAGTCAGTGTTATATTCATTATTGGACTGAAATTACTTGAAACAGAACGAGCTTTTGAAGAGAGCAAAAAGAATAGGAAAAGGAAATGAATGATTCAATATATTATCTCCTCAGGCTGTAATATACAAAGCTGGCAGCTTCAGCTTTACCAGCACTTTAATTTCAAGAGACAAAGGTCTCATTTCTATTATTATTCCACTCACTAAAATTTACATTTTAACCAAGAAAGACCCTCTGTGCCAACTCGTGTCAGAAGTGACCAATTTATATCCATTAATAAAAAAAAAAAAAAGAGAGAGAGAAGTGCTAAGTATAATAGCTGAAATTCTGTCCCAGTTTAAGTCAATGGACTCAGTAGTCTCAATTCCAGCAGAGTGCACACAGAGGATTTGATATTCTGTGTTAAACAATTAGACCAAACAAATCTGCTCTTCTGCTTACAGCAGTTAATCTTCTAAAGAATACACAGAGGAAGAGCTACAGAAAAATATATACATATGATGCTTATCCATTAACATGCAGTTTGTGATTATTTTAATAAAGCCCTTAATAACTTTACTTTTTTCCCAACAGATAAGTTCTTATCGGCTATCTCATATCAATATCTTTTTCTCCAAGTATCTACAATGATTTAAATAGGGCCTCTGGTGGGACAATGACATTTAGCATTACTGGCAATAGCCCAAAGAATATCTGAGCTTTGTCCCTCAGTTTCCCTTATAACTGAAATGTAGAAAGTGACATTGCACACACCACCTCTTCACAATAGTCTGTAAAATCTTTGTAGCTTTTCTGGGCAGGAGGATGCCACAGATGAAAATTGAGAACTAAATTTAAGACATTTACCTGCTGTCCAAACCCAAAATATTCCATTGCCCTTTGGAGCATAACATTAAATGTGTGTCATAGGAAGCTTCCTACATCAGTGCTTTCCTTACATCACTCACATGCTGTAAGTACAGTCACTGGTATGCATCTGCAATTCTCCACACCTTCAGGAAGAGCAATCCCCTGGAAGAAGATTTGGCTTTCTAAATCTCTAAATCTGCCTCTCATGCAGCTGGAGATGGGATGCAAGCAAAGGGCAAAATCTGGTATTTCAATTCCAGGATGAGAAAAACATTCCAAAAGTTAGTAGACGGCTTAAGTGAGCCTGCAAAGCAAGCATAAACTTTTTGGATAATGCAAAGCTGCACAATGCTTAGGGGTGCTCGAGAAGGCAGGAATCTCTCCTGAACTGAGAAGAAAGTAGATGAAACATCATATCTTGTTGATGAAACTGAGCATTAGTGCACTTGGTGTAGCCATATAGCCCTGATAACTCCCTTTGGCAGACCTAAAGTCTAGGGAGTAAGGGTATTATTTTGGCAGGTAGAAAAACATGCAACCATATTCCAGTGGTATGGAGAGTGTCCTGCCCAAAACCAGGGCTTTCTTTGTATATTCTGGCTTGTGCCAAAAACTGAGATTTAAGAAATTGAAATTAAGTTGAAGCTAGGACTGCAACTACTCTAAACATTGAGGTCTCTTGAAACCTAACTCCAGGTCTAACTTGTACAGATCACGCCATTCTAGCCTAATAATTTGGTCTCTGAGGAATTTTTGTGATGTAATTAATCATATGGTTCTATCTGTGGCTCAAACGCAGCACAGTATCAGCGTGTTATAAACACTTGTGCTGTTATTCCAGACATCCACTCATTTTCAATCTTGCAGGATCATAGGAGGTTGCCTAAATAAACTTCAATAGAGGTATTGCATTAGAGAAACCTAATGGGACAAAAACCCCTCACTGTTCATTGAAACCAAAATATAATATATCATGTTTACATTTTATGCATTTGTGATAACTGGCCTGAGTAATGGACAAGGAAAATGAGATATGTGCAGTATATTCATATTGAAGAAGCTTGCATTTATTAATAACAAGGCACCTATCAATACTCTGCATACAAATCTGTTTTAGTTCAGATTTCTTTCTTGGGGAGTCCTGGGTATTGCTTTAAGACATTTTCTCAGTAGTCCTACAGAAATTGCTAATTATTTTAATGCCCAAAATTACATTTTTAAACTTTATAAATAAGTAATATGTTTTCAGGTTTGTACAAGAAAGCTGACATCTGCACAGGCTACTGATGTTATGTATGTTATCTTTTGTGTGTTTTTATACGATAGTTAGAAAAATCCAGTATGAAATAAAAGCACTAAGATGATCATGATGATGATGATTGCTGTCATTGCTGTTGTTATAGGCCAGCATTCTAATTAACTTCTGTGTGGGGCTAGGTAGAGCTCAATGCCTTGGAAAGATAAACCCACTTTTATAACAGTGCAGACAAAAAAAATTCAGGTTGCTACATTGAAAGCAATGCTCCCACTTATACACAGCTTATGATTTAGTTCTGGCCTGAATTTTCAAAAGAGTCTAAAAAAGTCATGCTTCTTAATCCCATCACATTTTAATAGATCTGGCAGCCTATATCCCTGTGTGTAGGCAAGGTAATACTATGAAGGTTGGAAAAGCAAGAAGTCTAGTTGCCTTCAATGTGATATAAATGTGCTATAACTAATAACTAGGTGAGAGGCACTCACACAATCTGAAAAACTGCTTAGTTGCAAATGTGACTAACCAAGCTATTCAGCAAGGGATACTGGAATCTGACTTAGCCAGAGCAACACGTCTCACAGAGAAGAAAGTATTAGTTTAGAAATAAAAATGCAAAATTCAAAGTTGTGTGGCCTAGTATACAGACAGAACTGGGAAAGCCAAGGATTATTCGCGCCAAGTGCTGAATGCTTTAGATTTTAAATGAAGTAATTAACTAATCACAGAATCCAGAACAGCCACATGATAAAAGGCTGATAACCAAAGGACAACCATGTGGTCAGTTATATAAAAGCAGTGGAAGCTCTAAGTACAGCACCTTGCAGTCACCGGACTTGGCTTCCTGGACATCTGGACCTCACACAGGAACATCTCACCTCTAGTTCATAGACCTGTGCTTGCTGCCTCCAGCCTCGAGTGCAATCTGATACCTCATCTTCGTCTGTTTTTTGGGGCTCAGAAGGCAGCCTCATTCTGCTGACTTCCTGCTTAAGCACATCCTTTGGGGCATGTTCATTCCACACTGATCCAAAGCCTTTGCGAGGACAGGGCACCTTGACCCTGGTTGACATGTTTCACAGGGAAACAAATGAAAGATGTAAGAGTTTAGGTTTAAGCTAAATATCTGTGGGTAGTAGTAGAAGTCATCAAATACAAGAGACTGCAAGTGCTAAAACATGTCTATAAATACGAATAAGACAGAAATTCTATCCTATTAATAGCATGCTCTCTGTCAGTGCTGGAGTACCTCAGCTGAAATACAGAATCTCAGAACCCTGCATTTATAGCAATTCTGACTCAGATTGTAGAAAAACTACTGTGTCTTCCTTTAATACACCAGTATAAGTAGTCTCGATCTAGTGCAAAACAAATGAAGAATCAATGGCTTGTCTAGAGTGACTGCCCTCTTTGTTATTAAAAGACTCCCTGGGTTTCCCACTCCTCCCCTTTGTATCACATATTTCTGGCAAGAAATGCTTTTATTCTAACTCCAGCCAACTCATCTCAGCCCATGCTACCTAATACACATTTTAAAAAGCTTTTCTGTTTTCCTAATATGCCATATGGTATTCATCATAAAAGTAATGCATGATGATGCAGGCAGGGTGGTGATCCTACAGCCTTTCTGTGGGGATTTGATCAAGATCAAAGCCCTTTGGAGCACATTACCAGGAAGGCTCTAACCACAAAAATAAAGTATTTTCCTGGGCAGACCTTTAAGAGCAAGCATCCTTCCTTCATCTTCTCCTAACCTTTATTCCCAGCTGAGTCCACCCAGTACTGCTAAGGATGAATTTCCTAGTGTATTATAGGCCCTGTGTTAAAAATGCTTCCTGTCACCATTTTACCACCACCTTTCACAACTCCCTTTCCTTATGTATTTATTCCCCATCTTTTTCAAAAGAGGAGGAACTGAGAGAATGAACCAGAACATAACTCAGTTGCTTCTTTCCTCTTTAGCTCGAGACAAAATGGGTAGGAAAAGCATGATGACAAGGAAAAGCAGTGCATTTTTCAGTGACTACTAACACCCTGCACCACTAAGATGTCTTTGTTCTAATAATACCAAAAGCAATTGACCATGAAAATGTTACGCAAATCTTGTACTCAAGGGGAATTCATTGTTTTAGTGAGCAAGTTATGCACAAAGAGGCACAGATTCTGTGAAAGTTGTATTAGCGTGAGATATGAGTCCAAAGCAAAATAAGAATGCTTGCGGAGCTATGACTTTATTTTCATTGCTTTCCACAATCCAACCTTAGTAAATCAACAGCAGAAAAAAGAGTTACTTCAAATTATTAAGTTTTTCAAAAAATTAGTATAAGAATATTTGTATCTTTTTTTCGCCTCGGTATTTAACTGCCTTTACATATCTCACCAGGTCTTCTTTTGTGAAACCTCCTGTATCTATTCTGATATATTTGACTTTGATTAGTCTAAAAGAGAAAACTATGCACTGGCAGGAAATCATGTATTTTGCAACTAATACCCTACCAATATATATCTACAGAGTGCAGTGCAACTCAATTATAAAGAACTAGATATAAAGTGCAGTAGTTATCAGATGTGCTCAGCAGGTTGTTAGAAATTTTTTAATTGAAGTTATAGAGGAAAATTTAGTTGATAGAAGCATTTTAAGCAGACTGGGGAGGTAGCTGCAAGACTCAGGTGCCTCCGTAGGGTCACTGGGCCCTGGAAGATTTGAACCCCAGAACTCATATGACTTTTGCTACAGAAACATGTTTTCTAAACGAGCAGAAGGCCTTTGCTCTCAATATATACTGTTTGCTCACTCGCAGCAAGTGGTATGGTCCTAAGGGGAGAAAAAAGCAAGGGATGTGGTGTGAGTCAGATATAATGTCAGGAACAAAGAAACCAATGTCTGCATCAGTCCAGGAACAAGATGAAAAGTCTTCTAGGATTAAGCCTCAATCTGGAACCAAGAGTGAGAATATCAAGGGGCAAAACAGGGGTATATACATTCACTTTAACCAGCTGTTGACAGGGTTTTTTTCATATAATGTGGCTCCTGGTCAGGCTTCTGCAAACCCAGAGCTGATATTGCTTTTCAGGCCTGTAGCTGTCAAGGGAACACTTACTGGCAACCTTCATGATAGCCACAAAGCAGCCACCAATAAAAAGCCTTGTATGAGGATACCAGTTAAAATAATCTACATTTCTTTGTTTTATTTTCTGTTGTCCATGCTGTATTTTCCTTGGAATGCCTGTCAATGTGGCATGAGAGGGAGTGCTCTCTCCAGGCAGGGAACAATATCTCTGAGGCACCCAGCCCTCACAGCGCCCTCCAGAGCGCTCCTCATTCAGCCAAGTTGTCACCCAGAAGCTTCTCTATCTAAAAAGCTGTGAATCAACCCTGCAGCATGAGCCAAATTTCCCCTTATTCACAGAGACCCTCAGAATTTCCAACAGTCAAACAGAACAAAGATCTTCCACATTTAGACTTTGATAGCATCTCCCATTTGCAATACGATGGCACCACCCTACCAAAGACCTGGTACCCAGAGGACACCTGTGTATTTATCTCTGTAGACAGAAATGCAACTAGAATATTTGCAACATTTCCCAAAATCTACACCTACAGATGTAGAGTGCTGCCTGAAAAATTATAGCAAGACTAGAAAACTGTGCAAGATTGAGGTTAAAAAATCTGAAGGAGACCTGTAAAAAGTTACCACCAGCAATCTGAGGAAAGTGAGGAGGAAGTAAAACTCCTGCCTCAGAAATTAGGTGTATCAAGGGATGGTAACACCTTCTCTCTCAGAAGATGGGGGAGAAGGAAAGAAAAAGGAAGGAAAATTGTTTTAACATCTGCATCTAGGGATATCATGACAGAGGGCAATAGCAGGGTAAACAACACGTGAGAGATGACCATGGCCTTGGCACCAGACAAACAAGAACATTACCTAATGCCTTTTCCTCGTTGTGTCTACACGGCTAAGCAGGGCAGATGCCTGAACAGGCAGATCCCCAGTCCCATCCTCACAGGAATGCTTTAGCCAGGATGTTTTTAACAGCCAAACCAGAACTGTATTTGTGTTCTCCATCAATTACTGCAGGAAACCCGACACACGTCACTGTCTAAAGGGGATATGTTTAATCTCAGCAGGTTCTGAGGGATTCCAGATGGTCCCAGGAAACAAGCAGGTACTCTGTGAGACTGTGATTCACAAATAATGAGGTCTGGGTCGTCTTAGAGTAGCTGCCCTTCCTGTTCAAACTCTCTCTTGGTTATTAGCCTCCTCATGTAGCAAGTAGTCCCTGGGTCACTCTTACATACACCCCGAGATTTCAGGGCTTACCCATAACCTGGACAACCTGCCTCAATGCTCAACATATTTTGCTTGCAGATGCTGTTACTAAATAGTTTTCACACACAGCAACAGAAAAGTATTTATGTGCCTAGTAGTTTGCATCTGTCTGGGGGGCTCTGGGTATGATAGGAAAAACTGTATCAGTCCTTCTTATCCTTTGCAGTAGTCCTGACAGGTAAAAATATCAAACTGTCATAACATTTACATCCCAGGAAAACAGATTCTTAGAGGAAAGTGTCATATATGGGGGAGATATTTTAAGGAGAATACAGGCTGGAGAAGAGATTTGCCTCTGGGATATGAGTGGGGCAGTAGGGTAAGTGTGAGTTGACTGTGGGAACTGGTGAACAGCCCAGCTCCATCTTTAATCTGAATTCAGAGGTGCCAAAATCTGCTCTATCCTAAAACAGGAGCAGCAGCTGAAGCATGAACCTGCAAAGGTAGAGAAAAGTGTGATGTTTAGCATTTATATATGATGTTTCACATTTACATATGATGTTTTGTATTTACATATGTTGTTTTGTATTTACATACCATGTTTTGCATTTACATATGATGTTTTGAATTTACATATGATGTTTTGAATTTACACATGATGTTTCCTTACCAGCACAGGACCAGGATATGACTAAGAAATTGGTGTGCATCCTTGGATAGTTTGTGAAAGGGGTCTTAACAAGAGATCTCTGAATCCCTCATTGTCCTGCAAACAAATTGTGTAATGCAAAACAGGGAACTCTCAGCAGTGCTCTCCATACCAGTGTCAAACCAGAAAAACAGGCACGGTCAGATGACCTTGAGTCAACTGGGGGCACGTGTAGAAGAAATGTGGTTATTACAGTAGGACCACAGCATCCTGGCAGCAGAGGATAATTAGTGCACAGCACCACCAATATTAAATCAATCCTAAAGCAGGAAGAGATCATTCCTCTTCTGATTATGGTAATTATCTTCCCTCTTGAATGTTCTGGTACTGTCCTAGATGCCTCGTGTGGCAATAACACAGATTTACCAGCCAATATATTTACATATCATGCACACTACTTACAATGACTTGCCATCAGCAACTTGTGACACCACCATGGCTTGTCAGCACATCGCTTGTGCTACAGCTTGATGAGAGCTTGGCACAATTTACTTCCAGAAGGCAGCATCTATGTGGCAAGCTAAGCTGGGGCACCAACAATACCAACAGTACAACCATCTTGACAGTGTATTACCAACAGTTCAGCGTAGTTGTGCCTGGAGCCATCCATCATCACCCTGAGATGAGACCCAGCACCTGGTGGCATGTGGCAGGCAGGCTTAAGGCAACAAAAAAGTGGGTGAGAACTCCAGTGCAGGGCTACACTGTGGTTCAGTGTTATGGACAGAACAGAAAGGTCAATGGCAAGTTGACAAAGGAGCTTTACCAGCAGATTTACAGAGTTTGTGAGATGGGGTTGATGACTGGATAAAATTAGTGCCTCTGTAAGAAATTCAGCTGAAGGAAATCTTGTGTGTTTGACAGAAGAGTTCTGGTAAACTTTACAATTAGTGTGGGCATAAGAAAGCACTACTTTCTATTTTTAAATAATATTGTTGGCTGTTTACAAAACTTATGTGTGTTTAGCAAGATATTCTTCAGTAATCTGTCTGAAAGTGTCTAAAAAGTGTGCTCTTCATTCAGGTTTTGTATGTTATAGACACAGTGTTCACTCCTCGAAATATTTGTTAAAAAGACAGAAATTCTTGTTTGTGCTTTGGAGTGGCCCTAAACTGAAGAGGAAACACAGAACTGTCACAGCACCTTTCTGACAGCTTCTCTAATAGCATTATAATAGCATAAGAAATCCCAGCCAATTCCAGGCTAAAAAACAGCAGTATGTGAACTGTGGAGAGGGTTAACCAAAGGCTGATAGGAAGATGTGAGACAGGAGAAAAGAAAGAAACTCAAGGATTTGCCTGACATTCTGAGGTGCCTTCCTGCAATACAGCATTTGCAAGAGACCATTTGTCTGTGCCTGCAGGAGAAAAGTATTCCTTAAAATTCAGCATCTAGGGCTGTCAGCCTCACTTTTGATGCCTGTAGCTCAATAAGAGACACCCGCCAACCTCCCGCTTCCTGCAGATGGTACCTTCATACACTGTTTTATCTCTAAAGGTCTGCCACTCACATAAGTTTAGTGACAAAGTCAAAATTCATTCAGCAAAGCAATCTTCTCCAAGTTTTCTCTTCTCCCTATCTTTCTTTCATTTCTTATTCCATAGAAATGCAGTTTCCATTGAATCATCGCTAGCACCAGTCTTGTCTTTGGGAATTAGACACTGAAATACAACTACAACATGGCAAGTTATCCAAGAGGTCTTGCTATTCAGAGAATTTCCTTGGTAATTAGAATATTATTAAGGTTCTCATAATTTAATTGCAAGAAATATTAATCTTTCCTACATTCCACCATGCCCAGGATCTTCAGAATATTTTAGCATTGGGTAAGGATGACACACAAAATCCTACTCCATTTTTAGTGTAATAGAACATCTCAGGACCAAATTCTTTGTCTGTCTTTTACCTCTTACTATTAAGACCAAACAAGTTTCTATAACCCCCTTGTGCCTGCAAAAATGTATCACTTTCTTCAGCCCTAAGACTTTCTTTCCTTCAACAGGTTCAAAAAAAGAAAAACGTGCACACACACAAAAAAACCCCCTGCAAACACAAATGAACCACAAAAAGAAAATCAAGAAATTAACTAGATATTGAGGAGTTAGAAAATAATCTAAAAAAGGCTTGATGAGGTTCTCGAAATTTATAGAAGCAGAAGAACAGTGATTTTTGTCTTTTTGAAAATAACAAAAAATCGTAAGTCATTTTCTTGCTACATAAAATCTCCTAATAACCCTGACGTTTTGTTTCTGTACTTAGCACACAGAGTATGACAGATAATATTCTGCAAACTAACTTCTAACCCTCTGTCCTGTGGCTTCCTCATCATTTTAGCATGCACTTGACCTTATTTGTCTTAGCCATTATGCCAATAGTTTTCCCCAACATCCCCACATTCTTTTGCCCAGTTCTGTCATCACTGCTGACATACTTTACATGTGACTCCCAGTTTTTCCTTTCTGTCCTCCAGTGTCAAGGGGAATGATGTCATAAGCACGACAGCTGTCCCTTCCCATCTGGAATTCATAAATGGATAATATTCTATTTCCACAAAAATAGTTCAGTGCTGCCTGATTGCTTGGGTTTGTATGAAAGTCAGATGGTTTTGCCTCCACACACATTCCAGCAGCCTCTGATGATTTCCATAATGCCAGCCCTGTGAGATGTCCTTCCTCAACCCTCACTGCAGCAAATGCATACTGCAGTCCTCTACCAGCTTCTTGGGTGTTTCTTGCTATGTTGGATGAAGTTCTGATAGCTTGGTTTTATGGAGGGAAGAGTTTGAAATCTGAATTCTTTGTCTGCTTTTGTATTGAAATGGTGATGGCGGCCATAGGTTTGACTGGGTCCTTTGCATTGTGCTTGGCTCTCAGACTTTTGGGAAGGGCACAGCTCTAAAATAAGGCAATGATTGCCCAGCCTGCGCCTGGAAAGGACTGGGGCTAGATACCTTTATTTTATCCTAAAGTATGCAGAGATTCTATTTTTTATGCAGAATCAGTTTTTGCTAGATTTTATTGCAGTCGTCCCTTGGTTGAAGGGCAGGGGGGAATGGTATCAATAGTTTGGAAATATTTCAGATTTACAGTCTTTCTCTACAATGATTTACATCACTCACAATTCCCACAGCAGAGGTAGAAAGCAGGCTAAAAAACTGTGCATAAAAATTTAGTGTCTTTGAGACTACCAGAGACTCTGAAGTTAAGCCCATGTGTAAGAAGAGGGACAAAGTTGGCTTTTTTGACACCCTACTGTGTTTCAGTATTTTCTTTTCCTAGTGGGAACACTCAGATCTCAAAAGCACCATGCAAAAAAATTCATTGCTTGCTAACATTATCCACAACCTCAGTAAACAGGGCAAAATCCAACAAGCCCTGAGACTGTATCAGACCACATCAGTCTCCTGAATCAATGGCAGCCCTTCCAAAACAGAGACAAATACAGCTGGTAGAGCAAGGTGAGAAAAATCTTGTGCTGTCATTGCCTTTTGCCATCACATCTTTCAAAAACAAAGCTCCCACACAGAAAGTTGTAATGTGCTGAAATAAAGCTGGTAGTTTTTATAAATACATATGTAAGAATTACGAGACAAGTGAAATCTGAAATAAGACCCCAGTGAAATACAGTGCATAGCACAAATATGATTTTAAACAGATGAGGAACTACTTGCATTTTTAAAAGCTATGTTGAATCATAGCCTGAGTTATTATGTGAATTGGGTGGAAATGTACTCCACATTTTGGAGAGCTTTGAACGAACTTAGACACAGTTCATAAGCTGCCTCACTTAGGTGTTAAAAATTGTTCTTCCACATCTGTGATTCTCCCAAAGGAAACAGCGAAGTCAATGGTTTTCTTGTACTTCTTTCTCCCAAATGATTGAGACAACAGAGTAGGATTTTAATGGATAAGCATTTACTTATTTTTTTATCTCCCTAAATGAGCAGCTAAATTTGGTATAAAATGACCTATCCCTTTTCTCTGTGTTTATCATGCTTGTTTATAAAATGATGCCAAATTTTCTGCCCTTGAGCAAGAGTATTTTCATGCATATAAAAAAGAAGTAAATCATAGGCAGCAGCAGTGAAAGATTTCATAGAGGTCTCCACCAAAATGCTATAATATTGACATAAAGGAACAATTTACATGGATAGAGGAAAAATATGTTCTCCAGACCAGCTACAACTACATTTTTGTTTTCTGTTATGAGGCCTTTCTGCCAATCATCAGCATAATTTCAACATTTCTGAAAATATCAGGGTGTAACAAGCTTAAGTTACTTCTGACTTAACAGAATTAATAGCTGCAGCTGAGGCCACATCTAGATGAGGTAAATAGCTTCTGTACTCAAAAGTTTCAGTGCCAGTCTAGGTAACATGATTTAAAATAAAGCTTTGCACCCAGTATTCCTTTGCACTCCAGGGAACATATGGTAAGGACATCCTGACTGACAGTTCTCACATCTTAATGCCCCATTATGTTTTGTAGCCCAGATTCAGCCAAGGGGAGGTCAGAAAAGGATGTCAAATTCCTAGGAAAGCTCGCTTTTCTCACTGATGGCTCAAAAGGATTTTCACTCTGTCTCGATGGGGGAAATGAGGAAGAGAATTTTTCACTCTTTTGAACTATTTAAAGAAATATAAAAAGGAGTAATTTTGACTAGGATAATATACCATTTTAACATTTAAATTTATTTTCTTACTTGACATGCTAATGTTAAGACTTTTGACTATGTCTGTGTATGAATGTCCACGTACGTAATCACAATCCACATATAAAAAATGCACTTCAGCCACAGGTATTTCAGGAGATTAAGGAAATGCCCCATTACTCCATAACATAAACAGACATGGATGTATGTCATAAAAGCCTGTATGTTCAAAAGGTACAAATTATTTTTGTATGATAACTCTCCCTGCAAACATCTGACCACTTAAACTTTTCAGTCTCTTCTTCAGAATACAGCCTGAAAGCAGCACAGGGACTCCCAAGCAGATGGCACAAGCATTCCAGAAGAGGATATTCTGCTTTTTTCAAAAAATTAATAACATGCTGAGCTTTATTTTATTATCACAAGAGAATTAAATATTTCCATTTCGAGCAGCTGCTGCACCTTCTCTGTTTGCAGTCCTTTCTCACTATTGGTGTAAGCCACCCAACCAGTTAAACACCAGCTACAATTCTTCATACAATTGCTAAGGCAACCAATTAAACCTGATGAAAGCAATCAGTTTGTAAGTGTGAGAATGCTAGTTTTTTTCCCCTTTCTGAATATAGGTATAAAGTTACCAACCCCTGGTGGTGGCAAGGCACTCAAACATTACACTGATGTATAAATTAAACAAGACGCGAGCTGTAGATTAAAAATCTCAAGTGCCAATTCCAAGCCAACACCATAGACCAGCCAATTTTCTATTTCTGGCATAAAAGCTTACTATTTCCTCTTAAACTTTTATTACATGGTATGAAATCAGTACTATGTAGAGGTTAAACCTTTTCACTTGAACGCAGTGCCTTCAAGATTAAATTATGTTAATTTAACACAAAAAGTTAGCCATTGAAAAAGAGCAATATATCCTAATAATTTTTTAAGGGTTTAGGACTGAATTTTCAAACTCTATATTTGAAGTGTATTATTAAGCAGTTGAGAAGCAAAAAATGCCAGTGTGGAACTTTGTACTCTGTTCAGCATAACTATGCATTTATGTAACTGTAAGGACATTTTAAGGAGCCCCTATTGTCTCAATCAGGAAAAATTGTATAATCTTTCTTTCTGATCTTGAAAATACTATGGACTTTTTCAAAAAAAAAAAAGTATCTATTTTGTCAGTCACTTGTCCAAATCACCATGGCTGGATATTTTTTGGTTCAAAAGATATAAGAATTATGATTACAGTTTGTTTCAAAATTTTAGGTTTGAATTACAGTGGAAAAACATTTCTGTGATTTGATTCACCATAGTTCTCATATAAAACAGGGCACTCTTTCCATATGTTTAATTCTCAGTTTCAAAAAAACATCCATCTTCAGAACAAAGAAAATCCGGGCTGATTGCACTAATTGATTTCCGTGGAGCAAGTGATTGCATAGCACAACGAACTGCAAAGTAAAGAAAAGAAAAAAAGAATACCAAAACCATGTGCCTTGGTTACAAAAGCTGATTTGTGGAAGCAACTTTCCAAGTCTCTTGTTGCTCTGCAACATTCCAGGCGTATCAGGAAAATCCAGCAGCTGTGCTGCCTGATGATTTTTTTGCTGGTTCGACACATCCTGATGTGTGCTTGTGACTGTGATGGAACATTGGAATGTCAGAGGAACATTGCTCCAGGAAATGTTGCTGAGTGGGTACTGCAGTGAAAAAACAGCAGGGGGACAGATGGAATGAAAATCGTGACAACGTTAAAAAGCAGCAGCGGCTCAGCACATTCCTCTGAAGATCAGACCACCATGGGGCGGGTGCTACATTATAATTCATGCACGTGCATTGTGGGGCTACACTTTTAGTCTAACCTTCCATCATGAGATGCAGTATGAAAACTCAGACCCTGGAGTATTGGTTAATTCCAGTGAAATTTGGTAAAGACCTTCCACTGGATAGGTCTCATCCTTAATGTTCAGACTCTTTTGTCTTTAGAGATTTATAGAGAGCTTTCAAAATCATTCTCTTTACTTATTCTAACAGATTCTATGCTGTTGTCTAAAACTGCAAAATGCAGTTCATTACAGAACACAATAAATGAACACTATAGTATCATAGAAAGAAAGTGCCTCTTTTCTGATGGACTGTACATTTTTAAGGGTCTGTACTTTCCCATTCTTGTAGAAATGAAGAATGAAAACAGGAACTGCTGCAGGATACTTCCACAGCTCTGTGAGCTACAGCACTGCCCCTGGAGTACCAAGATCGTTGGACACATTACTTAAATCTTTTACTGTCAAAAGTATTCTGTGATTTTACGGTTTTATTTTAGAAGAAAACAATGGCACTCATGACAATTAATTACATTTTAATTGAGTTGTAGCTGAAAGTCTTCCTTTTTTAGGTTAAAGTCCGACAGTGGGAAGTACTTTTTGGTCATCAAAGAAACATAGAGAACAGATATCTTAAGCACCAACACAATATTACCATCTGTGATTTCACAAAATTCAGTGAGCGTACCTAATTCTTACAGTATTCTAGGTGTCTTTTAACACTCTAAGATCCATAATTTAAGTTCAACGTATGTGTAAAGACTCTATTAAAAATCTCTTGTGGCACTGGGGCAATAACTGAAATTACCAGACCCATGTAATTTTCATTTAGTTGCCCGTAGATAAATTTTATATATATAAGCTAAATAAAAGTAGGAGGAAATTATTTTTTTTAATGAAATTTGTAGTTTTGGACCTTCTTCAATGCTCTGGACATGACTATTCCTACACATCATTTAGGTTTTCCAGGGAAAATTCCAAGGATCTTTTTCATAATCCTAGATAAACAGTAAATAAAAGGGTAGGTAAGGATTTTTCCTATGTTGTACACAAACTCATCCTACCTAGACGCAGGCACACAGCAGAGCTGGGGAGGTGGGATACTTCTTGCTGCAGGCTCCCTTTATGGTCAGTACAGAGCAATTTCTCCAGAGAGCAATTTGTCTCACCTGAGATCAGATTCATACCTGAGATGTCATCTTCTCTTGCTTAGCACTCAGAGAGACAAGACAGACATGTCTACAACATGCTTGAAATTAAGTGGGATAAATCTAGTGACTAAAATCACAGTGTCTAAAATCACATAAATCAGATTTTTTAATAACCTTTTAGCTTTCTGACTGACAGAAATGAGCATCCAAAATTAACAGGTATGAGACAAAAATTCAAGCTTTTTTTCACTGAGTAAATGTAAATTTATAAAACTGATACAACTGAGTAAATTTCAGATACTTCTCAGAGGAATATCTTCAAACAAACCATTTTTTGTTTATTATTGGATGGAATCAAAGATTTAAGTCCTGTTAAGAGTGATAGAATTACAGCCACATTCATATTAATTTAGTTTCATGTCTTTAAAAAAGAAAGAGATCAAAACACTTGAAATCCTAGTAGCTTGTCAGAAAAATGTACCAATGGCTGGGTCACATCTCCTGCTATCATTAAGCAGAATGTCATAGGCAGAACACTTTGAAACGGTAATAAACCTCTCCTGCAAAGCCTAGGAAACTGAGAAGAGAAAAAATGTTTCAGGACAAATGAGAATTCAAGATTATAATGGGCCTAATTCTCTCACATATAATTTACCAAAATTCTCATCACAACATTACTAATTCAAAGGCTTTGTAAATAACTTGACATCTGGAAAAGATGAACAACAAGAGGAAAATGGCCTTTTCACTTTAATGCTCAATGAAGTAATTATGGTTGAGAAAAAGAAGATGAGTTCTCACTGGCAGATAACGCAAATAATTATGTTGAGTAAGATAGGTTGAAAGAGGGTCACTGAAACAAAGGGCAGGAAACTGCACAAACAGATAAATTCAAATTTGAAGTTCAATGAGGAAGAAGATACAATTTATTTATTTGGAAAATTATTCCAGTAATGTTTTGAGTATGTGTAGTTAAAATATTTTTATTTCAAAATTTAAAAATTGAGTGAATTTAGCGTATCTTGAATGAAATGGAACACCAAATACAAGAACCTACTACACTGTTGAGAGCATACTATTGTTGGATTTTGACTCTGTAGAAAGAAACAAGACCTTGAGTGACATCAAGTAAGAAGCTTTTCTAATTGTTTTTCTCTTCCCGACTAGTTCTCTAGGAGAAATTGCAATGTGGAACAAAAATGGCATCATTTAAAAACTTTACCTATTTGAAAGATAAGGATAATGCAACAGCACTGTGGGGGTTTAAGACCTGGGAGCTCGTCCAAAATTCACTGAGTCAAAAGAAATATCTTCATTTATAACATTTGGTATAATTCAGTCCCCGTCTGGTTTAATAGCAAGATTCAGAAGTACTTGTATTGCTTTCCTGCAGATCAGTAGATCTGATTAACCATTGTTCCCCACTAAATCTGAGCATTGATTAAATTTATCCACTCCCAACATTCAGACATTCTGTAGAGTCTATGGTTCCACAGAAAACAAAGCCAAAGGGAACAATTAGGCCACCTAATCTGATTTCAGGTCTCTCTGAGAAATTCATATTTCATCTCAATAGCCTACATATTTAATTGTAATGAATGTTTTAGTCCTCAAAAACCTGAGAGGTATGACAGTGTAGGGATCAAGGTGGACAAGGTCCACACGAAAGAAGAACACTGATTGTGTGTCAACTAAAAAGATATATCTGCAGGTGAAGAAGAACGTGAAAAGCAAAAAGGCCATTTCAGAATAATCTAGGACAAATTTCATTCTCAACTACATATCTCAAAACAAATATGACTCTGAGTGTGTGAGAAAATAAACCACTCAGACACCTGTGAGATTTCTCTGTACCAAACCAGTGACCTCTCCAATACTCAGCTGCTGCTTATTTCTGTTACTTCTGAGAGGGGGGGGAAAAAACCAAAAGAAAAAAAGACTGAAAACTTAGCAGCAGGGGGAAAATTCCTCCTTGACTCTTACAGATAATCACGTAAAGTCCAAAAGCCATTAGCTTTGATTGTAATCATTGGCTTAATACAATTCTACACAGGCCTAGAATAAAAGCATGATCAGGGAATGCAAATCCTTCTCCCAGCTGTCATTCACTCAGGCCAAAGAACTTCTTCAAACAGCCTGAGCAAAATATATTTTTCAGAAAGCCATTTAGTTTTGCCATAGAAACACCTAAGGTTTCTTCCCTGTTACCTTGTTCTTCTACCAATCTATCAGACATTTCATGTTATAGTCTAGGTAATGAATAAATGACGTTAAATAGCTCTTTAGGAAAAGGTTGCATTTTGGGGCAATTCCAATGAAAACAATTCCTCTCATAAATATCTTCCTAAGAGCTCCTGCATTGTTGGATTTCAGTGAGACAGAGTTTAACTGAGCTCCTATGCACTACTTATTGCTACCACATAATGTAAGCTTTTGAGTCAAAATGTCATGAGCTTTACTCAAGGGCCTTTGAGAAAAGATATTTCAGGTATGATTGAAGACCATTTAAAAGCATTACCAAGAGTACCTCTGTATCTTCCTGTAGAGTCATGTTGGCAGCTTTTTAAATGGCTGCAAGAAATGTTTATAAAGGGGATAGCTCTGTTTCTCTTTCCCCCAATCTCTGACAAAAAACCATTAGGCTTTACTTTTAAAGCTGTCCTACTTGGGCAAATAATCCCCTGACCACCTGGGGCACTGAAGCCTGATGAGAAGCAAGCAGGGCTGCAAGAGAGCAAGGTGGTCAGGTGAGTACAGGAGTGGGAGAAAAAATCAGTGTGACATCGTAGCAGATAGCAAGAGTAAAACCTAGTTAGCAGAACTGTTAAGATAGCACTTTAACCAAATTTGTGTTTTAGTAGGAATGGACAAACTTTAACCAAATTTTGTTTAGGCAGAAGTATATGAAATAATGTAATGGGCCTAACAACCTCTTGAACCCCCAACCAGAATGGACTTTGAATAAGTTTAGTGCACTCAAGGAAACAGTCAAACCTTGCAACAACCTGTTGATAGCCTAGAATGGCAACCATGTTCAGAATAAGCAGGTCATGAGCACTAACAAGAATGAAACAGCCATTTTCTGATAGCAAACTGGAAAACGTCAGTGGAAGCCAGCAGAAAGGTATTCACCACCCTCATAAAGAATATTGGAGGAGTACTTGGGAACCAGAGAGACTATGAGTGGGTCTGTGTCCCTGAAGAGGGGATTTGGGACTATTTTTGCAGCTCCAGGAGGAGACGGGCCTGAAGAGACCCCAAGGGACCTGCAACCCTGCTCCAGGGCATTGCATACCAGAGTTGGAACCACTACATTAACCCTTCTGGCATTTCACCTGGACCACATCACCTCTTTCACATCACAGGGGAGTTGTGTAGTTGTTCAAGCTGCTTATCTCTTTGATTAAAGTGGTTTTGTACCCAAATTTAACCACAAAATGCCACCAGTTGAAGCAATGTAGTATGAGCTTGGCTGTTATTGGAGAACCCTCACAGAAAACAGATGTTAGGAGGAAGCCTCAGTGCTTGTATTTTGCCACATTTAGACCATCCCTATTTCTATAGCAAAATTTGTCCCTTCCTACCATAAATGTCTAAAATAGATAACATAAATCACCATATACAGCGATGATTCTCTTCCAGTGCCTGTGAAGGGAGCCTGGGCATTCAGTTCAAATGGACATATCCATACTTTCAGCCATCCAAAGTTACATGAGATTACTCTCAACTTTACTATCTTTGAGATTTCTTTCCACACAGGTGTAGTTGAAATTGTCCACTAAGCCCAATTTAATACCTGCACACATACACAGCATGAGCGTGTAGGCATTGATTTCTTAGGAAGCCAAGTTAAAAATAGGAGGCAATAAATCAGTGCTGAACTGTGTTCATTTCTTATCCTGTGTCCCAATATTTCTGTATGGTCTCTGAGGCTGCTTGGGCTAGAAATTCACAGAACTGAAACATTATCCTGGATATTGTTGAATGCTATATTGTTTAAAGATAATTATGAAAATATTTGGAACCTGCAATCATTTGTTTCTGTATGAGGAACACTTACATGATGACAGCTTAGGCTGAACAGACTATACTACATTGTACTTTGATAAATGTTTTGTTTGTATGTAATAAAAAAAGACAACTATAACTTACTGAATATATTTGAGTTCTTGTGAGTCTTCATAAAAACTTGCTCATTCATAGTTTCAATTCATAGTTTCAGCCTCTCATTTGGGAAGTAGGAAAGCCCAGCCTCAAAAAACATAATTGGCACCATTTTAGTAATTAGTGGGAAGTAGGTGGAATTGCACCTCTTGCAAGGTTAGTCCACACTGCAAATATGCTAAAAATTTTTTTAGTGTAAATGAGAATCTAATCTGAAGTGTCTCTTTTTCTTTTTTTTTCTGGAGTTTTTCAAGGACATCTTTCTTCTGGCATTTAAAACTCTTACTAATGTTAGATTTCCCAGAATAGTGAGCTTTATACTTTCAGGAAGCTGAAAACCTATGACCTCTTCTTGAATAATTTCCCAGGTGGTAGCATTTAATTTTTAATTATTTCTAAGTTTATTCTGGCATTTTCATGTCACCTGCAACAAAGCATCTTTTACTTTCTCTCTTCTTTCTAGTTTGTCACCAGCCACTTTCATTACTGGGGTTAAAATCAGCAGTTTCCAGAGCTTTACCTCACCCAATACAGACAAAGAAAAATGTCTGAATAGAAGTCTTCAGAGACGGGCACCTCCAGAAGGTGATTCATCTGCCCTATCTGAGATACCTCTCTTAGGGAAAGATGAATAGACTTTTGACTAGGATTCTGTCAGTGAGAAGTTTCATATAAATATCTTTCAGAAGTGTTTTTAACAGAATATTTTTTATCTAAGGAATATAAATTGCTTCTATTCCTCCCAGCTGATGTATCTGGCTGGCTATGAAAAGTGAGTTTGCTTATCTCACTCCTGCAACCACTGTATTCAAATGTTACCACTGCCATTGGATCATATTCCTCATTAGCACTCCATGGGAAAAAAAGAGAATGGAGGAATAAACATCCAACCATCATTTTGTGCTCTTTCCACGTCAACAATGAAGGAGGTTGAATGGATAATTATAGGAAATTACTGCTGTGTGAAATATATATCTTAACTTTAGTCATCTAAAACTAAGGTATCTGCTCAAAACTAGCTACCCAAGTTGTATGCTCACTGAAGGCCAACTTGAGGACCCTCTTTCCTGGCTTGAGGCACGTATTTTAAGATGAGTCATCTTATGGAGGGAGTGGCCTAGACAGCTATGTCACAATATAAACTGGTTTCAAATAATTAAAGTTAATTCAAAGTAGTGCCTTGCAAAATTTACCACTCATTCCATGGATTTATGGAGATCCAAAAAACTATTACATCCTACTAATATTAAAGTTATGGGAGCACAAGAATAGAATCGGTGAAATGTTTAGATCTGGGGTACCTTGCTGAGGTTAACTAGTGAGCCTCTGTCTTAGGGAATGGGACTCGGCAGGTTTGCTGTGAGCTTGGCAGAAGACTTGACAACAGCATGGGTGTCTCTTCTCCAGCTTTCACATTCTCTTACTTGGTCCACTTTAGAGGCAAAATCCTTCTCTCAGAAACACACACACACACAAGATTTTCCCACCATTTCATGAACTTTTAACTCCAATGATTTATATTGACAAATCTGGCTCCTAAAGGGCTAACAATTGTTTAAAACGAGGAACAAAGTCTGTGTGATTGTAAGACTATCTACTGACCCCATCAGCCAGAATATTTATGAGAAAATAAACCACTGAGAGAGAGGAAGGAAAAAGCAGAAATTAAACAGTGGCCCCTGAGGTCAGGTCCAGTCTTTGTGTGGGCTTGCTGTGCTAATGGGCGTGTTCAGCCACAGAGACTGATGATAAATGTTCCCAGACTTGCACCACCCAGCACAGACTCAGCAAATGTCCTGTGAATCTCCCCAAAGAGCTTGACCCGAAAAGGATAAGCAAGCACAAACAGCAGCTCTTCAGCTAGTTTTTACTGGGTGTAGTTCTGGGGGTCTCCCTGGGGCACTGTTTCTGCTTTGTGTTAAAATCTATATTCAGAACAAATACCCACTTACAGGGACAGCAGGTGCTTCTCACCCAGTGCAGAGAGCAGGCCATGAAGAGACCACCTGGCCACAGTCAGTGGCAGTGATTGGCAATGCACAAGGACTCTCTTTCTTTTCCCTAGCTATAGTTAGGGATCACAATCACTTTGCACTAGACTGGAGCTGCCCAAGGGGCTCATCTTTTATGATCAGGAGCCAAGGCTAGAAAAAGGGTGGAGAATCTCTGTGACAGTTAAAAGTGGCAGGACTTAAGGGAAAAAGAGTTGTTTCCCAGTTTATTCAGACTTTGTTCACAGGGACAGAGTAAAGAACACAGCAAACAGTTGACAGAAATTCCCAGAAAGCAAAACCACTTTATTTCACAGAGCCTAAAGGGCCATTCCTCACAATAATGTGTCTCAGATTTCTTTCCATATTATCTCATGTGGACCTCCTGAAAATGTCTTAATACGGCATGAGAGAGTGTAACATATTACTGTGTGACACTTCTGAGTAAAGTGGAATGTATAAAAATTATTTAAAATATCATCTCTGCTACCAGAAAGACCTTGAAGCATCAACCTTCATTTCTGATCTGTGCATAATTCCCAACCACAACTTAAGTTTAATCAACCTCATAACTTCTTCAGTTTCCTTCCACAGAGACAACTCAAAGCATAAACATAAAGCACCCCCTCCTGCTTTTCCTCCTCAAGGGTATCTTTACATGTGAGCAGACATTACATGCTCAGCTCCATGAAAAGGACTAGAATTAGATTTCTGCAATATTTTTATGGCTGAATCTGCCTTTGCATTCTGAAGGGTCCTGTTCTTTTCTTTTTATCAGCAATAGAAGCTTTTTGTGTTGGCTGTGCTAATCTAATTTAATTCCCATCATAGTCATTGCTCCATAGTGACAATCGATGTCTAACTGAAGGCAATGATTTTTAATTCATTACATGTGTTCTTTTAACTTGTGTATATATATTGCTAACTTTCCTTTTCGACTGTTTCTCAAGAGCAAAAATTAAATCATCAGTGCTAGATGCATAAAACGTTTTTATATGGTTCTACGTTTCAGATTAATTTGCAAGTCAGAAGCTTCCAGTACAGTGTGCTAAACAACACTATGTATTTATTTTGACAAATGATGCAGGAAAAACTAATAGCAATGATGCATATAGAAAGCTTTTCATCCAAAGATCCTGGGACACACGACAAACTTTACATGCTGATTACAGTGTATGCTTGGTATTGCTCAAGCTTTTCATTGGCTTTAGAGGATGTAAATGTAAATAGAAAGCTATGCACAGATAACATCAGTCGTTGACACACAGCCAGGTCTGGCACAGGAATGCAAGGAAGAAAGGAATGCCTCCTCCTAATGCAACAGAGGGCATGTGGAATACCGTGTGCGGAGAACAGTGGGGCAGCAGCTGTAATTACCGGGTGTAAATCACAAGTTGTTCTCTCACTTTCTTCACAGCAGCTTTCTGAGAAAGAACCAAATAAAACCAAAGCAAGTGGGAAGAAAAGAGTACTTACATGTGATCTGACTTTGGTTTTTGTGCAAGTTACTTTAGGGTAAGAGCAGAGTGAATTGTAGCCTAAAAGCTGGGGTTCTTCGGCTGCCTCAGTACACTGTTATTTTGGAGGCCTATTTTAAAGGCTGAAGAGGCTTTTGTTTGTATTTCCTGTCTTACTGAAGTCTTCGTCTCCTATGCCCAAATGGTTTTTAAGTAATTTAAGCTGAGACAAAGCCCAGAATGTTATATAAACGTAAGTACCTGAGGTCTTTCCAGATCACCATGAGCTGAAAAGTCCATATGGCTTTTTTCTGTGTGCTGACTCTGTAGGACTGAAAAGGTTTGCAGTACTTGATAATGTGCTTTTTCTCTTAAGAATTCTTGAACCCCTAGGAGTAATTCAACTAGGTCAGACATTTGCCCAGTATCCTGCTGTCAATTCCCTGTCTCCCTAAATAGGTGATGTTGGCAAAAAGAGCTCATGAAAGAGATCCTGCAGGAAGGTAGAGTTGTATTTGTAGTCAGTAAAAGGCAGTAGTCGGCACAACCCAAGCAGTCACCTTGCCTGGAATTTGTACCCTTGGGAAGTCAAGGTGGTGGAGCCCAGAGAAGCTGAGTTGAGCCTATAGAGCTTTCAGAAGGTATCTAAAAATTTCAGCTGCTTCCTTCTATCATTTCCTCTGCTGCATCCCATGAAACAGATTCTTTATATCCAGTGCTCAATATAACCAGGTATAATCAACAGCTGGTTAAATTATATTATACAACTTTATTAAATATAATATGCTGTATGACTAGAACAAACTCACAGTGGAATGGGTCACATCTGTGGGATATTTTCTCAAGTACTGCAATTACCATGATTAGGATGGGTTATGGTGAGGCAAAAGTGCCAGAAGACAGTGATGTTTATGAATACCTGGCTTGTGAATACATGGCTTCCTGGAGGAAGCCCTTGACCCTCCTCTTGACCTTCTAAAAAGTGTCATATGGATACAGCTATTCACCCTTTAGTGAACAGAATGACACCGGACATAAAGTACAAAACCTGAGATAATATGGCCAGCTTTGCATGTGAATTTATTCTATTCAAGCACAGCTATTTAACAGAAAGATCTGAAAGTTTGGAGGGGGCGGGGTGGGGGGGTGTTGTTAATCAATTGAGAGCACAAACTGCAGAAACAGAAACAGGAGATGGGGTGTTAGAACCTAATTTTAAAAATTCCTGTATGATTGGGATTTCATTTTATTTGAGGTTTTATGATTATTTGTTTTTGGGAAAGGGGAGGAAACTAATGAAATGGAAGGGGATGGATTTGACAGATACCAAGATACTTTTTCTACAGTTGCTTAGCATTTTTATTTCTTTCCCCCCCTACTATTTAATGGACTTATAAATGAGGAACTCTTGGACACACACAGACAGAATCTTTAAAAGAATCTGAAACTATTGAATTTTTATACAAGGTGATGCTCACAAGGGGAACCACATATCTCAGACAGGATGGTTGGTCAATGCCTGGATGGTGATGAGGGAATTTTGAGGGTCCTTGCAATGGTACCTTCAGCTGTTCAGAGTGAAACTCTCCAAACCTCTGTTCTGATACTGAATTCTTACACCCACTCCACCTGAGGTCTTACTATATAAAAACGTCTCTTATCTATCTTTACCATACATAAGAGACTTTCCCACCTGACCATTTCTGCACCCACTGAAGGAGTTTTCACTGGCTATTTGACATGTCTTGATGTACAATTTGATCAATTCTGCAGCAGGAATCACCTCAAGAAGCTTCAGGAATGGTCAGATTCTCCTCTCTCAGTGTTAATCAACATATTTGAGCATAGAGATTGGTCCAAGCACAATTGCAGCTGCCAGGAAAATGCTTCAAGACAGGCTGAAATTCCCACCTGCAGAGTTCCTGTGCCAGATAATCAGATGCTTTGTGGTGAAGCAGGCTAGGGGTTAAGTTCACCTTGTCTGGAGTCTCTCCACTGATTCAGATCAGTCTATTATCTAATCTATGCAGCTGGATGAGGAGTTCCTGGGACACCCAGGGAACTCATGTCTGAAGTGCACTGGGTTTGCACAGTGACAGGCCTGAGCGGCACCATGGTTGTGCAATGAATTTGAGCTTCATATTTATAACTGTAACACAATTCTTTAAAAATGTACAAAAAAAAATTTTGTCCTTTCCTCAAGGAGATAATTCTATTTCAAAACATCATGGTGAAGCATTTCCCCAGGTTTAATTTTCTCCATTCCTTTCACCTAAAGGCTGAAAGAGAATTCTATCTGGTTAGCTGAATTTTTCAGTCTCTCACAAATACTATTTTTCAGCAGATTTACTACTCATTGAAAAACTCTAGTCTGGAATTACTTTGCTTTGTCTTATTATCCAAAACTGCTTGTGAAGTAGATCACGTGCTGTCAGTCTGTTTCTCAAGTGTCAGGAAGCATAGTGCTTTAAATAAAGTATTCAGCTGTCATTCTCTATTTCAAGAGTTTATGATGTGGACCGTTTTCCTAACCACATCATTTTGCTGCACCACACTTACCAAAGGAATACCTAAAGCATATAAGCAAACTTTCCTGTATATTCATACTTCAGGATAATGAGGATATTCTACCACTGCTATGAGGATTCTGACTCTAGTAAAGCTCTGTGTAAATACTATTTGTGGTTTTTGGCTTGAGTAACTGTATATTTTGCTTATAGTTAGAGCACATTTTCACTTGCTGTATCAATAGGTTTTTTTCATCACTTTATTTGTTAACATTTTTCTGTTCTTTTCATTTAAAGATTTTCAGTATCCTGATTTTATCAATTATAATCTCAACATTTGGCTGGAAGCATTGAAATGAATGAAATGGTTCACTTCTCAGCACTCTGCTCAGCACATCTGTGACTGGAAAGGGGGATGCTCTTAGTCTGTCCCGAGGTTTCAGGCAGGGGCTACATTTTACTGAAACTTCACTTCTTGTTCCTGCTGCAGACAGGGCATTACTCATCTAGGGAAGGCAGATAGGGAGCTCTCCCATTGTCACACGCAAAATTGTTCAAAAGTTTTATACAGATGCACACCCTGGAAATCAGGTTTGTCCACTGCCTGTCTTCTGCCTCTCTTCCATAGCAAAATCACAGCTTCCACAAGTCAGTTCTTGTCACTCCTTAACCCATTTTGATTAAAAAAGAAAAAAAAACCAGAAAATAACAAAAATGGGTTAACCGTGACCTATTCCCATTACTTAAGCTAATATGACTTTGTGTAACTGAAATGGGTGAAGAAGTACTCACACAATCAGTTCTGCTAGAAAATAAGAGCAAGTCAGCACTGATGCACAGTAATCTCCTCACAAGCAGAGCTGGGCTGAGAAAAGTACATCTGTTCCCAGCCTGAGCTATGCTCTGCAGAGCTCCATCCACAAAATTAGCCATGCTCTGCTATACATTGCTATAGAGGAGTTTCAGCTTACTTTTGTATTATTATGAAACCAGTAATCGCCATGGCTGTGAAAACATGAGAGTGAAATATGGGACATTGCAAAGAAAAACACCTGAAATTACAGCTCTGAGGATATGGCTTTTCCCTTACTTTCCAAAAGAATGTTAAGTCTGAAACCTAACTACCTGTATTTCAATGGGGGCATTGTTAGCTATTTTACTGCTGAACATTGTAACAAATCCAGCTAACTTGTGTGCTAAAATTCCAGAGATGTTCAAAATCATCTGTGTCCTGAGATGGCTGTTAAGGGAAAACTATCAAGCTACGGGAGTCTGCATTATACCCTTGGCATGAAAAAAATGGGAAATTGGCTGAGCACAAAATAAATAGAGTTCTTCAAGAAAGCAGATAATATTATAGAGTTGTGCCTGCAACTATTATTCTTCTTACATAACTTACTGCAACTTGAACTTAAATTCAGTTCCTTTTAAACCAGCACAGATTTTTTTACCAGCATAACAAAACTCAGGTGTCCTACCACAGTCTAGTTGGTCAGAGAGTGTGCAAGGAGATGATCCCACAGCAGCACTGATGACAGCTACCTCTTCTTTCTCAGTTTGCATCCCCAAATTGCACTGACATCTAATTTTTGGGAGAATGAATTCTGCTGTTTCAAAACCAATGCAATATGTTGGCACCAATGGCAAAACAGCACACAGAAGCAGTCAGAAGTTGGACTCTGGACCATTGCTTTTGCTACCACTCCACTCTGCAGCATTCAAAAATTCTACAGAATGAAAAGGATTTAGGACTTTATTTGCCAAGTGTAAAAATATTATTTATTAGGAAAGTTGTTTAAAACTGAGTTATTAATCACTTGCCTGCTGGACAGATGTTTTTTCATGCTTCTAGAGAAAGAGGAAATGTAAAAGACATCTTTCTGCATAAAGAAATATAATCTGCTCTGATAGTGACAGCTTTTTTTATTAAAGCTGTTCATATTAGCAGAAGCCCATTTTACTTGTTCATTCAGCCTGCTGGCTGAATAAAAGTAACATCTACACCACAGTGAGAATGGTCTGAAAAGTTTGGTTTCTAAGTAGCAAGTAAGTATATAGTGCAGTTACAGTTTTTATGTTTCAGAGACAATGTGGAACATTGCGTTTTGGAGAACCCATTGGGAAAGTAAAATAGCCTAGGACCAGTGATATTTTTTCATAAACCTACTCTTAATTGTACACACACTGCCCTTGGAGGTTGTGGGATGAAAAAACTTGATTTTAACTGGGAGAAAATGAGCAATATAGTGAGGAAAATCTGAGTTGTCTTAGGTGTGTTAATGTTCTGAGTTACAGCCTTGGAAATGAGAGACTGACTCCTCATGAATACACCATGAAACAACCTAATAGCCATTATGTCTTTTCTCCTTCCTTCTCCAAATGAATGTCCCATAATAGAGAGCTCACAGCTCATTCTGTTTATAGGAAATGACTTTCACACACAGCACAAGAAGATGTTCTCCCTAAATTGCAGAAACAAATGTAGGAACAAGCTGAACGGTTACAGATCCACGTTAAACCAATATGAGTGACTACAAACAGATTACCAGCAATTTATTTAAAGCATTAGAAAAGCTATTTAGATTGATTTATATGAATATGGGATCAAATGGGTTTTTCATATGAACCTTATATAACCTAGGCCATGTCTGCGGAACAGGAGAGACATGGGCATATGGAAAGACACATTTGAGTAGAAAAAGTCATGAACTTAAAGAAAATATTTGACTTGCTAATGAGTCACTGTTACCTGATCTCTTCTTATGCAGGATTCTTGCTCATTAACAGAACTATCTTTGGATTTCCAAGCATTTCCAAGAGCAGTTTTATTACACTCTGCTTCTGCATGTACCAGTCTATTAAAAGACATTACAATTTTATAAGGGATAACCATCCATCAGTCACTGTGCTCATCTATGCTGCCTAGCATAAAGCAATATTTTGGCAAACAGGATACAGTGGCTTACTGTTTCTTTGCTATATGCAACTTTAAAATATTTCCTGTAATTTAGGTAGACGTCCAGCACACTCCTACAGAAATTAGTGTATTTAGAAGTCTAAATAATTAATTTTCTTTAAACAAAAGCTGAGAAAATTAATAAAGTTTGCATGAAGGACAGAAGGTTTATATCATCATAATAGCCATAGCATAAAAATAATATTATGTTAGTTGATATTCTCTCTAAAATATTCTTTCTTCATTAGCCTTTCTTACAAAATTCTGGGGATTACATTTCTCATCCTTGGGCTCAAACGGGCAAGATTTAGTTGTGTGCAAAGTGGGAGGGTTTTGTAAGAGGTTACACTCTATGTTTTCTGAAAAATATGACTTAAAAACACTGCATCTGCAATAATATTCTGAAAAGAAAAATATCAAAACTCTCAGTTTAATCATTGGGGTTTGAATCTGGTAAGCAAAATTAAAGCTTCTAGAATGCATAAAAGAGTCTAATTAGCAAAACTTAAAGGTGAGAGAAGCAAGAAATATTCCAGTCAATCCTCCTTTTTCTCAGTAAAAGGGAATGTGCAGCCAGAAAACAGTGTCTGCACAGTCTATAGGCACAATGGTTTCATTTATTTTATTTATTTTATGTGGCACTTTTCATAAAATCACAGAATCAGAGAATATGCTGAGTTGAAAGGGATCCACAAGGATCATCCATTCCAACTCCTGACCCTCCACAGGACACCCCAAGGATCCCACCATGTGCCTGAGAGCATTGTCCAAATGCTTCTTTAATTCTGTCTTTCTTGGTGCTGTGAGCACTGCCCTGGGGAGCCTGTTGCAGTGCCTAACTACCCTCTGGGTGAAGAACCTTTTCCTAATATCAGTCTAAACCTCCCCTGATACAACTTCAGACCATTCCCTTGGGTCCTGTCACTGGTCACCAGATTGAAGAAATCAGTATCTGCCTCTCCTCTTCCCCTTACCAGGAAGTCATAACTGCAGTGAGGTCTCCCCTCAGTCTCCTCCAGGCTGAACAGACCAAGTGCCCTCAGCAGTTCCTCATACAGCTTCCTCTCAAGGCCCTTCACCACCTTTGTAGCCTTCCTTTGGATGTTCTCTAATAGTTTATTGCCTTTGTTATATTGTGGCACCCCAAACTGCCCCAGCCCTCAAGGTGAGGCCTCCCCAGTGCAGAGCAGAGCGAGACAACCCCCTCACTTGCCCGGCTGGTGATGCTGTGTCTGATGCCCCCCAGGACATGGATGGCCCTGGCTTCCAGGGCACTGCTGACTCATATTCAACTGGCCAACAACCAGGACTTCCAGGTCCCTTTCCATGGTACTGCTTTCCAACACCTTATTCCCCAGTCTGTCCATACATCCAGGGTTGCCCCATCCCAGGTTCAGAATCCGGCACTTTCCCTTGTTGAACTTCATGTGACTGGTGATTGCCCAGCCCTCTAATTTGTCAAGGTCTCTATGCAGGGCCTCCCTGCCCTCAAGGGAGTCAACAGCTCCTCCCAGGTTTGTATTGTCTGCGAAATTGCTCAGTCTCCCTTCTGGTCCTGCATTCAGGTCATTAATGAAGATGTTGAGGAGCACAGGGCTGAGGATGGAGTCCTGTGGAACCCCACTAGTGGCAGGTTGCCAGTCTGATGTCACCCCAGTCACTATCACCCTTTGCAAGTTGCTCATCCATGGCATGATATGCTTATCCAGCTGAATGCTGGACATTTTTTCCCAGAAGGATACTGTGAGAGACATATAGGAAGCTTTACTAAAATCCAAAAAGATTCCATCAACTGGCTTCCCTTGATCAACCGGGTGTGCTACCTTGTCATAAAAGGAAATCAGGTTTGATAAACACCCCTAATCAAGTTATGTAAAGACATGCTCTAAAGTCAGAGAAAGAGGGTTTTGATAGGAGCCTTGTCATCAACTATTCCAGTGCCTTTCAACTTTTTAGCTCACATTTTGTGCCTCATTTCGAGTGTGTGACTTCTGGGACAGCGAGGTGCTTCATGCCTCATTTGCTGCTGTAACGCTTTCACCACAAAGGAACATATCTCTGGCTGAGAATTTTGTCTTATCCAGCACTGGTCCAAAGTCAGGATCTGCTGTATCTAAATCATTCCAGACAGAGTCTTGTTCTATCATTAGAGTGACATGTTTTTTTCTAATGTCTTACCTCAATAACCCATGTTACATTTTAAGCTATTATTTCCTGTCATGTCTGTGGACACAGGGAACTGATTATTTCTTTCCTTTTACTGGCAGCCCTAGAGAGCACTGTACCCAGGTCCTCCTCAGTATTCTCATCTTTAGGCTAAGCAAAACAAATTCCTCCAATCTCACCTTAAAGGTCATGTTTTCTACATCTGTGGATTACCAGCATTCGCTCTGCTGGACTCCCTCCAGTTGGCCCATCTGTTACTGTGCACTGCTCAAAACTGGGAACAGAACAAGGTCTTATGAATGCTGAGTAAAGCAGAAGGAGTAAAACTTAGAGCAAGTCTGCCATATACCCTAGTATGTGGCTTACTTTTCACAGCATGAGTTTCTTCACTGACGTTCAGTTAGGGAATCAGTGGCGTCTGTTTAACTTCTGCTTTGCCAAGAGCGCTCTCTTTCTTATATGTATGCAATTAATTATTTCTCAGCATAGTGTTCTGCACCTCTCCCCACTGAGGAGTTGTGCCCTATTTTTCCCAGAGATTTTTTCTTCAGCATGTCAAGATAAACATGAATGTTTTTGAATCTTGCTTTCAGTCTCTTGGATTTCTCCTCCTAAGAGCTTGCAATCCCCTTCCAGGTTGGTAGAGTCTGCAGATATTACAGCTCTACTCCCTCTTCCACCTTGCAAGGTGATTAACAAAACTATTTCATACACTCCAAGCCAGGAGAAACCCTACAGCAAGCAGTCTTTCTTTCACTTTGAGAATAGGCCCTTAATCCCTTCATTTATTTTTTATCCCCAGTAGTTTTGCTCTCACCTTATGACAGATTTATAAACCTCATTCGGTACTAAGAGTGTCCTGTTCGACAAGATCAGTATTTTATTGGAGTCAAGCTATATAACATCTCCTCTCCTGGTCACTGTCTTTTTCCTAATTATACATGCAAATTATTCTTGTCTGACATAATTTGATCTTCTCAAGTTATACTGATGTTGCCCTTATCATACTGTTAGATTCCTAGGTCTATTAGTTTTACCAGTATCTTCCTGGTAACGGATGATCATCTGACTGGCCTGTAATTTACCCATCCTCCAATGATCATCCTCAGAAGTCAGAGAACTACAAACACTTCATAGGTCTGATGAGGAAGATTTAATCTAGATCAACTGATCTAACTTGAGTGGCCTCTAAACTGTCCTTTTCCATTTCCACACAAGTTCTTCCCCTTAGCTACTGTTAATTTGACAGCCATTTCTTCATGTTTAATCTTCTTGATGGAGACTGATGGAAAAACTGTCCAAAGTCCTAAGTCTTTATATTAAGATCTGCTATAATCTGTGTGTAGCCACTCGTAATCCCATGTTATGGTGCTTCTGCCTTCTGAAGAAGATTCAGGTTTTGAAAAGCCAAACTTCTAATGAGATTCCAATCTGTCTTGAGAAGGTACACACTGCTTGGATATGGAAAAGTTGCTCAGACAATTTTAAAGATACTACAGGAATGCATACAATTGAAAGGCTGAACAAGACCTCTCAAACAACATAAACCCTGCAGTCAGGGAAATGAAAAGCTTTGTAATATCTTTTAATAGGCACAGCATTGAAGACAGCTTCCTCGAAGAGTAGCCTACTCAATTGGCTGGGAATCACCAGTGCAGATAAATAATGTAGATTTATTACTTGGCTCATAATTCAAGTAGAATAAACTGAGTTACAAAATTAATGTCTCAAAAGACTTTTCTGTACCAAACTGTTGTAAATTCAGAGCATGTACTCCAAGGAATCAAGTGCATTTATGGTTGATAGAACATGGCTTACAGCTTTGAAGGTATGAGAAGGTGAATAAACTGGAAATGCAATTCTCTGCTCTCTGAAAAAATAGCCATGCAAAGTAAACAGTCATAAATACTAGAAATTCATCTGTCCCCTGAGATAAAAGTACTGATCATGGTAATCGGAGCATTATAGAAGGTGCAACGTAGAGGATGGCAGAAGAGAAATTAATCAGTCTGTTATTGTCATTAGCTTAAGAACCAAAGAGTTACTGCAACTTCTACAGATAAAGAATGTGAAGTTGTTGGAAAAGCATCCTTTGAGGGCAGTTATCTGCAACTGAGATCTGAGACAGCTGTGGAAGAGAGAAAGGAGTTTAAAATGAAAAATCATGTTCCCGTATCAGGCAAGTTTTCATTCTTTCTGGATCCAAGTAAACACTATTGCCAAATGGCTTGAAGTATAGGGAAAATATCCAAATGCTTAAATCAAGGCACCCTTACATTACCTTTCCACCAATACAGGTTGGTGTAACTTCCACAGGGACACAGCTCTGACATATTGCAAATATATCCGTGATTGTAGTAACTTTCAAAAACAGTTCAGAAGTGCCAAATAGAGCTTGGAGACAAAATCCTCTTTTCACTAGGAATTCAGGCAGACAAGAGATTGCATTTCATGCATTTTTACATAAAAACTTCCACTCCAAAATTTCTAGCATGAAGCAGATGCCCTGAGGTCACTGGGGTTTGTCCAAGAGCAACAATGACAACTCAGTAAGAGATTTTTCCCTTCTGGCTGCATTGGAGCCACCCAGCTGCCTGCTCCTGAGGCTGGATTCAGCCTCCTCATGCACAGCTGCATGCCCACAACCTGCCTGTGTGCACATATCCTTTGGGGGGAAAAAATGACTGGCACACTGCGGAGTCCCACCAGTAGCATCTGCTCACAAATTTGGAAAGTTTGGATAGCTCAGATTTCAAACCATGAGACAAGTTGTTCTAAGGAGAAGGTAAACTGCATTCACATAAATTAATTCAAATATAAGAAAATGATATTTCCCTAAGGGAGTGTGTTCATAACAGCTACTGTAATTAAAATTCTTTAAAGCTGAGGTGACAACAACTGACCAAGCAAAGCAAGCTGACATGCATCAGAAGTACTGTTTTTAAGAAATCCCTCATCTCTGCCTTGATTAGATGTCAGCAAACACTTCTGACAGTAATTTTTCAACAGTACAGGAACACAGTCAATGGCTGTTCTCAGCCTACCAGAGAATGAATCTATTTCTAGAAAGGAAAAAAGAGAAAATTAAAAAATCCCAAAACAAACGAAGAATCCCTGACTTCAAGGATATATGGGCTTCCCTGGGAAGTTTGCTTGAGTGAATGCATTAGAGTCACCGCATGCACCACAGAGCAATGCTGAAGAGAAGGCAAACAGGCAAGACCTCATCCTCTCTCCAGAATAAGGAGCTTCCCCTGACTGCCAACAGCGTGATCGGGGGAGGCCCTGCCATAAGGAGTGGAAAAGGCTGAACTGCGCTGCCACTAAGTGAGAAGTAGAAAGTGTTACCAGAGTATGACTCTGTTAACTGCAGTGGATGTGCTGCTGTTTGCTGTCCCCACTTGAACCAAGTGGGTATCTGCAAATCTCCATACTTAATGTCCCAAACTGCTACACAAGTTTTGAGTTCAGGTAACTCATTGACTTGTGTGGGTTTGCCCCAGCTCTACAGCAGCCTGCTGAGGACAGTAACATTAAAAGCCATTTGTGCCTCTAGTCCCTTGCTACAGCACTTCAAGAAATTTTGATGAAAATCTGCCTCTAGGCAAAGACTACACAAGTGCTGAAATACGGAGATAAAGCAAACACATCACAGGATTTACAAATACATTAACTTTGGACAGAGCATCCTGTTGGGGTCTAACACACATTACCGTGCACTGAGGAAACAGAAGATCTGATTTTGGGGGGTGGTTTTTCTTTCTTTGTATAGTAAAAAAACCTACAAAATGCAATGTCATAAAAATTATGTTTTAAAAATTTTTTTTAAGTGTTTCAGATAATGAATAAACTTTGATTTATGTTGGTGCTTTACTCATTGATTTGAAGTAAATTTAAATGACTAAAGTTTGCTACTTTTCCAACTGAAATGTCACTTTGACATGGAAAATCACAATTTTTTTTTTCATTGTTGAAGTATTTTTACACTTTCTAAAATTGCTTTAGTTTTTCTGCTGAGCTTAAATTTTCAAATACCTCTGTGTGGTCCAAAAATCATTTACCACAGAACAACATAACTTTGACAGGAGAAAATTGTCCATTTGCATTAGTTTGCCTTGTGTATGCTGTTGGGGCACTAAGAGGCACTTTGTGCAAGGAGAAGAGTCTCAAGCTGGTGGGGTTACAGCACAACTCAAGGAAAGAGCAGCTTCTATAAACAGCAGATGCTGACCTTTTCCCTCAGTGAGAGGGGGATTCATCTCCATCTCAACTGGTCACTCTGGCTCCATTTAGGGCCAATGGAGACAAATGAACAGTTTTAGGACAGAATTCACAAAATCTCTTTCCAACATCTAAATTAGGATGAGATGAAATGCATCTTAAACCAAGCTGCTTTCTACCCCAACCATAAAAATAAAAGCTGCTTTACCCACCCCAACAATAAAGCCAGGGTAAGCTGTAGGTCAGATGCACATGTCTACATTTAGGCTGACGAATCCCACCCATCAAAGCCCAGTGAAATCACTGTGACTGTCTGCTGAGTTCACTGGGCACCAAAAAGGAATCAATCCCCATTGAGGAAGCATTTAGCTGCGTTTATTACTCACAAATCATAAGTGCATTTTTTTGTTTCGGTTTTTATACCAAGCCACTAAGTCTTGCATATTGATAATTGCATAGCATTGCTTCTTAATGGCATTTGCATAGATGTAATACTTAAACAGCCAGTTGTAAGAGGTCACACACTTTTTCAACTGAAAAATCAGATCTTTTTTCCCTTGTTGACTGTGAGGAGTCTACAGGCCTGATCCAGGACCCTGCCAACTCAATGATAATGTCCCCTGTGGCTGCAGCCAGTGCTGCAGCAGACTTTAAAAGTGTGGGTGGGGGGTAAAAAAAAAAGAAAAAACCACAAATGTTCGGTTTTGCAAAGTATTCCAGAAACAAATTCACTACTAGCATTCAAATCTTTTGTTTTTCCCCAGAGCTCCAACAACCCTCCCACTCAGAACTAATTATTAGCTGGAAGCTCATTCTGGCTTTTACCATTCCAAATGAACCTGACAAGCAATTTCCAAAGGAATTTATGTGCTGCTGTATTTCCCTAGGCCATGTTTTAAAAGTGTGATCCCCTTTATTGCCTTTTGAGAGAGTTTAAGCAACTTTACCAGTCCCCTTGGGGAGTGTTGGTGGACACTTTGTGAACAGAGCAAAAAGCAATGCCATCCTTTCTGCAGGAATTCTCATTACTTCGCCCCACTCATTAGAGCAGTGAAAAAAGGGTATCTGTGAAAGTTGTTTCAGATAATCACTGATTTAGCTTAACAGGATTGTATTTGCTTTCCAGATGTTATTTAAAATAATATTGGCATAGTGAGGGTAGCATGAATAGTTATAAAATACATATAGAACACAATTTATTGCAAACCACTCTGTGTCACAAATGACACCTGTCCCTTCCTTTTTAGTTAATTTTACAAATACAACATAGAAAGAAAGCCATGTAACATAAGGGATCAGGCTATCCAAGTTAAAGAAGTCAAATATCTAAAGCTACCTGTGATTTGAATATATCAGAGGTAAACCTATAGGCTCACATATGCTCACATGAAACCTTTGCTAAATATTTTCAATTAATAAAAAGAAATTTATTTTGGCATCTTCAAAGGTAAGAATTAAAAGCCTAAACTTGCACAATGAACTACTTCCTAAGAACAGTTCAAGACTGTTAAGCGTGAATGGTGTTTGCATCTACTCCATAGGCACACCTGTACGTAATAAAGAAAAGAGTTATTGCTTGTGATAAATAATTGGAGAAAATAATTACACTGAAAATGACAGACTATTCCAATTATCATTCCTAATCATACCTAATTACATATACTTTTATGCATATGTGTACGTACATACATATATATGTAAAAATGTATTTATGTATAAATGTATTTCTCATATACCTGTGAAATACATTAGTTTCAGTTATCAAAAATATGCAGAAGTCAACTGATAAACGGTGTTGAAGGGATCTGACCAAAGCCAAAAAGCAGCAGCTGAGTTAGGATGGGAATTCAGACCTGATAAGTGAAGTCCTAATCCAGAGCAATATGGACAACAACATTTCCGTTGAAAAGGCCATATGTGTTACTCCTTTTGCTAGCATAAAGCTGTTCCTGCAGGGCATCTAATCAGGGCTGGCCATCCCCATGTCATTAAACTCTCTTACTTTCCAAAACATGACAGCAAAACCCATACCATGAGGAGAATGTTCTAAAAGCTCTGACCATATAATTGTTAGCAATAACAATAGTTGTTCAGGACAAAAGTGGCGGTCAGGGACCATTTAGCAGCACGGACAGCCTTCAGCTCAGCCCCAACCATCCTGTTCTGCCATACAGAAGTGTTACCTCCATCCAAGACTTGCTGTTTGCTTTCATTTGATCCACAGAGAATATTTTTGCTATAGCTGCCTCCAGGAGGGTAAGTCCTTTCACTCAATCAACGGAGGTTTTGCATTTGATATCCGAGGCACACTCTCCAGTGGTGTCCTACATATCAGGGTTACATAGAGATGGTGCTTCCATGCTGAGCTAGGCACCCTATGGAGACATCATTTGTTTCCCCAGGCAAGAAAGTATTATACATAAAAACGAAAAGTGCCTTCAATTGAAAAGACATTTCACACTTTTCCCAAGTGCATGAGGGACACAACTTACAGAAACGTAATTTAAAAGGGTTTCTTAATGATTCCTATGATAAATGTTTTATGGTCAAAAAAGAAAGTAAAAACCCATTGTACTTTGTGAGAGGCCAAAGAACATGTGAGTTCCCAAATTAATTCATAGGTCTCCCTTGAAGAGCAATCCTTAATGCCCTCTATTAAATTGCATCTCTTTATTTTGAGAGAATGGATTTACTAATACCTTTGCTAGAAACTTGAGAATGGCATCACCAATCACTTTGTGAGACAGCTACATGCCAGCAGCATTGGGTTATATAGTGACTGACAACTGAGACTCCTCCTATACCTAGGAAGAGCTTAATAAAATTGACTTAACAGATATTTTTTATTATTCCCAAGAACAGTGTCGATAATGAGATTTTTTTTAGCTAACCACACTTCACTTGACAAATTATGAAGAGATCAATTTTTTTCCCATTAGCCTCACCCTCATCAATGGCTCAGCTGAGGTCAACTAGCCTTCGCTTGTAGTTAATGGTACACAGCGTTTGTCTACTGATTTTTCTCTATCAAAGCCTAAAAAAAGAAAAATCAATGGCTCTTATTTCAAATTCAAAGGAAAATACTTTAAATTAAAAACTCATCTCACTTAAAAGACACCATGAATATATTTGGGAGAGTATGCCTTATTCTGATGACAACTCAATGCAAAGGCCATAATCTCAGTGGTGCTGAGCATTTGGAAAACCCACAGCACAAAATCTTAATTCTCTGAAAAGATTATTGGTAATTTCAATGAGGTCTAAATGTCATCTTTGGATTTTATCTGGAGATTTAAGAACTCAGTGGTGGTTTGTATTGATGTAATAATATCTAGATGACATATTCCAAAACTTGAAATACTTTCAATTATGATTGTTTCATTGTCTTTTTGTACTGCTGTATGAGGTTCAGAGTGTGTGTTCCACCCATCTCCTTTCCCTTACCTGGCAGAAATTCACCATTTCCACAGTGCAGATTGTGACTTTTAATAGAAATACATATGTGCGTGCTGAGTCCCACGGGGGTCACGTCCTCAGACACTCTCCTTCTACCACACACATGCAGGCCATCCATGTAAGACATGTAAGCACAGAAATAAGGTATCAAAAAAACAATTTAATAATTTTATAATAAGGACCACCTTATTGTGGGAAGCTGGTCATAATTTAACACAGTTGTTGGGTTTCAAGGGGATGTAACTACCTCTCTAGACAGAATTTTTAGCCATTAGCTGATTATAAACATCATATTCAGGACAGATCCTTCCAAACTTCTGACACTCAGACGAGGCATGTCTCTCAGGATATCCCTCTTTGGTCCACAGCAACTTAAAATTCACCTCTGCTGGGTGGGTTCAGCCTGGTATCGTTTCCATTGGCCATGAATAAAACCTAGGATCGTCTAGTGGGGCTCCTAAAGAGTCATCAAAGGTTGGAATGGAGGAATCTGGATCTCTGTATACTGGATGACTCTGATAGGAGCACAGATACATCTCGCCGAATTTAACATCAGGTATCAGTGCCAGCACGGCAGCATCACAGCCAACAGAGGAACACAAACATTTCCACCAGGCAATTTTTACTGACCCGGGTGTATTTCCTGACTCTCTCTGGAGACACAGAGACAGGAGTACAAACAGCCTTCTGCTCCTCCTTCACAGAATCATAGAATAATTAAGATTGGAAAAGACCTTTAAGAGCAAGAAGTTCAATCATCAATCCAGCACCATCACCATGCTCGCCATTAAACACATCCTCAAGTGCCATATCCAAACATCTTTTGAACGCTTCCAGGGATGGTCACTCCACACTTCCCTGAGCAGCCCTTTTCAATGCTTTGCAACCCTTTCTGTGAAGAAATTTTCCCTAATATCTCATCTAAACCTCCCCTGGTGCAACTTGAGGCCATTTCCTCAGATGAAGGAATTAATAACAGGATTTTAGATTTGTGTTCCTGGAATTGCTGTGAGATTTGCAAGTTCAGCCTGAGCATCTCTGCAGATCTAGCCAAAGGGTGTATTCTTTTAATGTCTGCATCAACTGAATTAGAAAAAAACCTAAGACTCAGGGGTTTTTCCTCTGGATTTTCACTCAACTATGTCCATTTAAGCTCACACACCCTATCTGCAAAATTCTTTCAGACTTCAAAAGATGCTGGAACTTTAACTGATAATTTACACAAGAAAGGTCTATAAGAGCTGCATGTAAAAAGGACAATCCAGATATAAAAGCCGTAGCAAAAATGTTGGCAACCAAATTAATAACTAGTATAACTCTTCAGAAATGCCTAAGGCTCTTTAGGACCACAAGTCCTTTTCCACAGTTTGTCCTTTAAATTTTCTGCATGCATTATGACTAAAAAGGATATATGATAGATAGGACTTAGCTAGCCATAATACCAATTCACTCCTTTGGCCACAATGAACAGTAATCTCTTTCTTATGAGTGGTATTGAATAGATATTTGTTTGTATTAAATGGATCAGCTTTTCTAATACTTTTTTATTTGGGAAGGGTGTTTTAGTCTGATTATAATCTTTTGTGTTAATCTTTTCCCCAAGATATTCAGACATTACAGTGCACATTATTCTGAAAAAAATAAGGCAAAGGTGACCATCAGGCCAGGTAACATCAACAACTTCCAGTGAGTGGATGGACCTGGACTCCGTTTTTATACCAGTCTCAGAAAGGATTGTCCCTACTCAAAATAATTTAAGGTCCAAAGTTCCCATCCAGAAATTTATTTAGGCTTTCCTGCTTCCACTGAAATCAATACCAATTACAAACTTACATGACCTTGTAGATCTGGTCTCAGGTAGTTACAGTGTTGTATCAGGAGTCAGACACTAGTGTAAAAATGTACAGAGATTATTAGTTCCTATCTAACTGATCTTATCCTACCCTATCTTAGTGAATATTTTTTTTTGTTTTCCTCAGTTTCATCTTGCCTTGTAATACAAGATTAATTGCTTCTAGCCCAAATATTGCCAATAAAAATACCATAACTTTTTTTATAAAAGGGTGGATGGATGGATAATAGATTTGTTCTTAATGGACTACAAGTGCATTGAATACTTAGGGATTTGTTTAACCTCAGATGATCACTACATGAATAAAGTAAATTTTGTGGAGATAATTAATCAGCTTCAGGAGAAAAAAAAACCTTGCACCTTTATTCATTATCTTACTGGAAAGAGCCAATGAAGCATGAATTGATTACCTGGGATACATTATCTTTCCTGGATGCTGCCAAATATCGTTCCTTCTTCAGTTAAGTAGAATCATGACTTCTCTTGTTTGGACCAGAAAGACATTGAATTTGCATTTCAAATTCAAGCAAAAATCAGTACAACCAAGAGACTTACTAAATCCGTATCTCAAACTTATATAATCCGGCTGTAGTTTCAAATAGAAGGATATCCAGAATTAGAACAAGACTAAGGCAAAAGAACTTCAGTCTGGAAAATAATTCTTGATAAATTAACTGAATTCCCCCTACATCCCAGCATCCATGAGAAAATATTTGAAGTAAACTAGAATCCAAAACGATACATGGATTTGGTTAGAATATTAATTTCCCTAACCTACAGGTATAAAGTCTGTCAAATAAAAGCGTGGCCATGAGCTCTCCCTAGGCTGTGATGGATCAGACTTACAGGGAAACACACCCTAGTTGTGAAGCCCCATGTTTGTTTATGGATATGTTTCCTCTTGGAACAGAGCATTCTGAAATAATTCTTGTGGGCCAGATCCAAATCCCACAATTTTGTTCATTTGTTTTAATGTAATAATCTCTATACTTTTACTCACCAATAATCAGGGTAGCACATTCTGCTGAAACAGCTGCAGCAAGGAAGCACACAAGCAAGTCTGACATAAATAAGTGAAAGTGAGGTACAGGTGAGTGCTCCACACAAGCGGCAAGCTGCAAAAAGCATGCAGACCCCTGTATGAGCAGAGGAAGAACTTATCATAAAACCCATAAAGAGTGGTGGCATTTTGTTGTTCTAAAGCCAAAGAAAACTCCTGTGAAGCACAGCACTGAAGAGTTGGCCTGGCTGGGGAGGATGGAGAGAAGAAAGTGGGGTAATCAGAGGACTGAAACTGCCAATCCTCCTTCTTTCCTCAGTAAATCTGTATGTGTGTATTTTCTAGCCATACAGAAAAATAATCACTTTAAAAATGTCTAAAATATTCAGTCATTTCATGAAATGCCTGTTTCAATCCCAGATATGACTAAAATTTTCAATTATTCCAGAAAATTACCAAATATTGTAGATAGACACTGTGGGATGTGCCAAAAGATAGTTTCTCTTGTATCATGGGACAACTACAACAATGCTTTTATTATGTTTATTTTTAAAGCTATATACTCATATATGTGCCTAAAGCTACATAGCAATACACATCACAGAGCCAACACTTATTTTCAAAATTGAGATTATTTCAGAAAGAGATGTTTTTCTGTCCATTTTACAAAATAAATGCTTTCCAAAAAAACACCCTAAAACAGTTTACTGGGGTTCAGAGAGCAGAGGAAGGAGGTTTGCTGAAGGCATTCCCCCTTCATAACCTGACAGTTAACATAATAACCTGACAGTTTAACCCTTGCAACCCACTCTTACCTGCTAAGGGAAGGTTTCCTGTCAGCAGCACATGAATGAGCAACCCACGAGAGCAGCTGATGGTGTGCTGGACTCCATCAATGAGCACCTGAATCAGGTGGAAACCATGGTCCATCCCAGCTGCAAAACCTCTGTAGAGTGTTGCTTTTATGGCAGAGTACTCACTGCCTGTCAAAATGAGGGAAGATCTATTTGCAATAGGAGTGGAAGGAAAACAGGTGTGGATCCAGTGACAGGTCCACCAGAAGAAATGCAGATTGGTGAGACTTCTGGCCTTTTGATTCCTTTTTTATTATTATTTATTTTTAATTGACTATGGACAAGAAACAGAGTCATGGGAGCAGCTTCAGATGTAATTGGAGACCCTGCTGCACACCTGGAAGGGAGAGAGTGAGTTGTCTTTATCCAGGTCAATCTTACCATCTCACAAATTCATAGAATCATAGAATTATCAAGGTTGGGAAAGGCCTCTAAGATAATCAAGTCCAACCATTAAGTCAGCACTGCCAAATCCAGCACTAAACATGTCCCTAAGTGCCACATCTAAGGGTCTTTTAAATACCTTCAGGGACAATGATTCCACCACTTCCCTGGGCAGTCTGTTCTAGTGCTTGACAAGTCTTTCAACAAAGAATTTTTCCCTAATATTCAATTTAACCTCCCCTGGTGCTCTTTGAGGCCATTTCCTGTCATTCAGTCCCTTGTTCCCTGGGAGACAGATTGATCCCACCCAGCTGCAACCTTCTTTCAGGGAGTTGTAGAGAGCAAGAAGATCATGCATAAGCCTGGATTTCTCCAGGCTGAGCCCCACCAGATCCCTCAGCTGCTCTTGATCAGACTTGTGATCCAGATCCTTCATCAGCTTCATTGCCCTTCTCTGGACAACATCCTGCACTTCGATATCTCAGAGTCACTCATGTTTCAGCCCTTCCCAGAATTTTTGAGTCCTAATATGTCCTGATTATCTGAAACTGAAAATGAGCCTGCTAGTGCCCTGAAGCACCCCTGGATATAAGCAGGATTTTGGTGCTCTGTGCGAGCCAAACAGAAGAGACTTCCACCTGAGGAACAGTTTCTCCTTCACACTCCAGTGAACAAATTGAAAAAAAATAGCCTATGAAGAATACAGACATTAAAAGGAGACAACCTACTCGGAGACATTTTCAGCGTAAAAAAGTTCCCAGAAGGAGAGTCAAGAAAAGGGCGTGTGGTCCCATGGCTAGGGAATTTCCAAAGGACTGAAAAATGCATGACTGCTCTTCTGCTCTGTATCACTGCTGTTGTTTATTAATTCCCTGAATAGTAAGAAGTGGCTAGAGACGTTATTTCCCACATAACCACAGTGTGAAAGCACATGGATAATGCCAGGATTCACCTTCTGTCAGTTTATAAAACCAAGTGAAACAGAAATATGATCCAGAACACCTGTAATGCCAGTCAGTTGGCAAAAATGCCTGAAACCTTTAATTATTTCATGAAAGGACTGATTTCACAAGATGACAGTAATAAGCACAGACACACAGAGACATACATAGATTTTAAAATACTGCAGTGTATACTTATGTGCATATATATGCACGCCAAACAAAACACACAGCAGCCAGTTGTTAAAGGAATTGGTTATTTCCCAGTGCCACCAGCTGCCTCCTGCCTCTGCAGTGATGACTCAGTACAAACCAATGACCCTTGTGCTACAGAGAACAGTTTGTCTTTTTGAAGTTTGATTTGTCGGCGAGGATAATACTGCCTTAGCTTTTGCACTGTCCTCCAAAGTGTTCCTATAGGGCTCCCCAACACCTGGAGAGCAATGAATCAAAATCATACAGGTTCCAGTTTCAGTCACCGCCATGGCTGCACATCACATAAAATGACTCTTTGGTTGTTGTTGTCGGTCTTTAAAATGTCATTTTCTACAGCATGAAAAAAAAGTTTCTGAAATTTTCAATCCATTATTCCACTTCTTTCCTGAACTAACTTGGCAGTCCCAAGTTTCTTATCTCATGCTTCACAAATTAAATACAATGAAAAGACAAGAGCCTTTCATTTTAAGAGAGTGATATCATTTATGCTTTTATTTATTATTTTATTTTATTTTCACTTCAGTCACAACTTCTTATATTTCCTCTTGTTACATTTTAGGCTAAAAGAAATAATCTAAGATGACTATGCGGTTCTCCCAAGCCATAGCCTGTCAGATTGCTGAATTATCAGTAACTAGTCAAGCAGCACAGTAGAAACAGATCACATATGCCAATTCCTCCCTTCTTGGTAACCATTTTCCAGTCACTGGAGGAAAGTGAACAGTCCAATCTCTCTTTTGCATGATCAAAGTTAGTTCAACTCTATAGTTTAGCAGATGCCCTTGGGCACCAGGTGGTCCAATCAATTATATCAGAGAAACCAATAAGTTCTTTATCAATCTGGAGATTCTTTGTTCTCTAACTTGTTAAAAGAACACATTCCCTTTTCTCTTCTCTTACTTTAATGAAATTTCAGACTGGCAAAGCTCTTTAAAAATAGTCTCAAGGAAAATACAGCAATGAAACTGCTTTCTAAAAGATTGTCTAGAAATCTAACATTAATTGTTGGCATCTGGAAACAAAATGTGGGATGAAAAATATGCTGCAAATATCCAAATGTCATGCACATTGACATCTGTGTATTCAAGCTATTCCAACTGGAGCTATTCTGACTTACACCAACAGGAAATCCTCCCCAGATTTGTCATGTCAACACAGATCAGAAGGGAGCACAACCTGTGCTGTCAAAAGCACTCAGAAACACCCTAAAGACAATAACCACAAAATTAATGTCACATAACTACATAGAGAAGCCACAAGTCCTTGATGAATTGCTGGGTTTTGGTGGTTTTTTTTCCTTTTGAAAAATGAAACAACTGTTGACAAATATTTTAGTGATACCCATCTTTTTCACAATATAACTATGATTCACAGTCACTTGGCCATTAACCTCAGAGTATCTATTAACAGTCATGCCTCCAGGCAGAAATGATGTTCTACGTGCAATGAAGTGGACAGAAAGCCCAATCATTTGCATTCCATCCCCATTCCACGAGACTTTCTGTGTGGACTTAGCAAGCACCACATCTTCTATATTCCTCAGTTATACAATGTGTGAAGTCAGGATAAGTCTTTCCCCCACTCACCAGAAACTTGTGAAGCTTAATTTATGATTAGTGAGCTGTTTTCAGGTGATTAGCTGAAAAGGAATGTATAAGTAAATTATTTCCAATCTTGTTTAGGCTACTGATGCTAAAAACCAGAATGCAACATAGACAGATGAATATAGATATTTTTCAGTGGATAGCATTGCAAAATCCAAATTCCAGCAGCTGCAAGCATTAACAGAAGTAATGACGAATGATCTGCATTTTCTTCATTAAGGTAAGGGTTGTATATTACAGTCTAATCAATAATAGAGTCATGCTGCTAAAAATGAGATAGATAATTATTTAGGGAAGCAAATAAATGGAGTCTTAGGGCTCTTTTCTACCACAATTTAACTTCCTTGTATTTTGGCTTTTAGCATATTTTAATTAAAAAAAAAAAATCTCCATGCAGATAGAATAAAGTCTACAGCCAACTATTTCAAAAATCCTCATCCTCAAGGAGGATGGCGGCAGATTTGTATGCAGTGACAGCTTTAACAAATCACCTGATAATGGGGTGTGGAGTCTGCAAACATGTTGCTTTCTTGCTCAATGGATAGCTTTCCTAGTGCATTCAGAGATTATGCATCTACTTGTCGGCAAAAATAAGTTGCTGCTTCTCACTCCCTTTAGCTTTGCCAGGCAGCACAGTAAAAAGAATGGGGATGAATCTATTAATACTTGTGCATCATAAATACATTTGTTTACAGAGTCCCTCGTGCTTTCAAGACAACAGAGTTGCATGATTAAATGCAGAATAACACCGTGGAGGAAGGGAAGCCAGACACGCAACTGCCTTGAACTTTTCCTCCACTCCATGAAAACTGTAGAAAAAGCTCCCAAGGCAAAATTCCCCACAGATACGCATAGGTCAGAGGAGAGTTTTACAGCCAGTTTGCAGCCACTTTTCACACAGGTATAAACGACTGCATAACATTAAGGTTGTGCTGAGCAGATTGTGTTGCTATTATATAATATGTCCTCCAGAGCTGTTATTGCTTTTGATGATGCTCAAGAAACAAAGAAATCACCTTTGTTCTGAAAACTCCAGCAGAATGCTTGTGCCTAGCAGAAACAAGGGAGGCAAGATAAACTCTGTGCTCTGTGATATATCTAAAGAGTTGTTTTCCGGAACGGTTGCTTTTGAAGGACTTAATTACATTTCTTAAGCATCATCAGCACCTAAGAACGGTGCCACTGTGCACGTGAAACAAAACAGCCACACAGCACTGGATAGCAGGGCATGCTTCACCCTCACAGGTGAGCATTTCAGGCAATCCAAAACTGGGTTGTCCAAGGGAAAGGGGCAGATGCCCACTGGTGACATTTGCTGTGTCCCACCACGGCAGTGAGTTAGTGCTGCTTTACCTTCTCTCTTAGAAGAGGCAGAGGCCTGTTCTATGTTATGTTAGTTCTGAGAGATTTGAGGCTGGAAAAGTCTCCAGACCCCTGGAACCAAACCCTAAATGGCTCTTCAGATTGTAGATAGCTTTAAAATTTCCTTTGTTTCCTACATATAGAGTAACCTACAGAGAAAGGTATTGAAATAAAGGACCTAAATGGCAGAGGCCATGCATGCCAGAGGAGGGATTTCCCTTCCATTTAAGAGGCTGTTCTGCACTGTAATGTTAGAGAGGAGATCTGGTTAGTGGTAGATGAGAGAAATTATGAGTCATATGGCTGCTTTCTCTTTCTACTCAGCCAGGGAGGATGGCACATCAGAGCCAATTGCTCTACTCAGATCTATGTACATGTAGACCAGTATTTTCTCCAGTCCAAAGGGCAGAATTTAGTTCTTCTTTATATTACCTCATATTTACAATTAAAATGTCAGCAACATCTTGCATAGGATTTTCACCTAGAGTACAGTGTGCAGTCACTGTGACCACAAAGGCACCCACACCCACTCCCCCCGCAATGTCACTGAAATCTCAAGAACGCTGCTTTTCATCCTAACTGCGGATGTCTTCCTCTAAGAAAGCTGATGTTAAAAATTCCCCAAGCTCCCTCGAACATGATCCTGGCTTTGAGAAATTGCCACAAGGCAATTCAGAGCAAACTCTGTAAGTAATTCAGTTGCCTAATCGCAGGTGCCCCGGGGAGTCGGGGGGATCCTGGCAGTGTGACAGAAATGCCACAGGACCAAAGGCAGTGACTATAATGACCAACAAGACAACCCAGTGGAGAAACAGCTGGAATACAGGTCAGATATCCTTTCACGTAAAAACACACCTGAATCCCATCTAGGGTGGCCAATCTTTCCACTGATTTCTTCACTGGATTAGGTGCCCGGGATTTTATTTGGAGTGGGAGGTAGTCTACTAAAAATAGAGTTAAGAACCCATGGGTGTTTTCTAAAAGACAAGGGAATATTGCTGAAAAACACACTCACCAATCCTTTGTTGTACCATTAGATGTCCATACAGCTCCAAAAATATTGGTCAGAGTCTGAAACTTCTTACAAAGTAACCAAATAAAGTAACATTTTTATAGGGTGAGAAAGGACTGCATTTCCTTTCTATGGTTTTATACAAGATTAAAAGTAAATAATAATTAACGTTATCTCTCTATCTATTGCTCCATCTTAATGTTATCTTACTATCTTTATGTTATCTAATTGCTATAGATAAAAATAAAGTATTATAAAGCCCCCAGGTAGAGAAGTTCTAGGCAAAGGGGCACTCATCACTATCATGTATTTCAAGGCAGATGGGCAGAAATTCACCACTGGGACAGTTTAAAGAGAGTCTCTTCCTTATCATTTTCCCCTTCAGTCACATGGCATTATAAGAGATCAAAACAGGGAGCTCTGAAGAATGCAAACCTTCAGAAAGCCACACCAAAGGAGAAGGTGAAATATAATGTGATTTGCTGTTACAGCCACAAAGTCACAAAGTAGTAAGAGAGAGAACAAATCTGAGTGTTTAACAGCATCAGATAAGTAGGGGAAGCAAGGGGGTGAGAAAGTACCTTTTAAATTATCCTTATCCAGATGTGATCAGATTTCTGCAGAAAACACGGACCTGAACCTAGGTCAGTTACAGCACTGAAATTCCAGTAAATGGGGTTACTAAAACTCTTTTCTTTTAAAGACTAGTGGAAATGTTCGCTGGAGCCCTGAAATCCTGCACTAATGAGAGGTTTATTAGCATATGGATGAATGCATGGATGTAAAACCAGGTAAGCAAATTTGTACTTAGAGAAGAAGGAGGATTATTTGGCCTAATAATAGAGAGACAGACTTTAGGACTGGGCTCAGTGCCCTAATTTTAAGACAAATTGACCCAGACTTCCAGATTTTGTACTAAGTCAAAGAAATGAAAAAGGCTATGGCTTCTAAAAATAAATGTGTTGCAGATAATATATGGTGTTGACACTTTTCTATAAAAAAACTTCAGACAGTAGCATATTTCATGACTTAGGAAATTCAGTGGAACAATTATGTCTGCAATTACATAAGCCTGTGCTATTCTGACTTTAGCCTAGTTTCATTACATTTTAGGTTTTAACCCAAATCGTCATAGGTTTTAATGACTTTAACAGATATCCTTCTAATTTAAACCAGTGTCAGCCAGAGCTAAATCAGGTGCTTTGTGCTCATATGATTAAAAATAGATTTCACAGAGCCATTCAAGTATCTTACCTTTACAGCTGAGAAGGAGTAAAGTCAACAGCTTGTGCCTAATAGGAATGCAAGAGAAATTAATTCATTGGAAAGACATTCTTCACCTCATGTTGGATGACTGCTCACCAAAAAAAGTATGTCAGCTCCTTGCTTTGTAATATCTCAGTCCCTACAAACGAGACAAGCAGAGTCAGAAAGAGAGTTTATCATATCATGAAGTCCAGCCACACAAAAGATATTGCCCATGAATTAAGATTAGAAAAGTGATACACCTCTGATATAGCTATAATAAAAATCCACCAGCTGTATTTGCACCAGAATTACTGTTTTCAAAGAAAACTAAGTGGCTTCGAAGCCATCAGCTTGTTGGCAGAAAAATCACTTTGTTCAGTTAAGCAGGGAATGGATGTCTCTGACTCTAGTGAGATGTTGCATTTGCTCGTCCCTGCTCACACCCACTGCTGACCCATGAGCTTTGGCATTTACCCAAATGGAGTAGAGCAGCTCTGTTTTCTGCCCACGTGAAACACCCAGTTGTCTCTGTAATCTCAGAACACGTTTCATGCCTGAATTTTTTGCAAGGAGAGCAAAGTAGAACACAACACACATAAATATAAGACACAGTCCTACCTATGTCTTCAGCTGACAGCACCATCTTTGTAAACACTGCAGAATTTAGGTGCAAAGATTGTTATTTGGGATCTAATCCTGCTGTAATCCATGGCTGATAGGTGGCTGCCAGCAAACATCCCAATTTGTACCCAACACTGCCATTGGGAAAGGTGTCATTAAGCAAGAACAGTCTACTTATGGGAAACTATAAATCAGGATCTGTCCTGATATAAACTATAAATCTGAAATATCTGTCACCTCTGAAGGTTCAATCAGCCCAGAAATCTCCCTTAAAACTTGACACCACCAGAAAAAAAAAAAAAAAAAAGCACTGAAATTACTTCAATTCAGCTTTCTGCCATATTCAAGCAGTGACATAACTGGAACAATTTAATAAGCTACTAAGCCTTAACATTCATTTCCCGTCCCCCTCCCCACTAAGAGTTGTGATCCTGTCAGTTGAGAATGGACAGAGAAAGTGCTTCTGTTCCCCTTCAAAGCAAAAATAGAACTGCTTAAACCACCCTTCAGACATGTATGCAGTTTCCAAATGTTAACCCAGATCCACTTCCTGGCATTTGTTCCTAACATGTTTCCAAACCATTTGAGGCAGAATCATTTTATCCAGCTTTTTTTTAGCCCCGTTTCAGAGTAGCAACCACAGGTTTATTCCATGTGCACGGCATCTGACGTGGCAGTGCCCCACATGGTGGTTCCTCTGCACTGTCGTGATCACAATCCCCAAGTTTTCACCTTCCATAAGGACATAGTGCCACCAGAGACTTACACAGCCACCATGCATAAAAACACCCTCAGTACTATAACATCAGTGAGCATCCACAGCAAAAGTTTACTATAGAAGCACTGTTTTAAGTAGCCTGATTTTTGCACACAGTTTGAGCATTATCTTAACGTCATGAAGTGATGAGGAGGTGTCATATGCCACACGGCAGTCAGTGTGGAGCACAATAGTATTTGAAAATGACTTGAAGTATTGTCTGTGGAGAGCCCGTGTTATCCAGGTACACTAAACAGAGCTGAAAAGTAGAAGGAAATTGAATATTCAGCTTTGCAACTGTTTGGGTCTATGAAAGATTATTGTGTCCATGTTATTCAATCTCAGTGCGGTAGCACTGCAGAAAAAGAGTTGGAATACATTTGGAGAAAGCCCTATAAATCTCCAAAGTTGGAACTGTCCTTAACCTAAGACAAATGAACCCAGATTCAACTCTCCATGTGACAATTCATAGAAGAATGAAAATGAGACATGATTTAATATGATGGTGCAAAACAATTCTCTGGGGCATCCCAGGCTGACCCGGTGGTCTTCTGCCCAGGGAAATAGAAATTGGGTTTGATACTCCAAAGAGGGGGGAAGGATGTTGTTATTCCACAAGTAATGTCTCAATAACATGTTAGCCTTTCTGAAGTACTTCTCTGCACATATTTGATGCTCTGCATCTGTTTCTGCAGCACTTTTTGCCCTTTTATAGTACCGTATATTGCAATAAAGCATTTAGCATATTAATTGTATTTTAAGTCCCCAGTTTCAAGTTTCAGATGCTCTTGCTGGCACTTCAACCCTTTAGGACAGTCTAGGCCCATCCTCTGTGACTTATCTTGCTTTGTTGTTCATACAAGGGACAGTGCACGTTTGTACTAAAGACATGTCTCAGCAGATTATATCCCTTCCAAGGCTGTAAGAACAGCCTGTATCAACCTTTGACTTGCTCAGTGCAATATCCAAAGGCAGACTAAGAAAAAAAACCCTTTCCATTTCTCTACTGCTTCTTCCCTGAGGCAAGCAGGAGTTAGCAATGCCCTTCAAAGTATAGATGGTGCCAGGATGACACCATTCAGTGCAGGAAAGAAGTCTGATTTAGTCTGTAACAGGTAACAGGACCATATCTACTGAATACACAAAGGAGCCAGTTCGAGTTCTAAGAGCACTAGTTAGGGACTTAAGTGCTTTTGAATTATTTGTATGCAAATCCTTGATATTCCATAGACTCGCTGTGGAAACCTTGGTAAGTCTCTTAGGATAAGCTCCAGCCTAGACCAGCCATCTACTCTAATGCAGCTCTTCAAAACATCAGCTGTTGGCAGCAGCAAAGGGGGTTGAAATAGGAGTGTGACCCCAGTAGAGCAAATTCTAGGCAACCCAGGAACTGGAACAGGGCTCTTGTCATGGTTCAACCCCAGCTGGTAACTCAGCCCCCACAGCTGCTCCCTCCTCAACAGTGAGATGGGGGAAAGAACAGGAAGGGTAAAAGTGAGAAAACTCATGGGTTGAGATAAAAACCAGAATAATAGGTAAGCAAAAGCCACACATATGAGCAAAGCAAAACAAGGAACTCATTCACCAATTCCACTGGGCAGGCAGGTGTTCAGCCACCATCAGGAGAGCAGGGCCCCATCACATGTAACAGTGACATGGCAAGACAAACATCATCGCTCTGAACATCCCCCCTTCCTTCTTGTCCCCCCAAGCTTTATTTGCTCATCATGATGCCACATGGTATGAGAAAATCCCTGGGTCACTTGGGGCCAGCTGCCCCGCCTGTGTCCCCTCCCAAATCCTTGTGCACCCCCAACCTCCTCGCTGGTGGGATGAGGAGCAGAAAAGACCTCGACGCTGTGTAAGCACTGATCAGCAGTAATGAAAACATCCCCATTTACAGCAAAGTTCCAAAACACAATGCCATACCAGCTGCTGTGAAGAAAATAAGCTCTCTCTCAGTCAAAACCAGCACAGCTTTACGTTCAGGTCAAAATCCATTTCACTGGAATTAGGTATTGAAAATTTGTCTTCTATTTCTAAGCCATTCACCATAGACTCCCTGTTTACTGCATGCACCCAGAATGAGTGGTATCAACATTTGTCTGTGCAAAACATTGTGGTACATTTTTAAATACCAAACAAATGTTTAAACATCACCATCTGGTTGTAGAAATATCAATACAAACAACCAAACATGATACAACTAAGTAAGTGTATTAATCAGTGCCTGATGATTAATTCCCACGTCATTTCCCTGCTTCCCTACTGTTCAGTTATTCCTGTGTCTTTTAGACCCAGACTCCTCTACTCAGGGGTGCTTCCATATGTGCAGGTGCCCACACACGCAAATACAAACACACAAGCAGGCACATCTAATTACTGCTAGGCACAGTGGGATTCCAATTCTCACCAAGACCTGTGATTCACCCATATTATAAATTACGAAAAATGAAAATAATGGAAAATCCAAGGACAGGAAAAAAACCCATGGGACAAGAGTTTCCCAGATGCAGTATGCCCAAAGTTCTAATCAGACCCCAGGGCATACCATGTCTGTCAGACTGCACTGCCTCTCACTTCAATTATGATGAGGCTGGGTGTGAAAAGTTGGACGAATATACAAAACCATTTCATCTTTCTGCAGCTCCATTGGCTGGCTCAGCCAAGCTTTGCTGAACACAGTAAATCCTACCAGCCACCATCCGTTAAGGAAAAATCCTGAAGCATTTCAAAGTGCAAAGAACCAAGTGACTCAAAGAAAAGCACATCTTTCAGTGGTTTCATTAGTCATATTTCTTCCCATTGCACCTTTTTTAATGCGGTGAAGGGTCCAGATTTCAAAGGAAGGGTTTCTCATTATCTTATCCCAGCCTCAGAGAGAGGGGAAGATAAAGCAGAAGTCAGCTGTAGAGATGTGTTCTCCTCATTATCCTCAACTGTCCTTTACTATTTTGTTTCTCATCCTCCCAATCTTCTGCCAGCTGACACTCCTGTTTTGGCAGAAAAGTTGCCTGTGCAAGGATCAAGAACTGAAACTGAATCCCTCCCTAAATTTCCCGGTTACTACCTATTTGTAACAGAGACTACAAAAACATAAACCTGACAGCCACAAACTGTGTGGATAAGTGTTTCTCACCTCCTCCATGGCTTCTTGAAATATGCTCCATGTGAACTGTAGGAGAAACAATAGCCAGTAAATTTTTGATAATTGTGGAATACTTCCATGCAGTGTATGTCTGAAATAGATATAAAGCCATAGTCTCTTCCATAAACACTAGCAAGAAAAGTATTTTATCTAATGCTAAGTGAATTTACCAGCAACAACCAGCAATAAAATATATCTGCACCACCCTTTCATTCTCATACTGCTGAAAAATTTCATATATGCACAAAAGAGACTTCTATGGTTTACTGTGTGCTTGTTTGAATTTGGCTTTCAATGGGAATTAAAATTTCTGAACTCAAATGTCAGAATCATCATTTAAATTTCTGAATAGCTAATTTTCCATCCTTTCTATATAGTTAATGAGACAGGTGTCTTCACTGTCACCATCTCAGACAACTATGTCAAAATTATTTTTTTAATTGATTTAAATATCAGAGTTCTAAACACAGAGCAAGTACTGAGTTCTTGAAAAAAATCATCCAAATCCTTTTTAAAAAGATTTGTTCATGAATCTAAATATAAATAGACTTCATTCTGGCAGCAAAACTTGATAGAACAATGTAGGTGAAATTTTCCTTTTTGAGAGAAGGCCTACACTGATCACCAAATTTTTCAGATTCTCTGACTTCTGCTCTAAAAATGGAAGTGTTTTATGCAGTATCATTTCCAAGAAAAGTGAACCAATTATATTTGACACATTCTGCTTTCCAGCTTGCTCTTCTTTTCTTGAAGATTCATGAAAAGGAGATGTGTGCCACATAATGCTCTTCCCAACTCACTGACTGCATTGTCTAATCGAACAGGTGATGGATGTTCTCAGGTGGTCAGATTGATTCCTCTGAACCACTGCAAAACAGAACTCCCGCTCAAAATGAATGAACAACGAAGAAGTGACACAAATGGTACCTAAAAGTTATCTGCTCTCCCCAGTGCCACCTGACAATGAACAGAGACAACAATCAGAAAGGAAGAGAAGCCAGCTTGATAACCTGGTCTGGCACGAAGAAGTCAAGCATAAACCAGTTTAATCATGAATCCTGCACATGCGCCTCATGACAAGGAATGGAAACCCATTACCTTGGATGTAAATGTCAGCCCTGCAGATGACAATGACAACACTCTAAGCTTCTCTTTTCCTCATCAAAGCATTTTAAATATGTTAAGATATTTCCTCAACAAGCAACACTTGCGTATTGGAGCCTCATATCACCACTACTTCAAAGCAGAGGGTTTTGAAGCATGTTCTTGGCTCTCACTAGGAGAAATCACTCATGTAACAAGGATGCAAGGTGCAGTTGCAGCAGGTGTCTACACTGCATCATATCTATTCAAATGAATTCAACACCCACTGAATTACTTTGCATATTAAGTGAACAAGGTTGTCATTTTCATTTGCCTTTAGCTTTCCCCTGCAGATGATCTAGGGCATTTTCTCTGTCCCCTTTTACAGGAGTACAATGTAGATACAGGGAGTTTGGTGCCTTCTCTAGACTTCAAGGATGAATAGAGGAGGCACTGCAATCTTTCTGCTTGAAGAAGGTTAAACAGTGTTCCCTCTCTGCACCTCTTAGAGAGTTACTTTCCTCTAAGCCACCCCAAAGAACATGTCAGTAGTTAATGGAAAGCAATCTTCAGCTCCTTTGGGATTGCCTCTCCTGTGTTACTTCCACAGAGGTCCACATCGCCTCCAAGGAGCCAATGCAGTCACTACAGCTTGGCTAACCACACAACATGGCAGTACCAATCACTCAGCGCTCCTGAAATTCAGAATCCTTGTGTGAAGGCTTATATGACCGTATGTATTGTGTCTAATGGTTTGTCATACTTTCAGAGGCTTATTTTCAAAATGCTTTAGTAAGACTCTAACTCTGGAATCATAGAATCACAGAACGGTTTGGGTTGGAAGTGACCTTAAAGATCATCTAGTTCCAAACCCCCTGATACAGGCAGGGACATCAGGGAATCTTTTGATCCATGGAAGAAATACAAGGAAGAAGGAAATGAGTTTGTTGCTTGTCATGGTTTAACCTTGGTAGGCTCAGTACCCCTGCAGTAGGATGGGGGAGAGAATCAGAAGGGTAAAAGTGAGAAACCTCACTTTACTTCACTGAGGTAAAATCAGTTTAATAAATAAAAACAAATGAACAAATAGGGAAGAAAAGAAACAAAACCAAGTGATGCAAAAAACCCCAAAGTGCTCACCAGCAACCAACCAAGGCCCAACCAGTCCCCAAAAAATGTCATCCCCAACCAACCTTCACACATACACACACACGCACAGTTTTATTGCTGACCACAGTGTTATTTGGTAAGGAATATCCTTGGGTCAGTTAGGGTCAGCGGTCCTGCCTATGTCCCTTCCCAACTCCTTGTAACAAAAACATTTCCTCTTTTTCAACGCTGTCTTTATCAAAAATCCAAAGCACAGCACCTTAAAAGCTACAGTGAAGAACTTCAACTATATCCCAGCTAAAACCAGTTCAATTCTGGATCAAATATCTTGCAGGGGTCAGAGGAATACAAACTTAGGCATATAGGGAAAACCTAGGAAGGCAAAGAGCTTCATTCTGTGAGGAAAACAAATGGATTTTAATCTTAATTGCCTCCTCTTTACATAAAAATGCTTCTTACATGCAATATTTTATCTGTAATTGCTAGAAGATAAATGATGGTGATAAAGGTAATTCATCTATCTAAGTTGCCTAAAGATTTGAAGATCCTGTTAAGACTACTTATCTGGTTCCTCAATAGCCAAAGGAGAGGGACTGACAGTGGCAGAAGTCAGTTCACCTCAGTTCTGTCAAAAGTCTACTTGTTCTCCACTCTCTGAATGTCTCTGCTTCTCCTTCATGACTCTGAGTTTAGCTAGAAAAACAACTTGGGCTTAACTCCTAGGCTTTAGACAGCTGAAGATAAGTAACTGAAATCCCAACCACACCTTGGGAACACCATGGGAAAGAGTCATTAAAAACGGAGGTTTGGAATGTTCTGGAACAGATGCCTTTCTGTGACGTTTCTGCGACAGTTGCATGTGGCACTGCATGTGGCACTGAGAGACCACTGTCTCCACTGTGGAAACTGATTTCCAAATGGGGCAGACGCACCCAGTCCCTCTGCCACCTTTCCAGGTAGCAGCATCCTTTTCCAGGATCACTATCCCATGCATTTCACATCAGCACTGATGGCAGGAAAAAATATTACCTGGGGGATAAAAAAAATAACAACCTTTGTTTTAAATGAAATATTTGTAAGCGGCAGCAGGAGCCTGGGGCTCCTGAATCCTAGCAGTGGAGATTCCCTTGTGAATTTTGGAATATAAGTGTCTTTGCCAAGTGTACAAATGACCTTTGGTTCTGCAAGAAAACACCTGTGTATTTGACTTTAATGTTTGTCTGGCCACCATACTTAGACAGCAGGTGGGATAACATGCACACAAAAGATATACATCAGTATATGCATACTGAACTGCTCCCTATACAATGTTATTGTGCTGCACTCTCAGCTTCTAAACTAACAGAGAAAATGAGAACTTGACTTTCAGCTGAATGGAAAACAGACCAAATGTCACTCGTTTTAGAAAGTAATAAGAAAAATGCACTTAATTCAAGGAAACTGTATTTGATTAATGTATTCTGAGAAGTTCATTGTTGGTGTAGGTTAGGCAAGATGGTCTATAGATTCTAGAGGAAGAGATTTGAATACACTATTAAATACAAATCAGATAACTAAAAAAATCAATTTTCTTCAAGGGAAAAAGTTCTCTCAAGCCAGCAGAGATTCAACTAATTATATCAAGAAAGTGCATGTAATGCACTGTATATGCACTAGTATAGATTTTTTGTCTGTTCACAGAAACAGGCAGGTAGAAAACTGTGGGAGATGAGCACAGCCCAACTCAAAAAGCTAGTTTTATGGCCTTTTGCAGATATATGACTTTGACCTAAACTGGGGTTTGATCAATTTCCACACTGTCATCATTCTCCAAAGAAGATGAGAGTAACTATAACTTATAAGCAGAACCCAAAGCAGAAAATGATCCCTTATCAGATGGAACAGGGACAGCTCAAAAGTGAAACCTGGTCATGGAATGAGAAATCATATGGATGCACTTAAGCCTTAATACTAGATACATTTATTTAAGATGCAGCACTTCAGATTTTCTTAAATGTGACAGCCCAAATTAAAGCCCACTTTCCTGAGTTTGAGTTCTGCTGAACCCAGTCTCTCCCTTCATATAACATCATAAGGGACAAAAAGGATTTTCACCCCAGAACAGTTTTCCAGCACCCTCAATCACAACAGAATGAAATGGGGAAAGCATTAGTAACTACATACTGCTACTAAGATCTCATTGCCACTAATTATCAACACAAGCCTCATGAAGGAAGTCATCTACACCTCTGTCATTAAAGATTTAATCAATATGACACCTGCAGATGGCAATCTGAAAGGTGCAACAAAGGTCCTGAATTTCGTAGGATCAGTGCCTGTAAACTGCAGATGGCTCTGCAGCCTACACTTTACCTCAGCCATAAGCACCTCGTTGCACTACTCAGGATACTTGGAAAATAAATCGTCTTTGGAAACTACAAGGAGCGTCTCAATTTCACAAAAATTCAATTGGTTTCAGACACCAAAAACATTAAAGAATGAAAATTCAGTACTGGGTCTGGGGGAAGGATGATGTCCTGGTCTCCCTTTAAGATCTACCCTGCAAAGTACAATTAAGAGCCTAGGATCTATCATTTACTACAGAGTGCAGACCTTAGAAGGCTAAGGGAAAAGAGGCTTACAACTTCATAAATAAAAAGTTCATTTATCAAAAGGGGAAAAAAAAGTGGGTAAAATCTCTTTAGCTATCTCCCTAGTTGGTATAAAAGTGGTACTTTGAATGAATGGTGTCTGCTACGTATTCTATGGAGCAGACATATTGATCCACCAGAGACATCTTGCTATTGCTATATAAAAATATTTTAAATCCTTTTATTTCCTTCTTAGGATTCAGCCCCACATATAAGAGAATATACCCCTAAGGACTGGACAACATCTGGTGTATATATAGGGATGAATCACAAGATGGATATAAAGGAAGAAAGATCTAAAATCCCTTGACAAAGTAGCTGTTTCAATCCTTTAAGAAGCCTACTGAAAGTTGATCTTAGATGTGATTTTAGAAGCCAAAATTTTTTCTAAACGATTTATTTTCTTTACAAAAGAAAAATTTTTCTTCAAAAATAGAGCTGCCATGTGGATCCCCACAGCAGTGGAGCTATTTTCTTTCAAGATATGGTTGTTTCTTAACACTGTAATTAAGTTTGAATAATGCTGCCACAGTAAATCATGCACTTTACACAATTACTGTACAGAATGTAAAAGGGAAATAACGTATGATGTGAGCTTTGTTAAACTTAAAATACACTTGACAATCACTTTACTTAATTAGATACATTTGGCCTTCTGAAAAAGTTGCTGTACTAAAGGTGATGTTCACTTTTCCTAGGAAAATAATCCTCTCCCAGAGCCAAAGGCATATATTCCACCCATACTTATTATTATTACAGTAACACTTTTGTATGAAGCATCACTAGTCCAGCAGCCAGGGGACATTTTTCTACTCCCAATTCTGTCAACGATCTACTCTGTGTTCTTGGGCTGGTTGTGCCAGCTCAGTGCTTCTGTTTCCAGATCCATTGCTTGCAAGTCTTTTCATTTTGGAAGTTATTATAATACTATGTACAGCATAATAGCTAATAATAATTACTGTAATATACATAATTATATTATGTGCCATGTAGAGAATAGTAGTTATAGTAAGAAAACCTCAATACTTTGAGGAAATTAACATTTTGTGGTTATAAACTAACCTAGATTTACAATTCCCCAGGTTTCATGAGCTTCCTTTAATAATTTTAAATAGTGTTTTCTTTTAAAGGACAAGTAAGAGTTCTTTTTCTTTGTACATTCACAAGAGATTGGAATATGCACAGGGCTCAGATAATATTGTCCTTTTGTGCAGTTTGGCAGAGCTCCACTTATTTCCATGGGGCTGCGTCAATTTACATCAGCTTTTGTTTTCCCTTACCTTTTAGATACTGATTTATCTTAAGCAACCATAGTGATAAAACAGAAAGACTCATCCACTATGGTTTCATATATGTGAAAATCATTATTCTTCAGGGGGAACTACAGAGAGTAAGTTCTGTTCTGGTCTCCTATCAACACAGTAGTGAAGAGTGAGGTGGTAGGTTTGAGCGTGATGCTGTTGTCTGCACTCCACACAGCTGAGGACGAAAATCGGCAGCAGCTCATGTATCTTCCTCTTCCCCCAAGCCCAATTCTACTGAAAGGGCACCAGATCTACAATTAAAAGAACCTGAAAGCTCTTTTAGGGCCAAAGCAGAAAAGGTTTTGTGCTCATCTTGTCTTGCAACACATCTCTCCATTGAGATTACAGGGCGGCCTAGAGTTAGTGATCCCACCTGCACCACCCAAGGAGTATCCTGGATCAACAACAACCTTCCTCATGTCTCTCAACACACCTCCCTGGCTGCTTCGAGTCTTCTTAAAAGGGTCAAGGTCTGGGCTGTTATCAGAACTTTCAAAGTCTGTCATGGACATCTTTAATATAGGTTGACTGTAGACAGAAGCAGAAAGAGCAGCCAAAAATGTACCAAAAAAGTACACTAATATTATGTGGGTTTCATATCAATTAAATCTTCCATGCTCCTAAGGTTAATTGTTCATATGTTACTTTCAATTAAAGGGTCATCTGAAAAAATGGTCAAAACCCAATTAAATTCTACTTTTCCCCTTTTTTATCCACATGTGTCACGGTGACAAATAGTTCCCTCAGGCTACAGCATCTACATCTTCCAAGAAACACCATTTGGTGATATTATTTATTATTTAATAATCTAATTTAATAATTAAAAATTGTCTTTAATGTTAGTTATTAATATTATGAACACTAAAACTAATAAAGACTTACTTCTTAAGAAGTCATGTCTTGTGGTTGTACCTCCTGATGCGTAACAAATTGTATGTTCCAACTAAGATCTTTGTTCTGTTTTGGAGCATAGAAGATAATCATCCATGTGGCTTCTCCTGTGTCTGGACTGTAGCCACTCCAGAGCCTTTTCTTCATTCAGACTGTAACTGAAATTTTTTTTAAATTCTCACCACTCGGTAACCAGGCTTGACACTGGTCAGCATTTTCATGCAAACAATAGAAAATCAGGATAAAGAATTGCAAATAGATGACGTAGCATGGAAATTTAGGAATTTCTTTTCCCAAGAGAGGTGTTTCCTCTCTCTGGAATGTCAGTGAGAGAAGGAAAGGAAGGATGAACCAGTTCAGTTCAGGTTAATACACAATTTTTCATACCAGAAGGTAAATCGATAAATGGTTGCCTAGATCAATTTTCTGTCATGTCTATGCAACATACTGAGGAAATGTAGCAAGGGAAGCACTTGAGGATGTGGCAGGTAGGAACAGAACTGGCATTTTGATTATTATATCTGGAGAGTTTTGAATTACTCGATTTGAGGTGGGGGGAGGATTTTTCTTTCCACAAGCGAGACTGAGCTGTGTATTCACCACACGTACACACCACTGCATTGGTTGTTTATGCTCTCTGATTAACTGTAAAAAATGTTATACCATTTAAGTGTGAAGGTCTCCACTAAAATTATAGAAATGTATTTATGGGAGACTCAATATGTACAGCAGTTGTTTATTAAGGTCATTGGTATAAAATACATGACTGATGCAATGACTCTGTATCATTACAGTGCTGAATGTAGAATACACCAACAGGGCACCTTGACAGATGCATCAGCCTTTCCCAGACAGGGCTGGGGCCGATGATCAGGCACTGGATGTGCTGCAGCCTCTTCTGCTGTACCTCCCCCGAGCAGAGGTGATTAGAACAGCATCCTGCCCATGCTAAAGTCACCAGGTGCCAGCCCCCAGCATTACAGGTGGAAGGTTTTGAGTGTCCAGTCTCTTAAACCTGGATTGTGCAACTACAGCAAAGAAAAACAGACTTAATGTCAGCTTATTGGCAAGCCCAGTGATGTGACCATATCCGAGGTGAAAATCACAGCACCTTTTGTATTAGCCCACGAGCAAAGCATCTGATTGAGAGATGCCAGACCAGGGCTACTATCTGCTTCTGCTCCCCTCTTGCCCCTGTAGGAAGAGAGAACTGGGAGCCTGAAAACATTCCTGTATCCCAGTGGGTTCATGCTGGGTTTCCTTAGTCCTCAACCGTCTCTTCATATTCACCAACGATTTTGGTTAACAATTACATGTCTGTTTTGATAATTATAGATGTGAATTTAAAAATCTGTTTCAATTTTTTTTTTTTTCTGAAGTGGACTATAACAAAGTAA
>VWZW01006553.1:2098924-2142262 GCA_013397115.1 Edolisoma coerulescens
TTTGTGTACCATGTAAAGCTGCTTCTTTGGACTGTGGTTAATTTCACAGGATACAATCCTGCATTCTGAAATAAAAGTAGATCTTTCTAGGTATTTTTTTTTCCCCAGAGCTGAAAACCAGGGAGAGTCAAAATGACTGATCCAGGCAAGCTGTTAAAAGTAAGAACTCCTACAAAAAATTTCCAGCTTGCACTCTGATGCCAAATTTTGCAAGCATCCTGTTTACAGACTGGGACATTCAAGTGAAATCAGACCAGTGGGCCATGACCACAGCTAAAAATAAGATTGCAAGACTGTGTAAATCTACAGCTCTAATCCCTACAGAAAAAGGTATGGCACCTTTTTCAAATTCATAAGAATTTTAAGAACCCTTCTCTCCTTCTAACATAGCTTGAGACTTAGGAAAAGTACTGCTTTTAAGAAACTGTCCCACTGGAACTCAGGCCAGATACAGAGGCAGAGCACAGCCTAACTTCCCTGGCCTGTCACCAAAGAGAATGAGTTTATTACAGGAGGCAGAGGGAGAGGTTTGACAGACAGCTGGCCATCCAAGCACTCCATTATTAAAGCCTCTGTTCAGCAGGATCCTTTGTTTGAAAGCCGTGTTTGTGAAAGCAGCCTCTGACCACCAGCATCTGCATTAACTATTAGTTTTATGAAGTACTAACTGCTTTGCAATGTCACTGACACAAAGCAAGCTTAGCCCTCTTCCTACTTGAAGGAGAAAGAAAAAAAACATCTCCTGGGGTTATTTAATTTTTTTCCAAACATATGTTGTGAAAGGCCTCTCAGCAGTTTGAACAGACTCTCAGAGCTGCAGCTAGAGGCATGCTGAGACCTTCTCTTTTGCAAAGAAAAAGCTGAAGCCTTTTTGCTTTATTCAGGAGAAACAATGAGCATGGAGTAGGCTGAGGTACAGGTAAACCTTGTCTTGTTTGGGCTGCCATGAAGGTAGAACCAAAGAAGACCTTGAGAGCCTAACAGGTATATTTTCTTGTAGCAGTAAATCCAGGCACAACACACAGGTAGGAGGTTAATGCAGTTTTGTTACCAGAGCTCTGGCATCTACGCTTCTCTCCAACACCCAGTCCAATCTCCAGCTGCTCTGTGGCTCTGTCAAATTAAAATAATCATAGAATCACTGAATTATTTGTGTTGGAAAGGACCTTAAAGATCACCTCATTCCAACCCCCCTGCCATGGGCAGGGACACTTTCCACTAGACCCGGATGCTCCAAGACCCATCCAACCTGGTGTTAAACACTTCCAGGGATGGGGCAGGCACCTGACCACCCTCAGAGGAAATAATTTGTTCCTAATGTCCAATCTAAACCTTTTCTCTTTCAGTTTAAACCAGCTACCCACTGTGCAGCACCAATTCATACACCAAAGAAAGGTATTTCTATTTTTTATTCTAGTTTGTGCATAATAGGAAGCTTGGTGGTACACTCAGCTGGCTCCCTGATTATCAAAGCTTTACACTATTTATATATTTTAAGAAAGGCATAATCATTAATTGGTTACAAATCACATAACTTTTCTATTAATTAGTTCCCAAACCCCTATTTACTAGTTATATCTCTTGCTTCTCAAGTTAATAAAACGTCTTCCCTCAGTTTGAGTCGGGGGTCTATTCTGAGTAGGTGGTCAATGAGTTGGTGGTTGCAATCTCCCATAGCCAGAATTACCTTTCCCTCAGTTATTGCTCGGTTCTGCTGACTTCACTCTTGGTGGCTGTTGTCCAGACAGCCCATTCATCTTAGGATTGCCTTTTTTTTTTCCTTAAAACAACATTCACAATGCAATTGCTTAATCGTAACTGCCCAGCTATAGCTACTGGTCAACACCTAAAAATAATTGCAGAGTTTGATTCAAATCTTGAGGGACTCAGATCTTGAGTCATTCTATACCACTATCAGTGAATGTCCTTGTAAATATGTCCTCTCTTCATCTTTCTTGTAGTCTCACTTCAGGTACTGGGAGGCATCTATAAAGGCAAGTGCTCTTCATGGAAGGGGGGAATAATAAAAGTAAGTCTAGATTCTTGCCACAGAACTTCTATTTCCTTGAAGACGTACCCAAAGCTCTTGGCCATTTAACTTACATTATTTAGAGATTCCTGAGCAATGCTGTCAAAGCTGTAAATATTTGGGCTCCTCTAAGAGGATATTTTTGCCTTTCCCACGCTTAAACCTAAAAATTACTCAGATCCATACGCAGACTTGTAAAGCCTTTGTGTCACTCTTTCCCTAAAGGTATGTTTGGAATCAGTCAAATCATTGCCCAGTATCCCTATCCTCTGCCAAGGGTACATTTACTTGTCCCTAACGACTCCCACACACACACACATAAACACTGCAAATACAGCATACAGAATGTGCAGACAAAAATGTACAAATGCTCCCATGTGAGGGAGGATGCTCCTTGCCCCATCTATGATGAGGCCAAGCAAGTGGCCAAGCAACGGGCATTCATTGAGAAGACCCCAGAACACTTCATGTGGAGCTTCTTTGCATTGGACTAGGACATGGATGGGCTGCAAGATAAGAACCACAGGAGTAGGGAAGTGATTGGAATGAATCATTGCTTTATCCAGCAGCAAAATGTGGCCATCACTGCCAGCTTCAGCATTCAGTCTCTTGGTGGGCTATATTTATGGTCCCTCTATAGAAAATGAAGACACAGCATCTATACCTAAATCCTAGGACCATCAGGTTCTGCACAGTCTGAGGGCTGGGCACTGGCCACACTCATATCCTTACTAAAACTTGGGAATTTCCCCTCCATCCTCTGGCTCCCTTGGATAAAAATCTCTGCAGGTTAGACACACTCCAGAGCGCCTCCAGAATCTAATCCATCTTGTTTATCCTAGACACCTATCTTACAAAGTGAACCACCTACCTATATTTCTGTTTGTTGACTGTAGATGACTCACTGGACAGCTAAACTCAGCTGAAATGAATTCCATCTGAAATGTTCTGCAGGATTAGACTCTATTTTACAATTACATGGTATTGTAGGAGTTTGAAGTGTTTTATCTAAATTAAAAAAAAAAAAAAGAAAAATCAAAGAAAAACTACAAGAACTCATGCTTTTAAGCTTAAGTCCCTAAATACACCAAAGCTGTGAATTTTTTCAGTAATCCATTTTCTGCAGTGGTAGGAACATGTTGACTTCCTCTATTAAGTATTATAATTGGTAAGAAAAAGAAACAGAACAGAACAAAAGGTCTTTGGCTGCTGTGTTAGCTATCACCTCCAAGAATAATTTTGATCTTGCAACTGTAATAGCCAATCTACAGCACAGAATTTATATAAGACATTTTTGGCTGGTTTATGAGAGAAAAATCTTGGCATTCTCATAAACATCCATGTATGTGTCTTAAAAGTAATGTTTATAATTTACATAAAATAAACAAGATAAATTGGAAATTTCAGGTCTCAGGCAAAAAGTGTCTAAAAGGCAATTTCAGATTGATCTAAGTGCCAGAAGGACTAAAGCCTACTAAAATATTATCCCTTTCCTCAAAATGAAAATACCTCAAACCTGAGCACACACACACACATGCACAAGCTACACTGACTGCTGTAGCTGTCACCTTCTCCGGTTCAAGTTCAGAGAATTTTGTGCCAATGTACTATTCTTTCTGCACTCCAAGCATCTTTTCTAGCCTAGTCAGTTTAAAATCTGGTCCGCTGTATCTTCCTGCACCTCATTTTGATTTCAGTGCTATAAATTGTCAGGTAGACCCATAACAAAAGGTCACACTGTCGAGTGTTGGACGTTTGGACCCAGCCAGAGCTGAGCTGCTCCCAGCCATATCTCCCCTCTGGAAACCTCTCAAATATATTGCTCTAATGCAGCCTGATTCCCAGGTCTTCTTCCAAGATAATGCTCAGGTCAGTCACTCACCATTTTTTTCTGCTGTGGTGTTGCCAAATCTGGAATATACAAATCCTTTTTTTTTTTTTTTCCCCTGATGTGATAATCATTCTCTTTTGTCAGGCACCCTGCCTGTGCACCTGCAGCCAGATAAAAGGAAACAAAATTGGATCAAAAAGATGATTAAATCAAATGTCACTGTTTCACACCCACCTTGACATCTCTTCAAAAGGCTGTAAATTATCAGAGGACTCGGCAGGGGAGAATTGAGTCTGGACAAATAAAGATTCACCGTTCAAGTTTCTCAGGTGTTTTATCAAGTTCTGACTTGGTAAAGGAAAATTAGAGAAATTCACTAAACACAAAAGTGTTTTGAGGGTCATTCATGGGATGTTTTATGTTGCTTTAGTAGCTCATGGCCATTATTTTAAAAATTACATTAAAAGCAAGCAAAGAAAAGAACAGAGTTTAGCCCTGAGGTTCATCCCTGTTATGTATGCCAATGAAATTCACACAGATGTCTAAAAGGATATTTATTGTGTTGAAAATAATAAGCAAAAGTGTTTCAAAATGGTTCTTCTTTCATATCCCTGTGCTTATGAAAGGCCATTTACTGTAAAGGACAGTTAGTAAAGGTGTGTTTTATTTCAGACTATAAATAGCTGAACTTTGCTAGTTCTCTCAGAGGGACACCATGAGACAGTTGCTTAGATCACACACTCGATGTTAAGGAGCATAAAATCCCAAGCCTTCCAGATAAAAAAACTTTCTTTTTTTTTTTTTTTTAAGGTATTGGGTACTCAGGCTACATAAAGACCATGTAGTTCCCTTCTTCTTTTTCTGAATATAGTGTGTCTTATTGCATGTTCATCCAATAAGAATCGTGAATCAAATATATTTGAATTTGAAAATGAAAAAATTTCACTGAAGGTTAAATTTTAAATACTCTCTCAAATTTTAAATACTCTCCACCTATCAGGGCCACATCCTGAAGTGCTGCAGAGCAAGAAATATCTATTAATAAAGGAAGGGGAAAAAAACCACCTTAAATCAGAAAAGATAACAGGGGATTTCAAAAAATGTCTCTGTTCTGCCACTTATTTCCCATGTGGTCTTGGTTCATTGCCTATCTTTTACCACAGATTTCCTATAAATAAACCAAAACGTAATCCCACCTGGTTTCTGAGAGGTTTGACGTTCATAAAATGTTAGCTCAATCAATCGCTGATGTTATAGGAATACCAGACATTATTAAGAGTAACATGAAAAATGAGCAGAAAACCAACTTTTCAAGAAGTCTGGGGTTTATTTTGCCTTCTCTATTTGCTAAATTCCAAAGTTATGTAAATAACCCCTCCAGGTGAGTTAATAAAAATACTACCCTCATCCTGATTTCCATTTCCAATACCAAGGACACTTCTTATGCTCTGTAAGAAACAAGACAGGCTGGGGAGGGAGCAGCTCACTGTACCCCGAGGTCTGCTTGAAGGAGCAGATGCTGCCAGGCTGACACAGAAAAGAAGGGAGTAGAAAAGCACTGAAGGTCTTGTGTTTAGGAAACAACATCCCCTGACTAAACATTTCAAAGGAAATAAACCAGCTGACTAAACATTTCAAAGGAAATAAACCACCTGTTTTTGAAGATACGAGGAAAAAATACACGCACATTTTCAAGATGAGAGGCAGAATTCTTACAGGGAAAATGAGCAAAATTTCCTTAGAAGTCTCATGGCATTTCCCCCAAGTGGCAGGAAACAACTGGCTTGGGACAGCCAGCTGAGAGTCCCATCACAGCTGCTCAGAATGAAACTTCTCTCAGAGCTTGGCTAGGAGGATACGATTTTTTGAAAATTGAAATCGTAGAGGAGTATAGGAGATATAAAGCATTTGTGGGAACTCCCATGTACATAATCAGCGGATGGATGTTTGTTCTTGGCACAAAGAGCACACAAAGAAAGGTGTAACCAGGTGGGACCTGCCTGGCCAGTAGGTTTTCTCCTGGCAGAATAGAAATTATGGGAACAGGTATCTCAGCTAGTAAATGAGAAACACAGTCATGGAACATCCTGAGTTGAAAGGGACCCACATGGATCACTGAGTCCAACTCCTGACTCCTTGAGGGCAGCCTAAAAGTTAAACCATGTATCCAAAAGGATTGTTCAAACACTTCTTGAACACTGAAAAATTTCTTCATGGAAGGAGGTGTCAAGCACTGGAACAGGCTTCCAAGGGGAGCAGCGTAGCCACCATCCCTGGAAGTGTTCAAAAATGTGGCACTTTAGGACAAGGTTTAGTGGTGAACATTCTGGTGGTTGACAGTTGCACTTGGTGATCTTAGAGGTCTTTTCCAACCCTAATGTTTCTGTGATTCTATGAATAAAGAAAGATTTTCATGGCTTCACCTTGTAGCGTGAAGTGCAGACTGTCAGAAAGACACAAAGGTTGGTGTTTTGTAAGCCTACATGAACATGAACGTAACCACAGATCAAGAACATGAATGCAACCACAGACACGAACATGAACATAACCAGAGATCATGAACAGGGCCACTGGGCACTGAAAGCAAGGCTCAATTGCTGAGACACCCAGTGCTGGATGAGGCACTTCAGGTTAAGACTAAGACCTCTGGGAGACCAGGGCCCCTCCAGACCATCGGCTGGAGATGAGCACTGATATCCTGGGCATCTCATACGGCACTAGGTACTTATATTTATGCATTTTCTTCCATGTGAACAGAACACCCATTGGGGGAGGGGGGAAGTAAGCTATAATAAAAGCTCTCTGAATAGCCACCCAATGAGTGGAATTAGAGAAATCCCGAAGAGAAAAGACCGAAGTAATGTCAACTATTTTAGGAATGTTGATGACTCAGCCCAGTACTTGCAAAGCCACCTTAATTACCTGGAAATTTCTGTCAGATGGCAATTCTCCTAAATAAAAGGGGTTTAGAGACTTTTTTCAATATCCTCCCAGTAAGTCGACATGTAATAATAACCTGTTTGATCCAAGGCCAAATTTGAAACACACTCGAAATAGACACCTACCTAACCATGATTTTATTTTTAAGTTTAAACCACCTTAATAACTATATTTTCTTTCCATAACGCTTGAGTCTTAGTTGCAGACAAGAAGAAAATTGTACCAGATAATTTAAAAGAAGTGAGAAAGCAATAGTTCCTTTGTCAAATAGGTTATAATCAGAATATAAAACAGGAGATAGCAGATGGGTGTTCTCTGATGGAAGGACATAGGAAAATGATAAGGCAGAAGTTGTTCATTGTAAATGAAGATGAAGTTAGTGAAAATAAAGTCAAACCTTCATTTCCTTTTTTGAGGGCACCACAGAAAAGACTTTTTTTAAAGGGTATTTGAAAGCAGGTGATGTGATAATTTTGGGTGTATTTCTGTTAAGTTACCATTAATTGGAAAAAGCTTAAGTATGCTTCAAAATTCACCCTTCAGAGGAGGAATGAAATGAAGGGCCAATTCAAAATGATTTTAGAAATACCAGTGGTAGTAAAAACATCAGAGGTGAGATAAAGATGAAAATGAGCAACACAGGCAGCTGGTTTGTAGCAGCTTTGACAAAGGGGTTCTAGTAGAAAGACTTTAAAATATGGCACACCTTTTACATATTAGTTCAGAAGTGAACATGCAGCTTTTACAGTAAATAAAGCTAGGCCTCATATAGGATCCCTTCCTACAACTTCATTTTTAACAATGAAATTAATATGCCTTTTAGACACATGAAAAATTCTCTTACAATTAAGTATAATATCACTGAAGTCAAGGGAATCCTCTTCATTCATTTCAGAACTAGATTCATGCTTTATTAAAGAAAATTTGTATATTTTTTATTCAATAAATTAGTCAGATTTTTATTGATTTAATTTTACAAAGGACAATGAGCAATGGAAAAGTTAAGAAGCTACTTTTTTGTCCCCAAACTACTGAGATTTACTACAGGATCAAAACAGACTTTGGTGATTTTTTTTCCAAAAGTGCTATTTCCATTGTAATGTCAAATCATTTTGCAGCATTGAACTCTTGAGGTAAAACCTGTGGCACTTATTGAAGGTGCTGCACATAGAATGTAACTTTTCTCCTTGGTCATCTTTGTTCCTTAAAACACTTGGGGAGCCAGAGGAAAAATACATCCCAAAAGTCATGCTATCCATTCTTGGAGCTCTTCCCAGAATAAAACTGTCAGAAGGATCTTGCTGTTTCTCAGTGCTTTTAAGCAGGTGTGGAGCTCAGTGCAGAGCACATCCAATAATGCAGAGCACATCCAATCCCACCGCAGCCTGTAAAGGGCTGCAAGGCTTGTGACACCTGCGAAAGCGCAAGTCTGCAGAAATGGAAAGCATCTGGCTTAGAAAGTTTTAAGCCCTGTCTTTCAGAAGCTCGTGATTAACTTCCCTGACAAGCCAACAAAACTGAAATCCCAGTTACCTTCAGGCGGGGGGCTCCTCTGCCAAGGGAACAACAGCATGAACGGCAGCCCTGAATGAATGTTTGCAGCAGAATTACACTTTTCTTCCTCTTACCACAATTATTTCAGGTATATTAAAATAGCACTGAGAAGACAGACATAAGTCCTCAGTATAAAAATGCTTAACAAAAAGAAATAACCTGACCTCAGCCTAAATATAGAAAATACCCAAAGAGTGAGCAAAGAGGGATGCTGGGGATGGGAAACCGAGGCAAAGAAAGACTAATTCACTTGCCTGAGGTAACCAGGCTTAGAATTGAAGAGAAATTTCCCAACTCTCACACCAATGTCTTAACCACAAAGTTATTGCTCTGCTGATCTCTATTATATCCTTCATAACTTTTAAAAAATCCCATTCCTATCGGGCTTCATTTTCTCACTGCTTTGACTGAGCACAAGGGTGAACCACTGCAGGGTAGGCACGTAGATGAATTGTATTTGAGTTAGACTACAGTAGGAAAATATGTTTGTCCTTTAACAGTGAAAGATGCATTTCTCATTCAGGCAACTCAAAAAGAAATTCTTTTTTATTATATATTGAATGTAGCTAAAAGTGAACATATTTCCTTATACACCTGTGCTCAGAGAAAGCAAAGGCTAAGTAATGTATCCAGCCAGTTCATCCTATGCAGCTTGTTAGGAGCTTCTTCAATTTCTCATGATTCCTTGTCTCATAATTTCTTCAGAACTGACAGAGACATTTGTCCTCACTGAGAACAGAGGCCAGACTGGAAATGCAGCTGTTTTAAAGACAAGTTTATGCTGAGTTTTCCAAATGTAACAACACTAAAATATTACATATCCCTGAAACGCAAGGCTTTTCACCGCACATTATTAAAAGCAATTTTGTCATAAACTGACAAGCAAATGTTTTATTAAACCTGTTGGAATTCGTTGTTAAGTAACAACAATGTTCAACATGTATATCCTTAAATCTCTGCACATACATAAACCACCAAATCTTGCAACACAAGTGGATCAATTTTTCTTTCATTATTATTACTAAATCTGCTTTACAACATGCAGCACTGAGGCTCAATTTCCCACCTTCCATTTGCCAAGATGTGCAGATTTATTGCATCATACAAAATTAAAAAGACATGGATTTAACTTTAAACAGCCCTGACTTGCCAGGTATGTGCTCCTATACCATGTGTCATCTCTCTTCTCCTCTGGTCCATCTCTCCACTGACCAAGTCTGCAAAACACTCAGCTCTGGGGCCAGTGGGGATATTTGTTCTAAAGACAGAAATTTTTGCTTCTCCTTGTACATCCAGCATCCACTGCTTGATAAAGCTTAGATGGTTTTGCTGAGAACGGAATGTGATCACACCACATAAAATTTTGGGGGGTGTTTAGGGAGTGCATCATTTCTGTGAGGTTGATTCAAGACATGAATTTTAGGAAATATGTTCTCTAAGACTGGCAAAAAAAAAAAAAAAAGATTTTCAAGACCTGGTATATCATTAATTATAATTATCAGCTGCCACATCATTTCATTCAGTTCTCCTTTTGATCATGCCAGGAACAGAAGGAACTACATTCTGTCAAGGCCTGGCGTCAAGAGAAGGGAGAATATTATTTTGTATTCAAGCAGTTCACATTTCAGGGCACATGGGCTGATCCCTTAAGAACAAAAATGATGGTGAATCACTACCATTTATGCATTCATATTTTGGGCTGGGCTTTTTCCCAAAGCTAGAACACAACATACCATTTCCCTGAAAAACACTGGTGTCTAAACACTTTTCTAGGTTCTACCCACAACACTATTTTTCTTTTTCCTTTTCTTTCTTTTTTTTCCAGGTCCTTGGAGATAATATTTTCAAGGATGGCTTTGACTCTTCCCTATTGTCCTTTCTGTGTTCCTCCTTGCCCCTTTACACAAACAAATCTGTGATTTGCCTAGAACCAGATGATAATTTGTGGTTATCTGAAACCTCAGCCTGTTTCCTCCAAGATGGTGCCTCTTTTGGCTGTGAGAAACCCATTCCAAGGCAGTACTTGGCAGCATTGGCCTCATAGATCCTTCTGCTTTACAGGAGCTATTCTTGCATCTCTTAAAGTCATCATGGTCTTCAGATGTTCCAAGAGTTGCTCAGACACCACTGTATATTTCAATTTAATACTTCAAGGAAGATGCTGCTTGTCCACTTGGATTTGCTTTTCCAGTAAGTCCAGTGGGATCACATTTGCTACACCTTGCAACTCAGCTGTGCACGGGAGCCAGAGCCAGGCTTTCTGTGATGTTAAATCATTCGTGAGATCCCTGGCATGCTCAGCTACTGCTCCCTAAGGAGCTCAGGCTCTGTGCAGCCAGCCTTCCTATTCCGGGAACAAGAGAACTTCCCAGGAATGTATGGATGTGTCCAAACTTTGACATTAGGTCTGAAGGACAGCTAGCCTTGAGGATCTGGAGTTTTTGGGATAACTAGTATAGGTCTAGTTTGTTATTTATTCTCAGGAAGCAGAATATAAAGCTCTTAGCAAATTTGGAAGCAACATTATGCAAAGAAATGAAGGTTCCTTCTAGGATGTCCCGGTGCCTCTGCTTACATCTCCCCTCAAACTTCCATCCTGTTGGAAGATTTGTTGCTGCACTCTCTTCCTTCTCTTATTTCCAGATGGGTTCCTTGGTTGCTCTCTAGCAGCAAAAAAGCTTCCACAGCTTGCAGAGTGTCCTTGGGCGGGGAGCTGTTAGGAGCACTCTGTTAGAAGCCTGACTTGCTCCAGTCTTCTCATTCTTCCTTGCTTTTTTTCCAGAGTAGCCGCTATTTTAACCACAGCTTTAGCAGTGCCATTCTTTTCACCAGACAGCTTAATATGCACTGTAAAACCTTCTCTCGATTTTGCCATATTTTGTAAATAACATAAAAAATTTCAATTACACAACAGTTTAGTTCTCTCCTAGGCCTTAGCATGGGCTTAGCTTTTCATGAACCACACAGGACACAGCATTAATGATGCACCCAGAAGCCTCGTCAGCTAAAGGATTTATCAAAAACAGCACCTTCTAACACTTAGAGGGGATTTGGTGAGCAGAGCACTATCAAACCCACACCATTTACAGTGAATGGTTTCATTGCACAGTGACACTAGTGTCCCCCCTCCCCCAGGCTCTGATCCACGTTTTGTGTTTGTTTTACTTTGTTTTGTTTTCCTTTCTTTTTTTTTCCTATTATTTTTATTGAGGGGATGGCCTTTCTAATTTCAAATTATTCTAATCCCTAACATAGTATCACCATTTTTGTTGTAATTGTTACTGCCCTAGATCCTGTTCTACCATGATACCTTGCACATCACAGACTTCTGAAAGTCTTTGTCTGGCATAATCACCCAAGAAGTCACAAAACCTGTATCCATCAATATAAAACAAAATGGGAAGGTCCCAGATAATGATTTATCCCAAGAGCACACAGGCTTCCAAAGCAGGTAAGAGGACTTGCCTTGTCTCTCAAAGGAAGCCTAGGTCATACTTCACTGGACAGTTTTTAGGTACATAAAAGTTAGATGAAATCAGCCACAGACCCACTGCACGGGAGCCAAAAGGACAGATTATGACACCATGGTGCTGGGCACTGTCCAAAATTATTTTGGCCAGCCCAGAAGAGTCATCATTTTATCCTCTGAACTTCAGAGAATTGGTTTGCCTGAGGTTTTCACTGTGCAGGAAAGTAGCTTTGTTGGCATGCTTAAGTGGGAACGCTAAGGAAGATTGGAAAATTGGAAAATTAATTAAGAGTGTCAGTGGGTAAAATACAATGGGAAGTCAACCTTTAAGAAACCTCAAAAGCTATGGGATGCTCACTGTATCCTAGAGCAACTGCCCCTAAAAGCAGGTGCCTGCATTGCTCCTGCTGCATTGGGAGCTGCCTTTTCCCATTGAAATGGTGCATTTCTGTACAAACCTTCCTGCTGCTCTTCCTCCTTCAGGCTCTGTAGCAGTGACTGATGTCACCTTAACTCAGTTTCCCCTCAGAGAGAGTGAACTGGGAGCAGAAATATTAAGAGCAGAAGAAAGTAGAAGGAGCAAGCAACAAGAGATTAAGGCAACAGATAGAGGAGCTGTCTGAAAAGGGATCAAAATGTCAGTGATGAACAAAAAGAGTAGTGATGTTAATTATGAAATGATCAGAGAGAAGTCACATTTTTTGTCTAGGTATTTATTGCAGTACGGAAGTACTGGGTCACAAAGCAACAGTGGAGTAAGGATTCTAAGATGTATCCCTCTACAAGGAAGCAAGAAGGAAAGATTACAAGGAGACCGATGGACCGTGTGGATAAGCAGTAAGAAAGGCAGGACAGCTGACAAAGCCAAAGGCGAGACAGTGGAGAAACTGCAGCCGTAGAGAGAATGAAGTAGAAAATATTATTACACCTCATTCCTTCAAGTTGTGTACATCAATAAAACAAGTGGCAGCATCTGCTATGCCAACTTCAAGCATGTAGCCTGCACAAGGCCCATCAAAGCCCTTATCTCCCATTCCCAACTGGGAGCCTGGTCAAACGGTTGAGGTATTAGACTGGGACTCAAGAACACTCTCAATTTCTATCTTGCCTCAGGTCTCCTGGCAATCTGGGGAACATCCCTCCCTCAATTTCCCATCTGTGGAACTAGGATCAAAATACATCCTCTGTCTATTCAAGATGTCTTTTCTTCTTTCTTCATACAGCACCTCGCATCATGGGACTGTCAGCTGAAAGAATGGCCCTCAGTAAAGTTCAAGTAATAATGATAATATGCTTTAGATTGAATTCTTTGAAGAAAAAGAGGGCTTAATTGTACCAAGATTTCAAAAACTACGTATGCACAAAGGGCTTTTAAAAATAATTGTGTTTATTTTTAATCTTATTTGCCAGCCTTATCTTTCAAGCAGTCAGAGATAGCACCAATATAATCTGGCAAAAGCAACAGTAATTTAACGGAAGGAGTAGATAAAATGTCCAGATGCATGTCCAGCATGTAAATCAAAGGAATTGCCTTATTGTACTTGCCAGATTTAGTGAAAAAAGGTGCAAAATATCTTAATGAGAAAATTGTTAAGACTTGGATAGTTGGTATGTCTCCTGCATGGCTAGGAAAATGCTAGAACACAGGACAAAAAGATCTGTATTATTCCAAAATAATATAGTGACAGGGAGACTTGGGCTCATAAACACTCTGAACTAAGAATGACGTGAGCACCATAAACAAGTCTTTGTCCAGAGAGTGCTCACAAAGTCCTTAATGCATATTCTAAATCAAGAAGCACATAAAAATTGCTGATAGACAATTCCACTGGGAGAGACAGATCAGGAGGTGCCTGTGGAGCCACCATAAATACAGCTGCAATGGAGAGTCCAGAAACAAACCACCACCAGGCACAGTTCAAGACCAAGCACATTAAATGAGCGACTTAGGGAAAGAATCCAAAAGGAAGAGCCAACATATGAGAGCCGATATTTATTTCTTGTTCTGCTGTCTGACCTTGGAGAAGTTATTTTGGATTTAGATCTGAAAAGTACTGACCAGACTGTTCCCAAACTAACAAAGCCGTTAGATACATGCCTTGACAACACTGTTGTTTCTTGCAGGCACGGAGAAGGTGCTTCTCATCCCAGGGCAGAGCCTGCCAAAGTACTCTGTTATGAATGGAAAGGGTGGCATCTGTTCCCAAAGCTGTATTTGCTCTGGCTGTGAATCACACCACCACTATGGGTAGGCACCGGCTGATCACACTAAGAACTCATCTGCACAAACAGCACTGAAATCCTGGAAGGGGACCAGGCTTCTACAAAATCTCTCTGACAGCTTCACTTCTATCTCTCTGCACTCAGCCTTGTGGATCTCATATCCCAGCCCACAGACCCTTTAGAAGGCTTGCAGGTACCAAAGCTGTGTGCAGACAGCTGGTCGGAGCATCTTTGCTAAGTGTGACTGCTAAGTGTGCCTCTGTTCCCAAGGAATGTTGCAGGACCTGGCTGTCCCTCAGTCCCCAATCATATGGGTTCTTCCAGACTTCCACAGACCCCAGCCAACACAGCCCCCATGAAGGCCTCCCCTGTAGTCATGCCTCAATGCCACAGAATCATAGAATCAGAATAGTCTGGGTGGAAGGCACCTTAAAGCTCACCCAGTTCCAACCCCCCCCTGACATGGGCAGGGATACCTTCCACTAGACCAGCTTGCTCAGAGCTCCATCTGACCTGGCCTTGAACACTTCCTGCAATGGGGCATCCAAAACTTCTCTGGGCAACCTGTTCCAGTGCCCCATCACTCTCACAGTAAAGAATTGATTTCTAATATCCAATCTAAACCTATCCTCTTTCAGTCTGAATCCATTCCCCTTGTCCTGTCATGCTCTTGTAAATAGTTTCTCTCCATTTTTCTTGTAGGTTCCTGTCAGGTACTGAAGTCCCATGAAGGACACACATAACTAAGCACATTTAAACTCAGAGTGTACATTTTCTGGACCAGGCTCCTCCCTGACTCATATCAATTCTACTGCAGTATAAGGCTATTGATTTTAGTGGTGGTATTGCTGATTTACACAAGGTTGAATAAGAGGAGAGCACTGGTGACCCCTGTAAGATGGGGATAATAATCTTTACCAACAACCCAAGGGAAATGTGAAAGTTAATTAATTAGTATTGTAAATCTCTGTGAGATTCTAGAAGTCTATAAATGAATTCAAATGGTACCAGAGAGAGAGCATAAAATTTTTCTACTTTCAAAAGTTTAAAAACACAGACAAGGAGGAACAAAGTGGAGAGCAGATCCAAACATTCAAATTTTGAGCACTGTGTGCATTTCAAGCCCCATTAGAGTAAAATGGTTTAAGACACATATAAAACATAAAGTGTTTTCAATCCTGAAAGCAAGATTCCCTGACATTTTCTTTAAAAGAAATTTCTGTCAATACAGCCCAAAGAAGTTCATAAAAGGGCCTGTTTTAAGTTTAGTCAATTAAAGATGTGAGCAAAAGAACTTTAGACATCATTGACCCAGATATTCTATGGCATTTATATTAATAAAAGAACAGAATATGGACACAATGAATTGCAAGAAAAATTCCCAATACAGATGGTTAACTCACCGTTCTGCCCTTCAGTAGTGCAGAAGTCAGAAAGGTGATGGAGTCAGATGTAGAGGGCTATTCCCTGATCAAGGGAGGAAAGTGTGCTATTTAATAATAATGAGAAAAGAAAGAAGGTTTTTTAAAGCTGTTGGAGTGTCAGGATGATGTTCCAATGGAGCAATATTTCCCAAAGGCTGCATTCTCTAAGGATAACCAAGTCCATTTCTGAAGCCTTAGTAGGGCACCACAGTTTATTTGCACACCCAAACATTTAAATGGGTGCACACATGATTTGCAACAAATCATTGAGATTAGCTACTCTTTCTACAGAAGTACGTAAGGACTCCAAGTGGAACAAGGCTCTTTTTATGTTGTGCTACACATAAACAAATGGCACAAAGACCAAAAGCTTAGAATGTCCTTTTCCCAAGAGAGACTGAGAATGTGTTCAGTTGCGTTCTGCAGTCTCATTGTCTCCACTGACCATAAGAAAAACACTGGGAGGTTTGCTGAAAGACTTGAGAAGCCAAATTAGGTCCCTTCTTAAGAGATCATGTTTGCAAATACTACCCAAAAATATCTTACAGACCTAAAAAGGCTAATAAAATATGACCTGCTGCATTCCTTAGGTAGTGGTGGGGGGGGTTGTTTTGGTTTGGTTTTTGTTGGTTTGCTTGGGTTTTTTTTTTTTTCATTTGTTATCACTTGCTGTCCCCAAAGTCAGCAGGAAGCCAGGTAACTGTTAAAAGTTCACGTGTATAAATTCAAAGCTATCATCATTGGGAAATCAGCAGAGCTCCTCTTCATTTAGATGACTTCATGGTTTCCATCCGACTCAAGTAAATTTAAAGAACCAAAAGAAAATGCTCATCTATGAGCCACCATCATCGTCAAATCAGTGACTAAGTCAGAGGAGGTTGGTTGGAGCTCACCAGTCTCGCTGAGTCCCATACTATGAGTGTATTTTCTCAAAGATGGTGAGACAAGACAGCTGTAGATCCAAATAAGAAAGCAGGGGAAGTATTGCTAACTTAATTTGCAGCATCATGTTGATGAGCCAACTCTTTTGTTGCTGGTTTTGTATGTTTTTCCCTCTAAAGAGCCTGTACCTTCCTGGCATTCCATTACTGCCTATTTGTCGCTGGGCTCTGTGACTACAACTGCACATAAAAGGGTGCTACTGCCACAGTCATCTCTCTGTCCCATAATTAATAGAGTCCTTCACTTCACAAGTGACCTGTCCACTGATCATGCTGCCTTATGTATATGGAAAACCTTTGTGCATGAAGCTTTTCAATAATTTCTTCCCTGTAAATAACTGCTCTTGTATAAATGGTAGTCAGGCAGTGTTAAAGAAACACCCCAAGCAGCAGCTGAAATCTTCAGCATTTTTCAGCTCACTCCTGTGCTCAGTATGCTGTATCAGGTATAACCCAGGAGAAAAACCAAGCAAACCATGTGATAGATGAAGATGTCTTTTGAAAAGGTTTGGAAACAAATAAGCTCAGAATATTTTTATAAACAACAAAAAGTGCATTATTTATTAGCACTGATCCCCTCAGGCAGAGATTACACCTGGATCCGAACCCTCAATTCGCTGTGATCGCTGTGTTTCTTCCTCCTTGAGAATGAAATGCATTTGCAAAGCAGCATGAGGAAGATTTTGTGATATTGCTCTGTGAGTAACTATACAGACCAGGCTGAGCTCTAGAATGTGAGTCAGGCAACCTTCCCCATGCTCCCTACTTGGAGATCCGAACTTACTTGTCTAAGTAGACATCTTTATGGTCTATCTAGATAGAAAAACATCTCTTAAGCACAGTGCCTAACAGGACTGGAAACCAAATGTAGGGTTTAATACAACGTACCTGTGACAAATAATTTATTCCATTTCCAGGGGTGCCTGATCTTCCTAATGACAGAAAAGGGAAACTGATGAAAGAAAATAAAAATGAGATAAAAGATACAAAACTGTTGCAGAGATATTTAAAAGCAATATATTGTCCTAGGCTGAGAGAGGCCCTTCTTATTTGACAGTATTACAGGAGTAGAGAAAGTGTGTTTATACAAGATGTCAAAGGCTGCTCTGTCTCCTTACATGTGTTGACTTTAATCCTTAGAAATCTGTGAACGTCCAGATTCTGAAAATTTCTGTAATGGCTCTTAGTGCCTCAGTTTCCTCATCTATTTTATGTTGGCACATTACTGTTTCTTATACAGCAACAGTGTCTAGAGAAATAGTGCCTAGAGGCCAACCAGATCAGCATTCCATGGTGCTTTGTTAAGACATGGAAAATTACAGTCTCTGCCCCAGACTTATAACAATGTAATTGTTTATCTTCATTATAGACCTCTTATTGAGCCTAATGTTTCTCAAGTGCTTAGAAAGCCTGCAGTGAAAGGTGGGTTGTAAATGCAAGGAGTAGTACCAAGGATAATAGATTACTGTGATTGAGGTAAAATCACAAACAAATATACCATGTGATGCATTAAAAGTAAAGAAAAAGCCAAGGATTTAGTAATCAGCTATCATCAAACTAAAGAAAAATATCTCTCTCACCAAGGAGTGTGGCTAAAAAGTGATGGGTGGACTTCAGTTCAAAAGTTCAATTATACAATTTCAGACTCAAAGGAAACTTCAACTCAGCTATTGCCTGGTGATACGATTACTGAAACCTTGAAGGAATGAAATTGAGTTTGAGCTGAGTGTGGGAGCAGTAATTTACCAGGTGGAGTATTCAGAAAACATTAACCCTGTCAATGCCATTGGCAAAGTAGAATTGATCAATGCACCAGTGTCTTATTTCTGAAGGTAACAGTCAATTTCTAACTCATACCACAGAAGAAGTATATTTTCAACTTAAGGAGTTAAATTCTGTCCAAAGCCTAAGGAAAATTCTCTATCCCGAATACCTGTTAGAAGAATTACTGTCCTGATCTAGTCAGAGGTCCATCTAATCCTGGCTCCCCAATGACAGTAAACAGCATCGACAATTTTGGAGGAAGAAAAATAAATCTTTTAATAGTTTTGATGTGATAACCTGCCCCAGTGAATCCCCTTCTTATATAGGTCATAAATCAATTTATGCTCCAAGTTACCAAGTTGTTGGCATTGTCAAAGTCTTTTCTTAATTCTTGTGGTTGGGAGCTAAAATTCAACTTTTGCTATGATACTCATGGGTAGTCTTCCTATCCACCTTGCTAACATCAAGACTTGACATTTAAGTGTCTGTCTTCACACAAGCACATGATAAAATTGGATTCATTTTGCATTTACATGGCAAATTTTCACCTGCAATGATAAAAATCTCTATATTAGCATTGATCTTATACTTGAATAACTATCAAAGCTAGAGCAGAGCAATGATTGCAATAATCTAGTTCAACATCCCACTTAAAAGACTATATATCAGTTTAACTCACAAATCCAGCACCTGATCCAATACCTTATACCTGAGCCAAGGATTTGCTTCAGAGAGAGATCCATCCAGTCATGGACAAAAAAGTTTCTTATCCCCAACATTAAAAGGACAGTAGATTTAGATGAGACACAAGGAAGAAATTTTCTATGCTGAGGGTGGTGAGGCACTGGCACAGGTTGCCCAGAGAAACTGTGGCTGCCCCATCCCTGGAAGTGTTCAAAGCCAGGTTGGATGGGGCTCTGAGCAACCTGGTCTACTGGAAGGTGTCCCTGTTCATGGCAGGAGGGTTTAACTACATTATATTTAACAGATTACTTCCAACCCAAACCATTTTATGATTATATGTCTGATTATGATTTGATCTTCTAGTGATTATGTGAAACTCTGGTGTACAGTATTTTATTCTTGAATAGTAGCTGTCCAGGCACAGTAGGGGAGGACAATTGACAATAAGATGAGCCTGAATCTTGCAGATACTTACTCAATTCCAGTGTCCTGCACAGGTGATGACATTCTGTGTTTAAGTCTTTGGAGCCTCACCACAGTAGTTTGTAAAAAGGACATTTCAGAATTGACTCTGAACCACAGAATGCCAGGTTGAAAGGCACCTCAATGAACATCTGATTCAACCTTTCTTGGCAAAATCATGGTCTAGACAAGATGGCCCACCACCATGTATAACCAAATCTTGAAAGTATCCGACGTTGGGGTAAAATCTTGATTTCACTTTGCTCATGACCTTCAAGAGTCCCCTTTTTCAGGAGAAAATGCTGGAGAATAGTCAGGACATACTATGGTCTCTCAGTGCGTCATTATATGTCCTGGTTACATAACTGAATCATGCCGTTATTTAGTGCAGTCAGGGAAGTCTAAACAGACCTTGAAATGCCCAGCCCCTGGGCCACTCAGATACAAACATCTTATGCTACTACAGGCATTTCAGGGATCCCCCTGCCAGTCCAGAAGGATATAGGTTCCCTGTGGATTGCAACACATCTGCCAGCCTGTGCAGTAGCTGTGGGTGCTGTGAGACATCTCAGAAAGCACCTCAGGCAAGGCCACCAGCTCCATAGGTCAAGATTCAAACACAAAGCGTGAACAAACTGTAAAGGGCAGCAGACCTGACTGACCACTGACCAAATGCGCGCTTTCATCGGCATTGAGATTTAGCTCTCCCAAAATGAAGAGATAAGACTGAGCTGTTCCTGTGGGAATTAACTGTATGACCTCTTGAAGATGACAGCCTGGGGCAGTGACCACACCTTTGATGCCAGAGGAACTGCCAATGCAAATAAATCCTGAACTGTTGGCGAACATGGCACTCAAGGAGAAAAGCTCTTAATCTCACTAGACAGCTGGGATAAACATTTATAAAGGAAACATTTTCAAAAGGCTAGGCAGATTATAAAGGCACCAGGAGTCACTGAAATCTTGTTAAACATTGTTCACTGCATTACTTTAGATTTCAGTTTGAACTTACACTGTCAGATAAATTCCATTTATCTCCTGAATGCTTTTCTCACTGTGTTTGTTGCTAAGAATTCACACCTTCACAGAAGATTTACATTTCGTCCTTGATCAAGACAAAGATAATGTTCAGCTTCAATCATTCTGAGGCACCTTTTTTTTTTTCCACTTTACTGGGTGTGACACTAAAAACACAGGTTGTGGTGTTCAACGTTTTGTGCAGGAGAGAAGGATGTTCTTACAGGTAAGGGACTGAATTAGTCCCCAAAGAGAAAGAGTCTCTCAAACACTTCCACAGACTTCCAGCTGACCTTGGGAAAACTATATTACTCTCCTCGTGGATCTATAAAATAAGGAAATAAATGCTTTTTCTTCCCCTTCTGCTGACCTTGCCTTTTCATACACACAAGACCAACCACAATGGGAACAAATTGTAGTCAAGTCTCCTAATCATTCTTTCAATACAGCCTATCATGAATTATCAGCATCATGGTAAGTTTGGTGATTTAACCAATGCAATCGCTCCACTATAATTCAGAAACATAAAGACCCAAATTATATTTTTGGAAGAGCTGTAGAAGAATTCCCTTGAGCACTCCCACACTTCCATTTGCTATCCCATCTCACTTGTCATTAATTACAAACTAATGAGTGCCATTTTCTGTTCTGCATTGATACTTTACTTTCTCCTCCTGTGGGGCCATCAACCAGCACTGAAGGACATGTCCAGACAGAAAGCATTTATCTATGCCATCTCACAAAGCTCAGCTTTTCAGATAAAACAAGACTTAAATACAAAATAAACCCTCTTTCCAAAAACTAATTTCACTGATAATCCCTTCAGTTAGGCGCAGTCCATACTAGAAATTAATTTTACCCGTACTCTTACTTGGATGCTGATAAGGATGACCACATGCCCTGTGACATTTACCACAGCCCTCTGTACATTTTCCTGATGTGCTAATACCATCTTTTCACCCAAACTATCCTTAAGTAAGTTTGGTTTCCTGTATATTTCACCTCCTTGGCAATACCGAGAAGATTATTTTGCTCCAGGTTCCGTGCTACAAATTATGTTTGAGGCAATGGAGTGATTTATAAAATAAATCTTTATCATTGTCTCTATGTACTTAATGACTGTCTACAATAATTACCTGTGATATTAAATCTATACTTTTAAATTGTTACACCAGTTACTTGCATGGTTTTGGCTTGGGCTCACAAGATCATTAACGCATGGGCATAGTGAAGGCATCAGCAGGAACCAGGAACCACTCCTGGAAAGCTATTTGGACAGAGTGATCTGATTTTCTGTGGTTACAAAGTCTGGTAGTGCAACCACGGTCTGTTCTCTTCTACTTGACTGCCAAGTCACTGAATAGTGCTGGGTGCATTTACCAGCACATACAGCCACCTGAAAGCATCAAGGGAGGAACTGAGAGTGTGTCTGAAAAGGCAAAATTATCTAATTGTCCCTAAAACACACTGTAGATGGGCTGCAGTCCTGCAGACTGTATGCTCTGTTAGCTGATGATAGAGTGAAAATGATTTTAAACCACCTGGGAGATGGATGGAGACATGAGCTATCTCAAGTGCAATCTAAAATAGTCCTAGGACTGCCTGGACTATCCAGGGCTCCTTGTAAGCTGGTCAGAAGCCCCACACCTTCATGGACTCTGTCCCTTAAAGCCAAACTTGAGAGGGACAGAAGCATCAGCACCCCCTGTTCCTACGCCAGAATTCCTCATTGCCCATTCTGTGTGAAAGGTGCCAAGTGGTTTCTGGGGCTCACACCACAGACTCTTCCCTAATGCCAAAATAGAGAAGGAAATTTTTAGAAAAGTCAGAAAGCTTTTCGGTGGTTAAAAAAAAAAAAAAGAAGAAAATAAGAATATCCCAGAACATAAAAGTGATTGAAAACTCAGTGTCATAACTTCCCTTCCCACCAGTAGACATACTGAAGTTATTGGTAAAGGCATTAATTAATCACAAAACTTCAGAGATCTGTGTCAGTAATAAAATAAATACGGACAGTACAGCCAGACTGTTCCTGAATATTGGATGTGATATTACAGTAATTAAAGTGAATAGTGATTACCTGTCTTGCTTGTTGATATTTGCTTGGGCAGATAACTATAGCTACATTAAATGACATTCTAAACATACGTTTGGAGCATCATTCACTGATGCATTAACCCCTTTCATGTGGCAAGAAAAAGCCACACATATTAAGTGCTAATGTGCAATATTCAAGTTGAGCTTCAAGGAATGGTGATTGGAAATATACTGTTTGCAAACTACAGAGTGAAATCCAATCCAACCATGTTGTGGCTTTATCACTCATTCATGAGTGTGAGGTCATTGTTTACCAAAATTCTGAACTATGGGTCTTTGTGAAAATAAAGCATATCAACAAAAGGGAGTTAAGACACAGACAGTCTGAGTATGGTTAGTATCTGGCAGTGCAAAAGATCAGAGAAAAGAAGATAAAATGACAGCAGTTTACCTTTCCCCCAGGAAAGTGGGTTAAGAAGGAAAATACTGGATTGGAGTCAATTTGAAGAAAAACAGACTTTGTTTTAAAAATGGAGAATGGATGTTCCAATTAATTATTCCCAATTACGCTAGTCCAGCATATTTTGCCATATCCAATATTCACTTCAGAAAACCAGCAATACTTGGCATTTCACATGATTACCCCCTACCTCCTGTTGCTTCAGGGTATTAGCTTTACCTCCTGTCCCCTCTCCTCCTGAAAAATTTCACTGTCCTCTCCTTTGCTCCTGCAGTACCTGTGTTGTCATCACCAACAGCGACCAAACCTCAGCTGCTTCTCCAGGTGACTTCGCCTCCCACTTCCCATCAAAAGACAGCAATGAGCATATGGTAATTCTTTATCTGCCTGTATAGAATTCCCATCCCAAATTCCTAAGTAGCATTGTTCTGTGTTCTTAAACATCCACTTCGTTCCACTACAAAGGAGTCTGCAGTTCATTCTTGTGGGAAGAGATGGATTAGATTAGGCTGAGTTTATTAAGTGCTTTTTTATCCTTTGGGAAACAGGACATTATAAAAAGGCAGGGTTTTGTATTATCATTAAAGTGATGAACCGAATTACCATTAAAATGTAGAAATTACCAACGGACAACCAGAGCTTTTTCTATTAGTAAAATCCCCACTTTATGGAAATTGATCTTGAGCCAGTTTTCAAATGTTCAGCCTCAAATGTCCAGCATTCATCAAAGAGTTGTAAAGATGACACTGCCTGGATATACCAGCACAGCAAAACCACAAAGGACCCAACTGCCTTCTGAGCTGGGAGGAGCACTTAGGTGATATCAAACTTTTATAAGACAGGGAAGTGGGATCCCAGCACATGAATGCTAAAGAGCAGAGGAGCCAGAGTAGAGTGCTGAGGAACACCACAGTTCATCCCATCAGGCTGAAAAAGAGCATTATCTAAAAAGAAAACTATGCACAAAGAGAAAAGGTTTAAACCATTCAAGCCGAGTAGCAGAAAACACTATTTATACCTCAAGTTTCTCCATGATCTTGAGAGGCCACAATAATTTGAACCATTAGAAATGAGAGACAGACAGCAGTCTGTATTGTGATACAGAGAGCAAAGTATTTCAGAGTCCCTTGGGGCAGCCTCTGGGGCATGACTGAGGACATTGCACAACCCAGGGGAGGAGGGTGATAGCACATAACTAGGGCATAATGGAACCATGAATGGTTCGATTCTTCACATGCAGAAGGAAGGGATAAAAGGACAGATCATATCAGGTACTCCTAAACAGATGTGAGACAAGAGGGAGTAGAAGGAGGGCTGTGTTGTTCAGGTAGAGAGTGAAAACAAAATCAGATCTTGTATACCTAGGAGGGTCAGACTCATCATTGAAGGACTTCCTCGGAACTCAGTTTGTACATGACTTTGGGCTCAGATCCACAGAGCAACATGGGCACCTTGTTTCTGCTGACTTAAATAGAAGGCAATACCCTCAACAGACCAGACATAATCTTTCTCATTGTCATTTCTCCATCTATAAATCAGGGAGAGCAGCACCTCACTCTGCTAGGATTTTAAGAAGAGAAACCCATGAAAAGTTTGCTACACCAGTAGCAATGAACATACGAGCGATGAAGGTAAGGTAAACAATCAGACACTAATAACTTGTGTCTTACTTGTTTGTAAATATTGCAGACATTGAATCCCATTCATTCCTGGTACAATGTCATTAATGAGGTCACATTCTGCATTGTCTGTCTTTATCTTTCTAATGATCCCTATGGAAAATTGAGGCAGAGAAAATGAGAAGCTTTATTGTGCTTAATATCCAAAGTGACAAGCCTTTGTAAGTGGTGAAATGAGATTCTTCTACACAGGTATAGTGATGAGGCTTGAAAGAAGCCTGTTGCTGGATTAAACAGGGTAATTGCAGTACAATTAGGTACACGCACTTAACGCCCCTCTTCCAAATTCTCAATTATAGTAATAAAAATGCTTTTGTTTTGTCTTTTGTGCTTCATGGCTTACAAATGCTCCTGTCTTCTGCACCTCAAGGGAAAAAAAAAAAAAGGAGAGAGAGAGAAAGAAAGAGCTTTGACACATATCCAATGCAAGTGGTACAGTGTTCCTCATGATACATTACAGCAATGCTTAAACCCTGACAGCCTCAGTGTAACAGCACAGCTAAGTCTATCACTGTACTTCCCTGCCTTCTGAGAAGAGCTTTGGATAAAATGCAAAGCAACACTCTTGAAAAACCTCCCAGTAGTTTTCAGAATTATTTTTTTGATTCATCTGGTAAATCATCTTCACTTGCAGAGCTCATGGGAGACAACTTTGACCACAAACTGAAAACAGGATCCTTGTGATTTAGTCACTCTTGTGTTTCATGAGCATCATTCCTAACAGCAGGCAAAGGAGTCTTGATTCCTGCAAACATATCCCTTATAGGCAAATATTCTCTAAGTCACCTCTGTGAAAAAAGATCCCCAAGATGGAGGAAGCTGATGCAGCTCCTTCATTACTTGCAATTTTTTCCTCGCAGGATTTGAAGGGCACTTACATCACTTGACACTGTTTCCTGACTGGATGGCTTTAACTTTTAAAAAATTTAATTAGGGCAACAAAAAAATAACCACTGGTGGATAGTAGCTATCTTTCTATGTGATTATCTTTCTTTGTGTGTAGATCTGGGTATTTACATAAAGGAGGAATGGGGACTTGCCAAGCCCTAACCAAATTTTACTTTGATTTTTACCTGTCCGTTACATTGTTCATCACAAGTGCCCACCTCCAGTTCATATTGTCTGCTTTCTTCCATCTCCCTTTGATGCTTTACAGGGCAGACCTATCTAGAAATCTACTGTTTGGTGGTCCTGCTTGATTTTATTGGGTTTTTCAACATTTCACAACATTTTTCACATTGCACACTCCTCCTGGGCTTCTTCTTCATACATTTATAGTATCCAAAAAGGCACAGGAGGGTTCAAAACATGCCCCACGGGACATGGGGTACAGGTGTACAAAGCAGGACAGAATCTTTAGCACCTGTAACAGAACAGCATTTGGAGGTGTCCACAACTCCCAGTAAGAAAAAAGAAGAGGGCAGTGTTTGGTTTCAGACCCTAAAAAGTATGGTGGGATTTTGACATTATCACCTTGCCACTTTCCCATAAGGTTAGTATTCAGGAAACCCCAGGCATTTTTATCCCATCCCTTCAATCTCTTGGATGGCAGGGGAGACTGTAACTCATGGTAAAGCAGATGTACATTACTGCCTCAATCATGCCTGCCCCATGTTTTAAGCTTCACTAAACCCACTGCTCTTAACCAAGCAAGCTCCACATGTATGGCCATTCAAGAGACATTTGGATACCCATTCAGCTGTCAAAACCAAAACAGATTCTCAGCCTTTCAAAAAGTATTACTTCTGCTCAAGAGCTTTAGCAAAGGAAATACCTTTCCCACAAATGCTCTGGGTGATGCTGTGGCCAAGTAGAGCAGATGCTCAGAATCAAAACAAAAATGCATGCCTATTGGGAGCCTGCCACAGAAAACTCAGTCCTGAAGAGCACTTAGGTATTCACCTAAATTTATTCATATGAGTAGCCTCAATGACATTAATAGGCATGAGGCTTAAATAATAGCGGGATAAGTGCCCTGAGTTACAGAAAAAAAGTAAGAAAAAAAGAAGAACAAAAAGGAAAGAAAAACAATGCAAAGATTAGCTGATTTTTTTATTATTATTATTATTTCACTGGAAATTTTCTTTTGTATATCATTATGCTAAAATCTATGCATAAATATGTATGCCTGAAGTTTCATTAATGCACATTAATCTCACATTTTATTACTGTGCACATTTCAGATAAGTAGGGAAAAAGATTCCTTGACCCAAAGAAAAAGTTGATTCTGCCTATCATTTATGTAAAGTTTCATTATATCTCCTAGATGTGTTGCAAGAGAAAAAAAGATTGTAATTAATTTTAAAGGCATGTCAAAAATGTTCAGTTTACTCTTAGCAAGTCGCTTCTAAGCTTCTGCTGTTTGTCACCTTTCAGTCATTTCCTATATTTGATCTTGCCCGCCCACTTTTAAGGACAACCTGGAATAACTTCCTGGTCAGCCAGACCAGCCTACAGAGCAGTGTAGGCTCTTTCAGTAGCCCATAATAAGTCTCCACTCCCATTTAAAATGCCTGAAGACTTAATATCTCCAGCTGCAGCTTGAGAATGGCATGGAAATTCCCCTTAAATCAGTACAATGACTTAATTCCTCTTAAGTCAGTACAGACAATGGCACCTAGAGACTGCTTTAGCAGACCCCAAAGCAGGCAGAGGTTCAACTCAGTTGACTAAAGAAGGTGTCAACTAAAACATCCCAGGGATTCAACACAGCACATGCACCAGAGAACAGCAAGGGCTGATGCTGTTCCCACAAGTAAAGCGGAGCTGGGAGCAGGGATGACAGAAGGGCAAGTAGGGCAACTTGCCAGTCACAGGCATGGCTGTCGCAGGCATGGCTGCTCACCATCAGACAGGTCAGCAAAGGTCAAGAAGAGATGACTTAAATGCAGCTCCTAAGAGAAGGGTGGGAGCTGCTGTGTTCCTTATTTTTCAGACAACCATCTGAGCTGGTCAGGACCCTCACACCATAAGATGGACGACAGGAAGAGGAGTTCAGGGTAGCCCATGACACCTGAGATAACACCTGACACACCTAGGCAGCTGAACAGGCACTTATAGGCATCCAACGCCATGTAAGAGAACCTCACTGGGCTGGCACAAGACCCAAAGCAGTCTCACAGCCTTCCCATTCAGGTAAAATACTGCAGGCATGTCAGATGTCACTGGATGACTGCAGAGACAACAGTATCACACTTCCAGCTGCTGGCCATCTCAATGCCTCTGTAGGCTGCACTGACCCCATTGTTACCTCTCTTCTGAACATCAAGTCTGGGCAAGTACCTATAGGTGGCCTAGTAGCCACAGGCATCTGCCTACAGATGAATTCAGATTCCTAATCTCCAAATCTTCCCCACCTGATTAATACAGTTTGTTGGGAAAGAGGTAGGCAGTTGGAAAAAATGGTCTATAGGAACAGTGGTTCTTGTTCCCTGTCAAACAGACAGAGACATAAGGCCTTTGCTATCATTCTTGTGAATCTAGCTGTTGTGAAACAGAGCCATCTGCACTTACAAAAATAAAATCAAAATTAGATTATATATTTCAAATTTTATATGTATGTGGATATATGTTTGTATAAAAAGCAGTGAATTATAAGAGAACAAAGAGAAGAAAATCTTACTGTACTGGTGGAAGGACTTAAAAGTCCCAGGTCTTTCATTTTGCATGAGTCTTTTCCACTTTGTGGAAATGCCTGCTGCAACAAATTTCTTTGCACATATATTCAGCCCTAGCAGGCTCAGAAGTAGACATTGCTTTGTCTTTTCTAGACACAAATATAAATGTTCTGGGCTAAAGATTTATTTGAAAAAAAGACCTTTTAAGAGGTTATTCTCTTCTGCAGATCATGTTCTGGCTACATAAGAAAGACATATTTCACAAGAAGAAGATACCTGGGACCCCAAGAGACTCATGGATGAGGCAGACAGGGTGAGAGGCATCAGATGTCCCACCTGAAGTCACTGCACGGAAGTAGCCCCTTCTGTCTGTGTGCTTCATCCGCAGCAATGAGGACAAAAGTTTTTCCCAGGCTTGAAAGGAAAAGAGGGTTGAAGATTATGAAGTGTTTCTGTACTTTGGTAAGACGGGTTGCATGAGGCACAGACAGAAACTTTAACACACATCTCATTAGAAACTGTTTGGAAATCACATACTTCCCTTTCTTATTACAATGTCATGGTTTAGGGGCATTGCATTTGCAGGAAATTGAGAACCCTTCAATCTAGAAAAAAGTTTCCTCCAGCATGACATCCCATCTCTCCTCTAAAGATCATAATTTCTTTTCATGCCTCTCTCCTTCCTGACTTCTTGTCATGAATCAGAAACAGATGTGCTCACTTTTCCTTAAAAGCGAGTAAATAACCATGGCGTGTTGTTATCCTACTGCAATGTCTCTTCCTGCCCACCACCTTTGTCCCTTTAGAACTTTACTGTTACAGTTTTCAGAATATTTGGGAAGCTTCTGTAAATTTTCTGTCCAGAGTACACCACAGAGATTCTTGTTCTCCCAGACACACTGTCAGTGCTCTGTATTAGATCATAAATATGTATTTACATGAGGCTGATGCTGATAACAGCTATGAACCTAATAGAAAATTTTGCATTCAACAAGAGAAAAGATTTTCGTTTTTCATCAGCCTGTAAGTCTTCCTTTCAAATTCATTTCTTTCGCTGGATACAATCTAATATGGTTTGAGAGTATCATAGCAATCTTGATGCAGCACCTGTTGAAAAATACATGGCCACCTCCTGGGGTGTGGATAAAACCTCAAAATGGAGAATAAATAACTTATTATAAAGAACTGGATTTCCAGTTGTTATTCACGGTAATATAAAAGAACCCCTGCTTTATAATTTAGAAGCTCCATCGGTTTCATATCTTTATAGTATTTTGAAGGCATACATCAGGTAGAAGGAAAGAATAACCATTTACTTTTCCATTAAGAAGGGTAGAAGAAGGGGAGAGATGTACTGCTTTCTATATAAAGGTACCAGACACTGCTAAAAAACTGAAAATGAAAAACCTCATAAAAATAAATGAGGAGCTCATGTCTTTCACCTGTGAAAGAAATATACTAAAGGGGGTCCCCTCCTTTAAAACTTTAAGGGGGAAAAAACCCCTCAAACTAACCCCTCAAAAAACCCAAAGAAAAATGTACTGAGACATTGGGTCAAAGGTCAGAAGACACGAGCATGACGACAGATTTGTGCTTCTGGCCCCAAACCAGGTGGAGAATGAGTTCCTAGTGGGGGTTATAGGTTCCTGTTGCATGCAAGGTGGGACACTGGCTGTATCAATCATCCATGGTGTCTCAGTGGCAAATCCATGGACCAGTGAGACACCTGACACTGAATTGAGTTTTTGGCCTCTTGGCCAGAACAAAATCAAATGCCATGGTATCACAGCAAGTGGAAACTAAAAAATGCAATGTAGTGAACAATAGCACATTAAAAAAAATCAAAATGGAATTTGAAGATACTCAGAGTAGGCTGACATTTAGATGTTGTATTTCAGTTTCAAAAAAGATGGCTATTACGCGAAAGCTATGAAATGTGACATTTTTTACCGACTAGCACTAGGCATCTTGATATATCTGTTACATACTCTCTCTGCATGTTCCTATGCCTGTGTGTGAGCACAAGAAAATGTAGTTTTTCATTACAGCTTTGCACTGCTTGAAGCAATCACAGTGCTGAAGGTCTAAAATTATCTCATATTCTTTCTCTTTAGATTGTTTTTTCTAAAGAATTGGGTTGGATTTCTAAGAATTGGGTTGGATTTTCAAAGCTACCTGGAGAATATGGATGAATCTCAGTATTTACTCCATCAGCCATTATCTTGATCTAAAGTACAGAAACACAACATGAACTGTCTGAGGATGGTGTATGCATAGGACAAAAAGAAATTGTATTTAGGAGACTCAAACTCAGTCTACTGGCTACATCTGTACTTCTAAATTAAACAGTCCAGGGAGCCCAACTGGCTGTCCTGTTAAATGGTTTGAACACGGCATGCTTTTTCCAATAAAGCCTTGCAGACATAGTTTAGGACTTAGCATTGGCTGTGGTCCATTCCCAGTAGGCACATCAGATGAGCTCCCCTGTGTTAAACAACCAGCACTATCATGCCATATCCACAGCTAAAGGCCTTAGCACTGCTCAGTTTGCCATACAGATGGAGCCACTTCATGAAGTCATCATGGCATGACCACAGGCTCCTCTAATGCTTTTTGACACATCACACACTAGATCCAGGCAAAAGAACCAGTAAAATGCAGTGAAAAACAGTGATTAATTATGTATACTTTTGCCAACAGTTGGGAGCACTGCAATTCAGAACTTATTTATTTGCATTTAAAAAAAAACCAAAACAGTAAAAGAGTACTGGATGGATAGTCTTGTGCCTGACCACAGATCTGGCACAGCAGTGGCTACAGGTCTTAGCTCTGCTGAGTCCTGCTCTGTGACCTTGGGACTTAGACTTCATATTCCTGCATCTCAGCTCATCAATAAAACTGCAATGACAACCCACCCTCAGTTCTCGGCTATTGTACTCGGCTCATCAGGGCAGTGTGTGAACATCTCCTAATATCATTTTGGACAGCATGAGGCTCAATGGGCTCTCGCTCTCAATTTGGGCCTCTAGGCTTCTGGAATGCACCAGACAATAAAGTTGTATATTTTGAATAGCTCTAGTAAATCATCTATTAAAAAAAGAGTTTTCACTGAGCTCGCAGCGTGCTTCATCATGGGATGTACTGCCAAAATTGTAACAATTAGCTGTCTATCTGAGGTACTTCTGTGGCTCCCAGAACCATAGTATATCAGTATATCACAAACTTTAATGGATTTTTTCTCCCCATCCAGCTGTGAGGCTGAGAAGGCAGTGTTAGCATCGCCCTTTTACAGCAGTCAGAGAGACCTGTGTCAGAGCAGGGGAGTGCGGCAGCTTGGGAAGAGCCCTGCATGGGCCCATTGCCCCTTGCCCCCTGCGCCCTCACCATAAAGGAAATTCCAGCCTGCAGGCTGGAAGGGNAGCACATTTCTCTGTCTCCCTGGAGCTAGTCAGCAAGCCCAAGTCATTTGGAAGACTAAATGCCACTGATTTCAGGAAGGCTGATTTTAAACACACCTACAAACCCAGGCTGAGGCACAGATCTGTGCTTTTAAATTACAGCTGGATCTGATCACAACGAGAGATAGCTTACCCACAGTAGCTACAAATTGTTCCAGATTGAGTGCAATTGTCTGTGTGAGCTCTGGGATTGACAAAGCCCAAGGGGCTGACCAAGGCTACACAGGACATTACTGACAGGGAAAGCCATTTCTCCAACAGAAAGTCCAAGGCAGACCCTGCAAGCTCTGAGCTATTTTTCCTTTTAGATATACTTTCCCTCCTGGGTAGCAGAATCAGGGAATCGGAATTTTGTAAATACCCATTTACCATCTTGATGATAATTGACCAAAGAAGTTGTCTTGCAGCTTCTGGAAATAAAGTGGTTACCACAATTAAGTTTCATTTCAGGAATATGTATTATTCAAGAGACTGTCAAACTGATTGTCAAACAATCTTGAATACAAATTTTAGGAATAAGTACCCTGGAACTGCTGCCTTCCTTTCACAGAGACCAGGGAATGGAAGCGGAAAACTTTGGGTCCTTAGTGGATCTGACAGAGATAGGAGATGTGGTCACCCATTTCTTCCCACTAGACCTTGAAATCCTAGGCAAGGTCCTGGACCCATCACAAGATATGGAGAGGGCCAGAAGGAGATGATGATTTTAAACTTGTTGTAGAGTTAAATGAAACTGTGAAAGTAATTTGCATTTTGAAAGAGAATGAAAGACCAGTTAAAAGCCAGGTGTGTTCTTTTCAGATGATTTTCCCAAAGAAAATATCTGTAAATTTGCTTTCTGGCAAAGAACTGGAGCTTTCCTGGTTCTTCTGTGACATATGTCAGCATTGTCATTACTTTACTAAGGAGACACACTGGGCAAACAAGGCAGAGGTAGAAGCTGAGAAAATGGCTGGTTGAACAAAGACATCCTTTCTTTTTCTGCTGTTAGGCAGCACTTAAAAGAAACTGAGGTGGAAGCTAGTTTTCTTTTCAGCGTGAGGTTGGAGAACACGCAGGATCTTTAAACGCAGTTCAGCACCTTAACCAGTGAGCAAGAAGTAATTAAATTACATTTGTCCAGGCTGGTTGTTAAGTTGTCCTGGGTGGCTGAACAATGGGCTTTTCTGAGTCTGGAGAAAATACATGTTTTTACAATTAGACGAAGCAACAAGAAGACAAAGAGATATAGAAAGGATGTTTTAAATGACAAGAGCTACAGAGACAGAAAATCCCATGTTTGTGTTGCTAAGACAGCATGAAAGGACTTTAAGAAGGCTTTGAAGAAAGAAAGAAGACGTAAGGCAGAAAAAATTCAGAGGTGTGCACATAGAAAACATATAAAGGAGGCCAAAAGTATGTTATTATTTTTGTATTTTTTTTTCTCAGTCTGTGATGGAGTTACATAAATCTAAAACCAACAGCTGCAATATCAGTTAGAGTACGGAGGACCTACAAACGACTCCTACTGCATCTGCCTCTGCTCCAGGCATTCCCCAACATCAGCTTCTCAGGCTCCAGTACATGGAGGGCTCAGTGTCATACTCTGGAGGAACATTGCTTTGAGAGGTGATTTGAGATTTATGTTCCTCATGAAAGAATATGGTCTTCCAGGACACAGATCTGCTGTACTTTTTTCTGGAAAACACACACACACACACATGCATACAGATGCACTTCACTTTGTGTGATACTTCCAGCAAATTTTAAAAAGCAGTTACATCCATATTCCTAAAAACAGATGTATTTATCATTTCAGACAGTGAGATATGAACATTTTAAAAATAAGTTACTGTTTTGTAACTCCTGTCACCACCGTCTTTTACTTAAGATTTGCAAAAGTTCTATTGCGCTGACTTTAAAATGAACATTTCCTTTTCATTTGGGACATGAGGACTCATAATTTACATTATTGGGAAACAATTTTCACAGAATGTTGTTCTGAAAACCTTATGTTGTTTTTTTGTGATGTTACTAATTTTTCTTTGTGCCTTTTTCAGCATCCCATTGCCACTGGTTTATGACAGTGTGAATGATCATTTGTGTGTTTGCACGTCTGTGCAAGTCAAGGTCTGTGTAAAAGGCAGCAATAATGCCCCAGCACACACACTTCACACAGAAGATTTTCTATTTTTATATAGTCCTTTGTCCCACTACTTTACTTCAAGTCTCTTCGAAATAGGAAGAACGGTCGTTTCAATACATTTAGGATGCAATATGACAAGTAATTGTTTGTAATACATGTTCTTATTCATACAAGATGATCCACTCATAGCAGAGAGGCTCTTCTCAGGCACATGAGGGTGGCCTTTGGATGGAAAACAGCATAATTTCTGTCAAAAATGAAGTCTTCAGGGAAACAAAACAAAACTCCAAGAAAATACACACAATGTGGCAAATTTGAAACACAGCTGCACCTTCCTTCTAGTGGCTAGCTCAGCTGGAGAAAGCCATAATTATCTAGTTTAATGTGGCTATGAGACCACCACAGAGTTTGGGAGTCCTGCAATTTTCCATTAGCAGAAAATTGACAGAGTTCCAGAATACATTTTAAGTTGGACGTAGACTTTGCACTCCTACATATGGTAAGAAAAATCCAAGAAGAATGTGATATATTTCAATCCTTATACTTCTGATTTAATTCCAGTCTTCTTCTGTATCTTTTATTACTATTAATTTTAATTTAATTGGAAGGGCCTGGCCTCCTTTGCTCTAGGCACCACATATATTAATTAAAATACAAAAAGGAAGATTAAAAAGTAATTCAACAAAAATTCTTTTCATTAGACCAAATATCAGGGTCCAGTAGGTCATCTTAAAACATTCCTCAAAAATACCGTTCACAGAAACTACAACTTTCACTCTTGGGCCTCTCCAGAACAAACACCAGTGCAAGAGGTCAAACAGATTAGAAAATCTGAGATGAAGGGGAGATCAGAGCATTTCTGGCAAAAAACAGCCAACAGGATGCTCCATACAGATGGAATTTTATTGCTAACCTCAGTTGCCTGGTTCAGGGAAGGTGAGGAAAAAAATATTCTCCCAAGGAAACAGGTTAGTGCTCTGCTGTTGGCACCGGTTTTCTGAATTCTCCTTGGCAGAGGGTAGGAGCCTGGCAGCCTGCAGGGCAGCAGCACACGTGCTCCAGCTGTGTTGGCTCCTAAGTGGATTTGTGCATTTCACACCGGCTTTCATTCCCAGCTGCTCCCACAGGAGATGCCACAATCACCCTTCCTAAAGGTGGCTGATGCACTGGATGTATCAGAGAAATGATCACACTCATCTTGTCAGGAATAGATTTTGTTGTCTTGGGCTTTACTCAAGGCCTCAGCTGTACTTTAGGTGCATTTTGCTTTTTAGGAACCATTGTTGTAAACCCCTTTTCATACTGATTCTGTCTTTGTACTGATTGACTTCCTGGACAAAGGAGGTTAAAGTTCAAATCTTCCAAGGATTTTAGGAATAAAGTAGCTGAGCTGATAGAAAAATACACAACCTCTCTTTCAAGATAGCTACTCTATTACACTTTTGTGGGATTGCAGACACTGCAGATACTTTAGAAAAGGCTGGACTTCTACACTGGTATTTTTTGATAAATTTCTAAAATAATGATTGCATATAGAATAATACGCTTCTTTACAAATCAAGATCAAACAATATCTATTAGCACAAATTCTGCAGAGAGAAAGTATGCCTCGCAATTAATATTCTTTGAATGTGTTGATAAATTAGCTGGTAAAGGAGAAAACATTCCTTTGATTACACAAAATTTTTGACAGGATTGCCAAGAACATGGTACTCCTGAACTTAGAAAGTCATACAGAGGCAAAGTACTAGTGTGAATTAAGAAGTGGCTAAGAGACAGAAGACAAAGTTAGAATTAATGGCCAAGTTAAAAATTTAACAGCAGATGCCTTTGGATTTTACATTGGCACTGGCATTATTTAACATACCTGTTAACACCTGGAACAGGATATGAACAGTGAAGTATCTCAATTTGCAAATGACAATGTATTATTTACACAACTGAGATCTGGCTACCATTTCAGGGATTCTCAAAGAAATTTGACATATACAGGTCTTAGCTTAATGAACACCAAAAAAGTTCACCACTGAAAAATGAAAAGTAATACATATCAAACTGAAAGAAATTGAGTTACACATACAGCATACACTGCTTTAAACTATATTAGGAAAGAGATTAGTTGCAATTGTGACCATGTACCAAAGACTGCACTTGCAATTAAACAAGCAAATGCAATTTAATAACAAGAAAATTCATAATACCAGTATATGAAATAACGATGTGCCATTATAATCTTGTATCCAAACAGACCCTGTTATCTCAAAAAAGTTATTAAAGATTACATGTTCAGAGACAGGTTGAAAATCATTAAGAGCACAGAGGTCACATACGAAAAATCAGAATGAAAAGACTGGGATTTTGACTTTGCAAATTAGAAGACCTAGAAAGCCTACACAAAAGCATACAAAATAATGAATTTCTCAAAAAGGCAGATTGCTAGGTCTGTTCTCCTTTGCCAAGGAGACATTCAATGAAAATGAAAGATAATCAATTCAAAGCTGATAGAAAGTAATAATTTTTCATCCAGTACATGATAAGACTGTGCAACTCCCTGCAGCAAAGTAGTCATGAGATCAATAGTCCAGTAAAACCCAAAGAGGAACCAGCTTTCTTACTGACGATAAAAATATCCCTCCTTTTAACAACCTGACAAAGTATGCTAGAAGGATTAAATATTCCAGGGTTTAAATCAAACTCTGGTGATTATGGACTTCCTTGAACACCTCTCCTGCAGCTTTCCCACATGGGGGAGCATTGACTCAGCTGGCTTTGGCCCTTGACAAAGACAAAGATGGTCTGAATGGATCCTGAGCCTGATCTAATAGGGCAGCTCCATATATTCCCATCTTTTCAAAAATAAGATTAAAGGACATGCCTGCACATACATGCCTCAGTAGGACTCTAGCAAATGCGCAGTGTGGTTACTTACCAAGGAGCAGTTTGGTATTTTGGGGTGCAGTCTCCATGATATGGCTCCTAAATACTCCTTCCTGTGATGCTTCTTCCTTTACACATCAGACTGCAGTACCTAGTGAAGGCAGAAGCTTTTGTATTGTCAAATAGTTCATAGAGTGAATTTTCTATCTCTTCTTCTTCTCATTGTGATAGATAGCACAACTCTCCTTCCTCTCATTTACAAAGATTTTTCTCAAATGAACTATGAATAATTAAAATCTAACTCCATTCGTTCATTTTTTTCTTAATTGAAGAAATTAAAGATGTATGTAGTGTGACTTCAAGGACTGCATATGAAAAGATATACATTATTTTATTCAAGTATAGCACTTTAAATGGCACAGCACATATTTTTCTACTAATTCATGCCTCATTCAAGTTAAATATTTGCGCTATATGTGGCAAATTAAGCTAATAAAAGCAATTTTATTAGACGCTGGTGTTTTTGTCACATCTGCAAACTCCAGTTTTTCCACCCTTGTGCTCACTGAGCAGTAAAAATTTCTTTCCTACACTTTCTTCTCCTTTTTTTAACCCCAACATTGAGTTATTGCATTTATATTATTAACGAGACTGTCCATAGCTAAATAACTGAAATATAGATTCATTATGGACATAAGCCCTCTTGCTGCAGGGCACAAGCACATCGCTGACTGTTTGGGGTTCAGCAGAAATCTCCCCAAAGGTCTGGTTGTTACAGTTATTCATTAGGAGATTAGCTGCATCCTCCCTAGACGTATCTCATTATGATGGCTTTTGGAGTGTGGATCCTGGAACAGACTAATAATTTAGCACGTTCTGTGCTGCTGTTCCTCTGATCCTAACATGCCACTGCTAGAAAACTTATGGGAGTTCATTACTGGAGGCAAAAGGATAAGCAAAACGTAATAGAAATTATTTTCCATATGGATCATTTTCTAATTAATTTCATCTATGGCTAATGAAAAGATGATAGACCAGTAGATCATTGGATCATAGTAAAAATTTGCTCGCAACTCATTCTTAAATTTTTTTCTTTTTTTTTTACAAGAGTGCAACTGTTAGAATTTTGCATCTCATTCTATTCCAGTGATTGTCCTTCCTGCCCCGCTTTTAAACCATCAGTATACTATAACTTCAGTTAATTACACAATATAAAACATAGAAGAATGAGAAGTTCATTGAATAATGAATTTCACAGTGACATGTTTCCGAAATCCCTCCCATCAGAATATTTGCTGTTCCTCCTCATCTCCTGAAACATACCACTACCACAATTCCCCACCATTTCATATAGCAAAAAATCCCTCTCAATTTCCCAGAGCCACCTTCAGACCCTCCTTCTCAATTTTGCTTGCCTAATAGGCAGGTGAAAGTTGACTTGGGCTGTGATTAGCTCAGTATTTCTGCATAGCGAATGGCCAGTTGGCCATTGTCAGATGGAACAAAGAAATGGTTGAAGGGCCCTTGACATGACTTCAGCTGGAGCAATGATATATAAACATCTACCAAGCCGTTGATTTTCACAAAATTTGTAGGAATGTACTATCTTTGAAACCTTTACTCCTCTGTCAAGCAGAGTCAAAATTGGTCCCCAGGTTCAGAAGATACAAGGAGGGAGCTGACAGCATGATGGCATCAGTCTCATTTCCTCAGGAAGCTTGGCTGAAAATACCAAATCTTAAAAGCAAGACAATGAAGTGCAAAAGACATCATAAACCCTACAGTGCTCTCACGATAAACAAAAATATGTTATCCTTGCCAAGCACAATGGAATGACATTGCACCATCACAGGACAGGCTGTGAAGTGCTGACTGCTGGCTGAAGTCAACGGTGCAGCAGAAAAGTGACACACTGCGGAGTTAGCAACACAACTCTGTTCACTGCCCTCAATTAGGTGCTGGAAGTTAACATCATAAATTAGTGTCTGTATGACCTGACATGGATTGTTGTTCTGATCCAGTGGCTGGCATTACAAATAGGAAATGTGGGTCCAGAGCTCCTCTTTAAGCCTGGCCTTAAAAACTCGAAGTCTTGGGTGATATTCACCTGTCATGAAGTCAAACACCTCGCTGGAGGTGCCCAAGCTACAAGGCTGGTAATACAAGCCTCTCACTATTGATGCTGGAGAAAGACTGGCTTTTCTGAAGAGCACCTCAAATCAGCTGCTGTGCAGATTTATCCTTTGAAGGAATTTCTAACTGTCTACTGATCAGCAAAAGAGGCTTGTGATACTCATCTCATAACTTAAGCTCCAAAGACTGGTGTCTAAAGCTAGGTAGAAACACCACCAACCTTTAAAATGTTTGCAAAAAGACTAGGTTTTATTAGCATTTTTCCTTTCCATTTTTCTTCTCTTTAGTGGCAAATAAACCAAAAACTCCTCATTTATTTCTTTTCTTCTTTAACACCAGCATCACACATTCCTCTGCACCTTGAAGGAGGCTTACTAGTTGGCTACATTTCCTTTTGCATTTCCCATTCTCCTCTGTGAAAATGGAGATCAAGCAATGCTGATCCAAGATTCATGAAAAGAGAGGTATCATATGCATCACTCAGGTTCAGCCTGTATCTGTTGCAGTTTTGAGTAAACAACAAAATGTTGGGCAACTAAGTGTCCAGGCCAATTAATTTTAATTAATTATTTCTAGGTCCTTCTGCACTGAAATGATTAGGCCTTGAAGTTGTTTCTGTGAGAGCAGTAGTTTGAATTAAATATTTAGACCCAGAAGAATGCATCTCACCAGTCTAAAATAACTGCCAGGCTCAGTGACCTAAACCCATTTTGAGTCTGAACTAGCAGACTGGATCAATTACAGGGGCAAGAATAAAAAGACCAATCTGGTGCAGCCAACCTTCTAGAGTGCTTACTGGTATGGAGTGGGGTATGATAGCTGGGCTTCTATGTTCCCTCAGCAAAGTCTAAACTGCAATACCAAATGGCTGTATATTTTCAAAATTCTATCATGCGTACCCCAAAAATGTGGTTAACAATTTATGGACTTTTAGGCAAGCTATCTGACAAACAGGACTGCACCTAAGTGGTTAATTCTACTCATAGGCTCACAAAGGACTAAACTGCAGCTTCACCAGGAGCTCAGGGGAGAAACAGTGGGATAATTCACTGCCAAAGAGGGGAAAGGGAAATGGACTGTTTTTCAGAGGCCACAATCTTTTCCCCATTTCCCTCCAGCACAACCATCTCAGCTCCATTATTTTGAACAGCTTTTTTCCCCTCAGGCTCTTGCAATGCCCAAGCCTGCAGAGGTGCAGAACCATGACATAATCCATCACCTCTCGTGTCCGTGGGGAGGTCATTCCTTCAATGAGGTTGCTCTCTGCAATGCATGGGTCACTCCACAGCAGAAGATGGGAGGAATGCTGCACGTGTTGCATTAGATGCCATGAATGAATGTGTTTAGGACAGTGGAAATCAAGATCAATGCCCCCTTTTTGCCTCCATGTAAACAGTTTCATTTAGGACAAACCAGGCTGATAGCCCTCATTGAGGAAAACCTAGCACCATGCCTGTGCCTTTAGACCAGAATAATTATTGGAAATCATGCATTCTGATCTAATCAAAGCTTTCTAAAAGCCCAGCAGGTACAACCAGGATACAAGAAAATTTTGTCATTTCCACCTCCTCTTAAAATCCTCACTTGAAAATGAAAAACATGTGAGATTCTTATTTATGGAAAGGTCCCTTTACATTGCAGAGTGGTATGAATAGGTATCAAATGAATTGTGTTGCATATATACAGCTTTGCATGTGTGCAGAATATCTTGTGTGAAAGGAAGCACTTCAATATTTGCTCAGTATTTCATCTCCCAATATAATTTCAATATGTAAAACAAATGTTACTTATACAGCACACCCTTGTAAGTCATACAGATGCAGTTCGTTCCACCAGGCAGGTTTTATTAGTCACAAATCCTAGCCAGCTTGTTTCTTTCTCTTGTATGTTGTAGTGTTCGTAAGACAATTGAGTCTGGGGACTGGAAAACATCCTCATATGCAAATTTGCATATAAAGCATACCTTTTAATTTATTGTTTGGATATTAGGTGCTGTGACAAGATAAGTCATATGATGTGTAATTGGCCCGGTGAGGATTTGTTGGTGTGTATAATGTATACACTTTTATTAAAGTACAAGAAGAAAATTACTTTGTCAATCATTTCTAAGATAAAAAGGGCCTGGAGAAAGCATTAATTCTTCTGCTGTCACTTCTGGCACTGTAGTCCTTTCTATGCACAACTACATTTTAAAAAATATTGCTACTGTACTTTAATCTTAAATAATTCAGAAGTTTTCTGATTTGGTGTGAAAGATGGTCAGATGTGTTCGCACAGGCATGCACATGCGCGCACACAACAGGCACCCAAGATCTGAGTTAATCATTTATAATTAAAAATCCAAATAGATAAAACAGATGGGAATGACATTGCTGTCCCCATTTTGTCAGAGGAGAAGTAAACCCCACCAATAGGTAAAATCAACCCAAAGCAATACTGGCACTTCAATACACAAAACCATTCTGTATCTGTGTTGATGTTCTTCCACTTTGTTGGAAATAAGAAGACCTATTCAATCATCATCAGAAATAAAAAGTATTTCCTTTGCTTTGCTTATATTCCAGCCTTGTCTACAACGTTATTTTGCTCACAAACGTCAAAGGAAAGTGAAGGAAAGGTAAGGTCTTTCCTCTTGAAGGACAGACCTGCTGTCCAAACCTTTTCATTTCCACTCATTGCTGCAAGCAACAAGGTCTCTCTTCCTGCCTCCTTGCTTCATCTCCTCTGTCAACTTTTATTTGATTCTACACTGTTCTTGGGCACCATAGCAAATTTTGTCACAAACTATCCACAAAACAAACACACACACCAAAGTGGAAAAGGTTCTGTCTTTGGGTATACATGGAACAGATTAACCTACAGCTTGACTGGAATATCTGCTGGGATTTTTGTAAAGGAAAAGAAAAAAACAAATAACTTGTCCTCAAGCAAAGCTGAAGTCCACCTGTGGCTTCACAAGCTTCCATGTGGAAACAACTTACAGTTAATAAAGTTTACAAAATACAGATTCACACTACGCAATCCATCCCGGGCCACCACTTCTTTGGCACACAAATCCAGCTCTCCTTAAACTAGACAAACACTCATTTGGATGGCTCAGAAATTTTGAAACATAACATCTCTCCTCAATAATATAATGAGCCAAAAGACTCCTAGGGTAGCACCTCTTTGGGTCAGTTCCCAGCCACGTTATTCACATGTGCATACACAATCAATCGATGATCTATGTGCAGCCTGGGGAAGGGCTTTGCAGAAGATGCCAAGCCAGTTAGTAACCAAGTACCAACCCACTCTCTTATTTATTGGCCACCCATTTTGTGGTCCATTCACTCAGGGCCTGAAATAAGCCCTGCCAGGAGGTTGTGAGCCCATGCCAGCAATCCCAACAAAAAGCATGGAGCCCAGGGACCTCGCTGAGCCCAGGTCTGCTCCAGGAGTAAAGAGCTGGTGGCCAACACACACATCACACTCCTCAGGATGTCTCCTGAGGGCTGCAGCTCACAAAAGCACAAGCATTTTCCTAACTCTGCTGTCCTAGGGCAACTCTGACTAAATGGCAGAGAGAGCTAGAGCCAGCCCAGACAGTCTGGCTTGGCACAGCCTCCTTCACTCCCTCCTGCCACATCAGCTCCCTTTTGCAGCCAAATATTCTTTTCCTGTGGGTTACTTTTTTTGTATGTAACTTCTGAAGCATTTGTGAACTCGAGTCTTTAAAAGAACTGTAAAACAACACAGCATCACTGTACTCTCTTCCAGCCTGGCAGAAACCTTGAGATCTGCTCTGTTGAGCCTGCCAGCAGAGGCAAGAGAGTAGCTGACTGTTTGGGACTGTAGCCCCTGTTTTTCATCCTCTAGGTGCAGAAGAAGGGCAATAAATGAGGTTGTTTTTTTTTTTCCAGTATGATTTACAACTAAAGACAGGTGGAATGGCATGGTTCATTTGAAAACAGCACACATTCCCCACCACCCCAGACCAGGGGCCCTCACAAAAATACCTCTTGCAAGTAGTCCCTGACACAGGCTAACACTGGACCATGTCTGAGCTGCATTTGGGAGTGTGACGATTTACGCAGGCCAAAACTGTACCAGGGCCTATGATAAAAAATATAACAAAATAAACTGCAGTACTTCATGTGCCCTGACACCAACCTGCAGGTGTAACAGTCTGTCCTTGTAAAGGGGCTTGGAGCAACCTGGCCTGGAGGAAGGTGTCCTTGCCTGTGGTGACGGGGTTGGAGTGAAATGATCTTTAAGCTCCCTTCCAACCCAACCCAACCCAAACCATTCTGTGATTCCATGGTTCTATGAAATACCTTCCCCAGTGCTCCTCTGCTGATTCCAGGTACTGTTCACAAATCTCCCCATTTCTTTTTACCAGGGTTTTTCTACTTTTCTCCTCCATTTTCAAGGCACAGACCAACCTCTGAGCTTCCAATCCCAACCACTATGGCTATGTCTGTCTTCCTCTTCCTGCTGAGCTTCGTGCCCCAGCCACTCATGCTGCAGCAAACCCCAGCTTGCCCCACATTCTCACCCAGCTTTCTCACTGGGATTGAAATCTTTAGGACCTAAAATAGCTCTTCTGTCACAAAAAAAAAAAAAAAAAAAAAAAAA
>VWZW01006553.1:2142275-2156812 GCA_013397115.1 Edolisoma coerulescens
CAAAAAAAAAAAAACAACCCATATAAATATTTTTCAGAAACTAACAGTTTGGCCATATGGAGGTAGCTGTATGCAAGGACAGCACTTCCCTGACACACAGGCAATCTATCTGCCAGACTTCAAGTCCTTGCCTGAATTAACAGCTAAAAGAAGAACAGGGAAAAACTTGCTAATAATACAACTGTAAGATTTTTGTTTTAATAATGGCAGAAAAACATATTTTCCCTGACCCAGTTTTAAAAAGTGCTGATTCATTTTTTTTAAAGCTTCCTAAAATATTCAGCTAAACACAGGCGCTTTTCACATTTTTGGAAAGTTTTAATCCAAATTATTACAGTCTGGCAAACTTATAAACCACTGAAAACAGAACTCAACAATGATAAGGACTAAGAAACTTTAATCACAGGCTTTGCAATGGTGGTTAATCCCCAGAGGGGTTATTACACCATTACATACAATAATAATTTTTAAAGATTATGGAATTATTTAAATTTTTATTTCTTGACTTGGAGAGATTTCTGATCGAAACATTTTTTTATGTCTAATTGTGATAGAGAAATACAGCACTAGTAAAAGTTATAGCAGCACTCACATCATTTAGGCTGCTAGACTTTGCTAAGTAAAAAAGCTTCTTGGTAGAGGGAACAGTGGCAGAGTAGCAGAGAACTATTGTTCCTAAGCTTGGATTTTCTTCCCCAGGATAATGCAGTCAGTAGTAGGCTGGTAACAAATTCACATTTCTGTACTGGAATACATTATTTTGTTATATTTAAACAAGAGAGGGGAAAAAAAATCAGGAAAAAATATATGTACATTAATTTTATTGCTTTTAAAGTGCCATAATGCTGTGAACATCATCTCTTAACTCATAGAAAGATGGGCTTTCCCACACCATTACAAAAGAACACACATTTCAGTCTAGAAAGAGAAAGTGATAAATCTCCTTTCTGAGTGTCAGTCACCATTTTTTATTGTACTAGGCAAATGCATTCTGGTTTTTAAACCTTTATATTAGAAACAAGGAATAGCTGGTTTAAACCTTGTTTAAAAGCTGGCCAAGGTTATATTTGCTTATGTAAGCTTCATTAAATTGTTGTTCCCATCTGCCTTTTTTCATACTATTTCCAAATCCTAAATAAAAGCATTAGTCCTCTCTGCTAGTTATAACAAAAAATTCTTGTCAGTTATTGCTCTATCAACAAAAACCTCCACCCTTAAAACCCTAGCTGACAGCTCTTTATAAAAAGCAACAACACTACCAAAAAAAACCCCAACAAAAAAGTCCCCAAAAAACCAAACTCCTGGCCTTTCCAAACAGGCCAATATATTTGTAACAACATCTTTACTGAGTTCATGTATCTTCTTTATTGCTCTTCATAAACAGGCTATTGGATCCTTCGGACTTCCAACGTGAAAAATGAAAGAATTTCCTCCCATTCTTGCCTCTCTTATCTCATAATTGTTTTGTTCAGAGCAGTAGGAGAGACCAATATAAATGTCTCTGCTATTTATTTGCCCTTTTCAAGCTCATTCATACTTTTCTTGAGGGCATTTTTTTCTCCTTTTCCTTTTGAATTTGTATCTGTTTACAGCTCCGTACACACAAGCGAGCTAAATTGTTTGAGATTTTATTCCAGAGCCTTATGTAATGCAGATAACAGAGCAAAATATTTAACAGTGAGATTTCACTGTGTTTTGTAATGATGGTTTGTGGTAAAAAATTTAGGGATATGTTCAGCCCCAAGGAATACTTGTACAACAGAACTTATGCTCCCAAACCTGTTAATCTTTTGAACATGCAACATCAGTCATCCTTCCTTCCAGACATCCTGGGCTATGTTTTTAGAGCCCTTGTTCTGAGCTCAAAAAGAAAAGGATGCAGGAGACAGCTGGATACCAACATCTGAAATCTCTGTCCTGCTTGACAGGGCTCAGAGCTCGTGCTTGTCTTGAGGTATGGCAAGTGCAACTGGAGAATGCCAAGAGCTGTTTTCAGGAAAGACGATGTCTTCTCATGACTTCAGGAATATAAATTGTGGTGTGGAGCTTCAGAGAAATCCCAGGGTACCGGCTGTATTCGGTTTGCATGGCAAAGCTTTTGCTAGTGGGAGTTTTACAAGGATGGCTTCTATGGGAAGCTGCTGGAAGATTCCTCCATGTCCAACAGAGCCAGTGCCAGTCAGCTCCAGGACGGACCCACTGCTGGCCAAGGCCGAGCCCATCAGAGATGACAGCAGCACCTCTGGGATAACAGAGTTAAGAAAGGGGACAAAAACAACTGCTCAGTTACAGCCAGAGAGAGAAGTGAGAATGTGTGAGAGCAACAGCCCTGCAGACACTCACATCAGTGCAGAAGGAGGGGCAGGAGCTGCTCCAGGTGCCAGAGCTGAGATTCCCCTGCAGCCCCTGGTGCAGCCCATGGTGGGGAAGCTGTGCCCTGCAGCCCTTGGAGGCCCATGGGGGGAGCAGAGATCCACCTGCAGCCCACGGAGGATTCCACAGCAGAGCAGGGGGATGCCTAAAGGTGTCTGTCACCCCATAGGAAGCCCATGCTGGAGCAGGCCCCCGGCAGGGATCTGTGGCCCCTTGGAGAAAGAAGCCCACGCTGGAGCAGGGTTGCTGGCAGGACCTGTGACCCTGTGGGGGACAAGTGCTGGAGGAGCCTGTCCCTGAAGAATTGCACCCCATGGAGCAGCTCATCAAGAACTGCAGCCTTTGGAAAGGACTGAGAGGAGTTTGTAGAGGACTGTCTCCTGTGGGAGGGAGCCCACACTGGAGCAGGGTAAGAGTGTGAGGAGTCCTCCCCCTGAGGAGAAGGAGCCACGGAGAAAATGTGTGATGAACTGACCACAGCCCCATTGCCAGTCCTCTTGAGCTGCCTGGGGGGAGAAGATAGAGAAAATGGGGAGTGAAGCCTCGAAAGAAGGGAGGAGTGGGAAGGTGCTTTAAGATTTTGTTTTATTTCTCATTATTCTACTCTGGTTTGACTGGCAATAAATTAAAGCAATTTCCCCAAGTCACGTCTGTTTTGCCCACAACACTTCCTGCCCTTAATTCACAAACCTTTTGTTATATTTTTCTCTGCTCTGCCCAGCTGAGGAGGGCAGTGATGGAGTGACTTTGGTGGGCACTTGGTGTCCATCCAGGGTCAGCCCACCACAGTGGTAAAGACCATTTCCTGTGGCCGAGCCTTCTTGCCATATAACTCTGTTAACCAAAGTAGACACAATCTGCTCCTGCCCTCCTTCACCTCGCTACCTGTAGCTAAGGAAAATCACTTTGGGTGCCTCTAGCAGGCAAAAGTTTAACAGGACCATGGGTCAGCTTAGCCTTATTGCATAAATATATATATATATATATAAAATATATATTAATATATAGGTTAATACTTTGGAATTAAAATTCTCTACCTGACTCTAACCTTTTCCTAGCTGAAACCTAGCACAGCACAAAATCTGTGCCTGTGTTTTCAGATGACAGCCCATAAGGTGTAAGACTGGTATGGGAATAAAGGTGATATGCTATTAATTATACAACAGAACCTGCATTGAGAATCTAGACGAGGAAGTGTGGAAACGATCTCTTAAGGGAAATTGTCATTTGGTGTTTTTTTCTATCCTGCTTTTTCCTCTGTAGGTTCTTATACCACGCTCACATCTGTAGCATCCAGTGGAGCATTAAGCAATGTGACTAACATCTGTCAAACGTGTGGTGTCTGCTTGTGTGAATACTTACTTGGAGTGCTCCCGAGGCTTGGCAGCTGGCTGTCTTTTGTGATCTGGAAATCAATCACGGAGCACTTCTGCCAAATCAGAGATTTTTGCACTCCTCTCTGTACTAATCGCAGCAGACATTCTCTTGCTGAGGCAAAGACCAGCAAGTTGAGGGACTGACAAACAGAAGTACCCAGAGACACGCCTTGCCCGGGATGGTTGGGCAAGGTAAGTCTCCTGGGGACTGGTGGGGAACAGCACCCTGTGCTGCCTCATGAGATGAAGTGAAACTGCTTTAGCTGGACATGTTGTGAGGGTCTAGGGACANTGGTAAAGACCATTTCCTGTGGCCGAGCCTTCTTGCCATATAACTCTGTTAACCAAAGTAGACACAATCTGCTCCTGCCCTCCTTCACCTCGCTACCTGTAGCTAAGGAAAATCACTTTGGGTGCCTCTAGCAGGCAAAAGTTTAACAGGACCATGGGTCAGCTTAGCCTTATTGCATAAATATATATATATATATATAAAATATATATTAATATATAGGTTAATACTTTGGAATTAAAATTCTCTACCTGACTCTAACCTTTTCCTAGCTGAAACCTAGCACAGCACAAAATCTGTGCCTGTGTTTTCAGATGACAGCCCATAAGGTGTAAGACTGGTATGGGAATAAAGGTGATATGCTATTAATTATACAACAGAACCTGCATTGAGAATCTAGACGAGGAAGTGTGGAAACGATCTCTTAAGGGAAATTGTCATTTGGTGTTTTTTTCTATCCTGCTTTTTCCTCTGTAGGTTCTTATACCACGCTCACATCTGTAGCATCCAGTGGAGCATTAAGCAATGTGACTAACATCTGTCAAACGTGTGGTGTCTGCTTGTGTGAATACTTACTTGGAGTGCTCCCGAGGCTTGGCAGCTGGCTGTCTTTTGTGATCTGGAAATCAATCACGGAGCACTTCTGCCAAATCAGAGATTTTTGCACTCCTCTCTGTACTAATCGCAGCAGACATTCTCTTGCTGAGGCAAAGACCAGCAAGTTGAGGGACTGACAAACAGAAGTACCCAGAGACACGCCTTGCCCGGGATGGTTGGGCAAGGTAAGTCTCCTGGGGACTGGTGGGGAACAGCACCCTGTGCTGCCTCATGAGATGAAGTGAAACTGCTTTAGCTGGACATGTTGTGAGGGTCTAGGGACATTTTATTCAGGAACTGGGAAAAATTGACTGAAATCTTTCATTACAGAAGTTGTCCAAAACTGACAATCCTGACACTGCATTATGTGGGTGACAGCTCACATTCCCATGGCCAGCTCTTCAGTGATCATCAGGCTGCTGGGTATAGCAGATCAATAACTGCTTTAATAAGACAGAATAAGAAAAGGAATACAGATAACAAATAAATCTTGCATCCCTTTTGTCCCTGCTCTCTGCGTTTGTGCAGCATCGCACACACCCTGGCTGGATTTTGCCATGGCCCACTGTGTGGAGTGGATCCCATCCAGGGAAGTAAATATCACCATTTTGGTCATTTCAGCTAATATATCATTTTCTTAATAGAAAACCACGCTATTCACAAAGGACTTTTGCATGACAGCTTCTCACTGTACTTTTTGATAAAGGCAAGGCTGAGCAAGCAGTGTAATTGCTGGCACTGGGGGGAGCTGCCTGTGGGATCGCTCACAGTGACCTGGCTGAGGGTGTCATGGGACCAGGGGCTGGTGCAGCACAACACAGCCTGGAGGCCACCCTGGATGTGCAGCACAGGCAGCATGGCACAGGCTGCTCAGGCAACCACTGTGTGGGTCACCAACTATCACAACATGCAACTGTCTCCCAGTCAAGATCGATATATTCCATCCACCGCTTGATCCACATACAGCTTTCCTGTCCCAAATATATTATAGCTTACAGAATATAGTAGTAACATATGGACTTCTAGGGCCCTAAATACAATGGCCAATGGAGCTGACAAGGCCTGTGCAGGATCGCTAATTCCTGAAATACAACACCTTCTGCACAACTCCCAGTCCTAGCAGCAGGGGAGGTGGGTTTGGAGGTTCTGGCAGGAGAGTTGGGTGGCTGAGTATAGCTGCTGCCTGAGGACATAGCACTGCCTCTTTGGGGTCCTTTCCTCCTTCCTAATCTCCATCCCAGTCACAGAACAGCTGCCGTTGCCCCAGACATGCCTTTTACCATTGACAGCACGAAGATACATAACTCCATTTTGGTCATTTAATGGCCCTGCTCTCTGGTGAAAAGCTATCCACAGCCTTTTTATGGCAACATAACCTCGGTCAGCATTGCAGGAATGAGGATTTAGTCACCCCAGATCCCAGATTCAGAGCTACCTACATCACTAATAGCACTATTGAGAGAGAGGAGCCTGTGTGGGATCGTATCAGTGAGAGGTCTCCTGACAGCACTGCTGCTTCCTGTCAGTGCCTGCTGCAACTGAGCCTTGCAGTAGGTCTCACACCATTTAAGCTCATTACCCTGGGGATCACAGCCTCCCTGAGACAAGCAAATGGCCTTGTGGCCAGCAACGTCAAACATGACAGAGGGATCCACAAGTATGAGGATGGAGGTTTGCCTTTTGTGATGCCCAAGAAGTCTATTTCAAAAACTGAACATTATGTCAGATAAACTTGATTCTATCACTTATGAAACACTTAAAGAACAGTTACTGAAGTACACTTACATAATACAATACTGTAATAAAATACCTAATAAAAAATTAGCTCAATTAGATGAAACATTTTTCTTTCTACCACTAACCTAAGACATATGTAAAATTTTATTATGTTTAATGGCTGTCTGGGCTCCTGCTGTAATGACTTCAAGCAGCTCACTGAGCTATGATGTTTTTGCCACGTGAAGTTTAAATGGAGTGCAAGACATTCAGAGGGAAATTTCAGAGAGAAACGCGACAAGGTGCTGGGCTTGATGGAGGCAGGGAGGTCAGGAGAGAATGGGTAGATTTGTAAGTCATTGATGCAAAGCAGATAGCCGAAGCCATGTGAGGCAGCAAGCTCACTGAGAGAAAGGGTTTAAATAAGAAAAGCGAGCCAAGGACAGTATCAATAATCTGCAAGTAATTGCCTGGTTTTACACGTCACGTCAGAGACACTGTGGGAGGTGCCTCCGGGGATTCACCTTAAATACTGTAGAGGAACTGAGTGTGGAAGGAGACAGAGGGTGTTTCTACAGACCTGCTTTAGCTCCATTCAGGACTGTGTGCTAGAAGTAAATCTGATAAGTAAAGAAGTAAACCTGTAGGCTCATAACATGAGTAGTCTCACAGGAGGCAAACTGGACTCTTGGATGGGTGGATTAAACCAAAGGATGTGCACCAGGTGCATTCCAGCTGCCAACAAGAGTTCATTTCCCTGGGTGAGAGTAGATTCAGTCCAAAGTAAAGCCACCGAACCAATTTTAGTGTGGATGCCAGGTCTTCAGCACCACTGCTCTCAGTGTTACAGCCCACTCCTGCAGTGCCCCACTACTTGCTAATGTAAACACAGCCGTGGTGGTATTTTTTTCTAACTTTGCTGCAGACTTCCTGAACGGACTCACATAAATCACTTCCCTTCTCACTGTCTGTGTCCTTCAAATACGAAATACTCTTAATACCACATCCTGCGCTCGCTGGGACGTGGAAAGGGTAAAATTGTCAACATACATCAGGCACTCAGACACGATGGTGACAAGCATCCCTCTACAAGGCAGAGAAAACACTCTGAAACAATACTTGACTAGTGTTCAGTAAATGAGATGGGGACCTTACCCTGCACACTGAGGATACACTTATGGACCAGACTCCCCAATTCAGTGACTTGTGCCCTTCTTGGCACACTCTGAAAAATGGGTCCTGCTGAGAGAGAGCATGACATAATAAAAACAAGGAGCTGAAGAGAGTGCTGCCAGCTCTCAGTGGTGGGTACCTCACTTTGCTGTCTTCACATTCTTTTGAGATACATGGGGATGTTCCTCTGCTATGAAATTGCATAATGTTCTGTCATTGTTTCTTTCAGGTGGTCACAAAACCCAACTCACTGTACAACAGCAAGGGAAGTCTCTCTACATATTTATCAAAGATCTCCCATCTAATCTCTTTGCTTGAAGTCTGGTCATCATTTTTTGTGGTGTTCTTGAGGTTGATTCATTCCTGTATTTAACCCAGCTGTGTTCTGTTGCAGAACCCATTGAATTCAAACCAGAAACACTGGTCCGATACAACACAACCTTGAAAGATTTTGCTAAATAATTCTACACTCAGCAGAACTGCTACATTTATGTTCTGCAGCAATCATCAGCGCAAAGGCTACTGATTTAAATGTAAATCAACCTTTTCACAAAAGGAGTGCTATTCCCTCTTACTTCAACAATATTTCTTCCTCAAAAACACACAATTGTACAAACACTCCAAGAGGATCTGTTTCTCTTGCTGTCAATAACTTCATCACAGCTGCAAACGTTCACAGACCATTAGATAGCAAACTGCTCAAGCCCTATATTAAGAGGCCATGTCCTATCTATGGAGCTTTCTATTTAAATCAGTGAAATTCCTGAATTAACTTAAAAAGGACAGTTAGATTTTTGGAGTATTTTCTTTGACACACTTTACCAACTTCTCTAGGAAAACAGTTTCAGTATCCAAAGATTTTCCCAGCAATTGAATTTGTGTTTGTTTGCTTGTTTCTGCTATTTGCACACAAATATCTCTCCACTACACTTGAATGACTGAAAAGGGAAGATCCACACTCCCAACACCAGGCTGTAATAGCACAGAACATTTTTCTGCTTTGCTGGCACATCACATTACAGAGGCTGTCCGTAATCTTAGGAGAACAGACAATGTAAAAAACCTTCCTGCTTATATCAGACCTTGTTATTAAATTTATATCCATTTCTCATAATAACCTACATTTTTCTTTATCAGAACTCTGAAAAATAACTCCTCGTGCAGGACTTGAGCATGGCATTTGATACAGCCATCAGAGGAATTCTGATGTCCCGTCTCGGGGACATGGCAGGGATTAGTGGGATTGCGAGTAGATGGCTTCAATCATTCCTCACAGACAATACTCAGTGAGTCATGAAGACTTTCTACTTCCAGAGCTATCACCCATGACATTCTGAAAAGTCCACCTAATTCAGTGTTTAGAAAGGGACCCTTAGTGTGAAAGTTTGGACTAAAACACAGGTAACACGCCACAGGCGTCCAGCACGAGCTGGAATTGTGCCCAAGGTGGCACAGCTGGCTGAGCTGATGGACAAGGGGAGCTGGGCTGCCAGAGGGGAGCACCAGTGACCTCACTGCAGCCTTACCAACCAGGGACAGCCATCCTTTCCACTGCTCTGCTGCCCCAAAAGCCCTGGCACTACCTATAAAACCACAGCTTTGCATGGCAAATGAGAGGGATCAGCCTCCAGATGGAACAAGAGGACAACAAACAGCCTCTCTCTGCTCTCAGCCCTACCTCGCCTTCTGGAACCTCTTTCCTGAGATACAACTAAAGTCATCAAAGCCAAGTGCTCAGTCACCACTCCACTGCTCAGAGGCCTGGAATTCTTCTTCCAGTCCAAGAAAACCCTCTGATCAGGTACCTTCCCCTCCTCAGCACAAGCCTGGAAATATTTATGCAGAATATTAATATTGTCATTTGTGGGGTTTGCAAATTAGCCTCTGTTTCTTGTCTACAGAACTTCAAAAGCACGATTAATTTTAAATAAGGTAATTGAAACAAAGACTCAAATGCATCTGTAGCAGGGAGAAAAAAAGAAATTTCACTGCAATGTGTGCAGGGAAAGGCAGCTGGACTACCCGTGTCCTGTGAGAGTAATCCCTTGCCATCCAGTTGTCCAGTTTACTGACAAATTAAAACTGGGATGTCATTTCTTTGATGCAGCTCTAAGATGAATATTTTTAAAGACTTCTTCTTTGCCTAGACCTAATTATTCATCCTTCTCACCTTTATACACAGCATAGCTATTTCAGAAACTCTTACTAGGAGTGCCATATATAATGTTATTCCTACCAACATGAGAAAAAAAGATTTTTTCTTTTGGAATAACTTGCATCAGGGATAATACATTCATGCTTTTTAGAGAGATCACATGGATGTATTTCTCTTTGTTTTGTAGACCTGGTCGGCACAGTCTGGAGGCAAGGTTAGATACCAGAGACACAAAGCACTTAGTACTTTCACATTACTTTACTAAGACCAAATAAAAACGTATTTTAAAAATATTTCCAAGAAATATATTCAACCAGACCAGCTTTTAGAGTACATTCTTGCTGGAGCTCTCTGGTAGCAGAGAAATCATTTTTACCAGAGATCTGCTTGAGAGAAAAAGGAAGAAAAGGCCTCCAGCATTGAGCTTGGATTTGTGTGATACTTTTAACCCTTCTGCATGGCAAAGGGAGTTCACGTGCTTTTCAATTTATCCCATGTGCCTAAAATTTGCACCCTGAGCTGCTGGCTTATATTCTGACTGTATTTCACCTTTTAGAGCTCAGCATAAGCAAGCCTTGTGGAATTGGGACAGACCATATTCCTGATGTTTCATATCAGTCCTGCCCAGCATCTCCAAGATAGGATAATGGTTTGTGTCCCTCTAACATAATTCTGTCACAAAAGGGATTGAAAAAAAGCTTAGTTCTCTATGCACCTTCCCATTCACATCTACAAAAGCTTTCATTAATCTTCTGAATCTCAATTGTAAGATGAATCAGGATAATTGAGACATCCCTTCTCCACTTCGCTTAAGTTTTTAAAGTGGGAATCTATCCTTTAATATCAGGATACTGAGCCAGTTGTCTGGATGGTGGAAAGTGATGACACTGTTGCTTCATGAGCACTTGCAAGCAGAGGGTCTGCAAGTCCCAGTCTGCACAGAGCTTCAGTAAGCCTGAAAGAGTCATTATCTTTACTAGCGTAGTTAACACCTTGGTTAATTTAAAGATTCCAGAGTAAAATAGCTCCCTTGACTCAGTAATAAAACTGCAGTCCACTGACTATGAATGTTTGTACAGCTTAAGTCAGAAAAAGTAGCTAATTTACAATGACATCTCCTTTGCCTTATTCACTGTCCACTTAAGGAAGCTAAACACCCCAAGCAAAATAGTTATCTCATCCCTAAATTGTTCATTCTTCACAGTTAAGATCAGGTTCTTAGTACAGCCACACTAGATGTGAACAGGTAGTTGAGGGTGGTCTCTGGGCTCTGAGTTTACAATCTAAGTAGACCAGGTGAGAGAAGAAAATGTTACCCTGCACTGAGGGTAAACTGAGTCTGAGATAAAAGTGACTTACTGTGAAGAAGGATTCCTCACAGCCAGAAACTTAACTGAGATCTTTTGAGGTGCAGCTCAGCACCTTAATTACTGGATCATCTGTCTTGTGTTCTCCTTAGAAGCAAAGGTTTTTCCATAATATAAAATTCTTCCTGCAGGTCTAAAAGGTTAAGCTATTTAAGAAATGTGATTTCTTAAACCTGGCAAGATTTGTCCACATAAAAAAATATAAAATAACAGTAATAAAGCATAAGTAGTTTTTACATCTCCAAAGCAAAGCAGAAAATATTAGCTAATTCAACCTTACAAGACCCCTATGAGTTAAGTACAGGCTACACTTCTCAAATATGCTTTTTATCCCTCCCTCTCTCTTTCTCTAAACATGCAACCAAAATTATAAACAAGGTGAATAATCTTTCTGTGTGGTAACCATGGAAATCAGCTGTATCAACTACTGTAAATGGCAATATATCCAGCAAGTCCACAAAAAGCAGACCTACTCCACTCTCACAGAAGGTTTCCTACATGCAGCCACCCAATGTCCTAAAAACGACTTGAATATTTTTGCTGAGCAACCTGTTGCAATATTCAGGAACTGCCCTTTGTAAGCTTGTTTTAGAGGTGAGTAACTAATCACAGATTGCTAAGGAAAATCCAATCACAGTGCCTATCCATGCTTCAGACATTCTCTGCCCAACATAGTCCTGGCCTTTACCCTTTCAGATCCTGTACCCTAAACAGGACAGCCTGTTCCGTGACAACTCTTTCTATCCAGATGAAATTAGCACCTGGACTGTTAATAAAGATTATGACTCAGAGAAGAGATAATATGTAAGTTAAGGGGGCCAGAAGCACAATATTTTAAGGTTTTGTTTCACCAGATTTTTACATTTCCCCAAACAACATTATTCTCTCCATCGTTTTAAGCAGACATGGTTTCACAAGAAGTCACTGGGCAGCATCTTTAAGATACAAACATGATTTCCAGCCTCCTGCAGCTATACCACATCAGAACAAGACTGACTGATGCTTACTTTTTTGCCTACTTCAGCTGAAGAAATACAAAAGCCAGTCCTTTCCTCTGAGTGCACTGATACAAGATTACAGGCACCTCTAATTCGTATAACCTCTACCCTTTTGTATGTCCTACCTCAAATGTTCTTTATTAACCTTGTTTTCTTTCAAAACTCAATTCCTGCAGGTGCTTCCTGGCCACATGATGACTAAGGCTGCTTAGTTTAATAACATCAAAAACTTTTTATGTCCTTTTTGTCTTATGAGGCTAAGACTCCTTTTACCTGCAGATGTAATTTTTCACATAGAATTACAGAATGGTTTGGGTTGGAAGGGATCTTAAAGATCATTTCATTCCAATGCCCTGCCGTGGCCAGGGACACCTTCCACTAGACCAGGTTGCTCCAAGCCCCATCCAGCCTGGCCTTGAACACTTCCAGGGATGGGGCACCCACAGCTTCTCTGGGCAACCTGTCCTGGTGCCTCACACCCTCACAGTAAAGAATTTCTTCCTGACATCTAATCTAAATCTACCCTCTGTCAGTTTGCAGCCAACCCCCTTGTCCGACCACTCCATGCCCTTGTAAAAAGTCCCTCTGCACATTTCTTGTCAGCTCCCTTTAGGTACTGGAAGGTTCTATAAGGTCTCCCTGAAGTCTTCTCTTCTCCAGGCTGAATAATCCCAACTCTCTCAGCCTTTCCTCATAGGGGAGGTGCTCCATCCCTCAGAGCATCTTCATGGCTACTCCAGATCTGCTCCAACAAGTCTGTCCTTCCTAGTGGTCACATCCTAGTGACCACTTCCTAGTGATCAGCTAACCTGGGGCCTGCAGCAGGCTGAGGAGGGACTTGAGCAAGGTAAACAGAAATAATTTAAATCCAAACAAGAATTTGTGACAGACAGAAATGGTTCCGCTGCCATTTGACATGCTGAAATTCACCTTTTGGTCTCCAAAAGCTTATATCAATAAATGCAGCATACCTGTCCGGTTCTGCAAACCCTCCTGGTATTTAGACAAGCATTACAGCTGATCTCAGTGAGAGCTCAGCCTGAACCTACACTGCGTAGGTCTGCGCTTTCTTTCAAGCAACAATTTGCATAACGGTGTTCATTTCCAAAAAAAGGCTTTACAGGCTTTATACCCTCAAGGCCATCTCTGGATGGAGAAGACAGAAAAACAGAAAACAGAGTGCTGGCCACCTGCAGAAAGAAAGGAAGATTTGGACAATACTGACATTTGGGACTGAAACCCTGGGTTTGTAGAACAGAGATCATTGGTAAAGAGCTACACAGCAACACTCGTTAAGGCCTGTGTAACCCTGAATGTCCAATTCCAATGAGCTGGGTGCCAGATCAGCACCATTCTATACAGAAGTATATTCTAAACCTCAGTATTCAGGTTCTTCATTATCTGAAGATAAATGCAGAGTACCTTATTAACTGACCCACGAATCCTGGGAGATTCAAAGACTGAATTAAAGCTACTAAATATGTACCTGCAATTCTAACAGTTGCTTGCAAACAGATTCTTACAACACTCCCCAGCAGCTCCCTCATGCTCCCCCATTTCCCTAAACAAAGGGAAATTGGCACATTTTAATTCTGTTCTAGTCAAGGTAGTTTTGTAGTGTCCCTTGCTCACCAATAGCACTACCAGTGACATGATAAATACTTCTCAGGTATCATCCATCTTCTCTTTCTTGTTATTAAGGTGAACTGTGTGTGCAGCATAACATTTTGTTTTAAAAGGACTTGGGATTTTTCACAGGAGAAAGGAGAAGATTGATACAATTGTCCATTCTTATTTTGGAGGAGGCAGGTGAAAGAAGCAGTTACCTGGGAAAATGGGAGGTGATGAGGTTTGCAAAGGTCCTCAGGCCTTGAATGCCTTTATTTAGTATGGAAAAAAACGCACTGTGAACCCATTAGTGTCTGATGGACAGCGGGGCAGGAGGGAGGGAGGCTCAGGGTGTCACTGGAATGACCTGAGGGATGGGTTCACTTCCCTAACGCTGAACTTGGCAAGGGACACGCTGAGATCAGCACCCATGGGTGACGGGCAGCAAGCAGTGGGCAGCAGGCAGGCAGGAGTGGACAGCAGGCTGGCAGGGTGGGCAGTGGGCAGTGGGCAGGCAGCAGCACAGCAGGCAGGGATGGACAGTGGGAAAGCAGGGATGGACAGTGAACAAGCAGGGATGGACAGTGAACAAGCAGGGATGGACAGTGAACAAGCAGGGTGGATAGAGGTGAGGCAGGAAGGGGCAGTGAGCAGCAGACAGGTAGCAGCAGAGTGGGCAGGGAGGGATGGACAGCGGACAGAGAGGGATGGACAGGGGCAGGCAAGAACGGACGGCAGGCTGGCAGGGATGGACAGAAGACAGTGGGCAGTCAGGGATGGACAGCAGGGCAGGGATGGACAGCAGGGCAGGGATGGACAGAGGACAGGGAAGGACAGTGGACAGGCATGGACAGCAGGCAGGGAGTGACAGTTGGCAAGGATGGA
>VWZW01006553.1:2156874-2178700 GCA_013397115.1 Edolisoma coerulescens
CAGGGACGGACAGAGGACAGGGACGGACAGAGGGCAGGGATGGACAGCGGGCAGGGACGGACAGCGGACAGGGACAGACAGCGGACAGGGACAGACAGAGGGCAGGGATGGACAGCGGACAGGGACGGACAGAGGACAGGGATGGACAGAGGACAGGGACGGACAGCGGGTAGGGACGGACAGAGGACAGGGATGGACAGCGGGCAGGGACGGACAGAGGACAGGGACGGACAGAGGGCAGGGACGGACAGCGGGCAGGGATGGACAGAGGGCAGGGACGGACAGAGGGCAGGGACGGACAGAGGACAGGGACGGACAGCGCTCGGCAGAGCCCCCGGCCGCAGCAGCAGCGCGGCGCTCGCCCTCTGGCGGCCGCAGCCCGCAGTGCGCAGCGCCGCGCTCCCCGCCGGCCGCACGGACAGCGACGCGCAGGCAGAGGGAGAACAGAGCCCAACAGCACTAAGGGCTGTTCTGCCCTTCCTTTAGTTACTATTTTACCCTTTTTTGGTTAAAACGAGAGCTTTGCACACACTCTGAAATGGCCACAAACTGTAACAAACACGAATCCTTTTATTTTTATACTTGTGTAGTGCTGTAAGATATACTGAGGAAGCCAAATTAAGGCAAACAGTGCTCCTCTTGATCACTTCAAGTTTACGCTTTTGAATTTCAAGTCTGCGACTGAAATGGGCTTTGTAAAAGGCTGCTAGTTATGACGTCTTTTAAATGTCACTGAATGTAGCAGAGTTTAAGCAAGCAGAGTCCAGACACAGGCAGTGGTGACCATGGCATGAAATGAAGAAAACAACAAAAAAAAGGAAATAAAAACCCCTGTATTTATCATAGGCAGCAGCATAAGGGGGATCTAAAGAGGAGAGTTTGGTTTGTCTGACAGTTTTATCTGAAATTAAAATATATTTAACTATTTATAAAAGGGAACTGACAGCACTTCTGTCTGTAAGGGGAGATTTCAGAGACCTGAAGATCATGTTTATGAAACAGAAAGTGAGGGCAAAATCTTTGCTAAATCAGGAGCACTGTTTCATAAAGTCTCTTATTTAAAGAGAGACAGTGCTATATCGTTATAAAACAAGAGGGATTTACAAGGCAAGAATGTTGACCACTCTGATACTTTGCATTGCTACCTATAATTCAAATAAGAAATATTTAAAAACACATCTTAGGGTCTCTCAAGTTTTTCTGAACATCAAGCCCTGTTTTGTGCTGCCCATTTGAAGACCTTTATAGGATGTGTAGAGATCAAGAAATCAAGAAAAATCCAAAACCATAGTCCCTTAATTTTACTTAGATCCTGATTCTACATGTGGATACATACAGAGATGAAAAATTTCATTTCAGAACTGTAAATATTTATGTGTGTGTGTCTCCCGCAGCAAGCACACCTCAGAAGGAAAGTTCTTAAAAATTGAAAGACACATTAAAACCTAAGCAGAATTATTTTGAACCTGTTGCTTATATGTAGTGAGGTTACAAGCTAATGCACAACCAAGGACCTTTCCTAGTGGAAGCACAGCTCTCCTGATCGGAACTCCTTCGTACAGAAAGGCAGGATGTGTGTGGTAGAAATTCTGGATTCTCCTGAATTCAGTCATTTCCCTTTTCAATACCTGCTTCATTCTCTCCTCTTTCAACTGAAGGCATCTGGTGTTAGACCACAATCACTGTCCCACAAAGAAATAATTCCAGTACTGACATTTACAGCTCTACATAAATACACCCCAATAAAGGCATTTGGGTGAAGCGTGGCAGGCAAGGAAAGATGATGACATAATGGTGCAGGCACTATTTAAAGCAAAAAGGGAGGGAAAAAAGGCTACATACTGGCTCTTGATAAGATTAACATCCTTCTCCTAAGGAAGGAAGTGAACCAGAACTGATCGGAGCTGGAGTCAGCGGAGTTTGGGAGAACTGCATGTCTGTGAGGAGGGTCATTCCAGTTCTTTTGGAAATCGATTACATTCTCCAGCTACCTACTGTTATATTGCACCAGGATATTATTGTACAGTCTTGCTACAGAGCCCTCCATTATAGAGCAGCTCTATTGGCATTTCAATGCTCAATGAAGGCTAGAATTGCCACAGAGGTTTCAATTAAAGAAAATTCAAAACGAAAATGGAGAAGGAAAAAAGAAGAAAAAACGCTGGGTTGAAAGTTTCCAGCAAAGGTACTTATGGCTGTCTGTCACCTTCTCTTTTTTCTTCCTGTCTCCTGAAGGGAAGTCTAAAGCATGCATTTAAACTGACATGTGTTTTGCAGAATTTTTGGGAGGAACCCTAATGTCATCATTCCAGTGGTGTAGTAATAAATAAAAAATAGATATCCTTACCCATTTGGTATAAACTCAGCATTGCCCAGGTTAGAAGGGGGTAAACTACATTTACCTGTATTCCCCCTTGGCTGCATCACTGCAGGATGCTACTAGGACATATCAAAAGTAGTTATTCCATCCATAGCAGGCTGTAATCACTATTTTTCCTAACTCCTAGTCTGGTTCAAACACCCCGTGGTACCCACCACAACTACACAGGACTCCGTATATCCTTTTCTAAACTGAACAACCCAGCAGAATGGGTGTTTACTGATTTCTTTATACATATCAACATACAAAGCCAGAGCACTCCCTGGACTAGCAGAGAACACAACTGCTTGAAAAATATGGCTTAGGTTTGCTTCTACTAAGGTTTGATAATTTTAATGTTTTATCTTTTGTATTTATGGTCTGAACAAATTGGGTTAATTGCTTTATTGGCTGTACCAGACCCTATATTTGAGTTCAAGATTAACATTGCAGCCAGTTTCCAAGGTGATGGCCATTTAATTATTGTTTATGTAGAAGTGATTAACTAAATGCCAAAAAAAATCCTAGCTAAAACTTGAGAACAAGGAGGGTCTGTAAAAAGCTAAACAAAAGCCTAAAGAATTCAGGAGAGCATGTGAGATCCTGCCTATAAGGGGGTTTAATTCCCTTAAACAATTTGATGTCAAGAACACCTTGCTGTTTACAAGGAATTTACAAATCTTTAATTGCACTTTCACCATTAAGTTACATTCTTTACAACTTTCCACAAGACAGGTCTGGAGTGAGAAGCTGTTGTGGAGGGCAACAGCCATAGCTGAGAGGGCTCTTTTCATGCACAGGTCTCTCTTTAATCCTTACTTTTACATCTTGATTGCATTTCACAATAGCAACCAGGCACTCCAGGCAGTGTTTTTAGGGCAATTACTACAATTCTTGGGTGGTCACTCTGCATTAGATTTCATGCCTTATAAAACAACATGAGGTGTGCCATAATGACTCAGAAATATACAGCCTTTCATGTCCTATTGCTTAATTAAGGAGGGTGTTTTGCAGTACAGATATTATTGCTAGTCTGTGGTTTTTAATTTTACAACACAGTAAAAGCACCCTAATTCATACCAGGAATGGGCAAACCTGCAAATTAGCGCATTTTCTGAATTAGAAAATAAGTGAATAAAACTGCAGAAAGAAAATCTAAATGTGAACATGGCAATATTAAACCAAATGTGCTCATTTATCCTGGGAAATATAGCTGAGTCTCATTCTGTTGATATCTAATAGCCTAACACCTTGGATTTTTTTAAATATAATGAGGCTTCAGACCCCAGACCGACAATGAGCTCCCTGTGTGCGGACTCCTGCACAAACATGGATTTCAGCCAGGCCTCCCAGGAGAGCAGTCTGAGCATCACTTGTGGCCGTACCGAGAACAGGGTAACAAGACACTGGAAGGACTTGTTGAGACAGCAGGGTTTTGTGGCAATTATCATTTCTATGAGGTGGTGAAACAAAAGCCAGTGACCTTCCAGTCACTTTTACGTTAGCATAAATGCTGTAACTTTTAAAGCTATGCTTAATTTTTTGAGAGGCACTGATAAGCAGATAAGTCGCAAAATTTGACCTACTTGAATAAATATCTATAATCTGACCAACAGTGTGCTGTAATCTCCATTTCCCTCTCCCTTCTTTATAAACCCACTGGCTTGTTTTGCTGGCCATTTAAAATGACCAAATGCACAGACAACACATGGAGTAAGTGCACTCACTTGCTCACCTCCCTTTCTCCCTGTGCCCGAAGTTAACAAAAATGTTGATCCCAACTTTTACTTCAAATTATTTCAACTCCAATAATTCTCCAGATGTAGACAATGAAAAGCACAATTTCTAACAAATGCCAGCGATGCCAATGCTCTCAACGTTCAAAGCCTGGTGTTTGAAGGCAGTGGGGCAGCATGTAATGAGTACAAAATTCTCCAGCTAAACCCAAACATTCTTTTTTAAACCACTGATCCTTGCCAAAGGCCAGTTTGCTCTATCACTTTCCACTGGCCTTGTCTGGGCAGCTCTGCCTGCCTTATCCCTCACATAAATATACCCTAACCCATAGTACTTTTATGAGCTGGAGATGTGCAACAACCACCTACTAAAGTTTTGGTCAAGTTGACCAAGTTGGCCAAAATAGATTATTGGCCAAGTTGGCCAGATGAGATTATTAGCAAAGTTGACTTAAAACACCTTTCAACCAAGGCTCTGCACAGCTTTGTTGACTCATTCCATCAGCATACTCCAAGAGCTCATCCAAAATTGTAGTTTTCATCCTGCCTTTGGAGAGTTTCAGCGCAGCAAACACCTGCCTGCACCTGGCTAGCAATCATTAACGCTGAATTATTGTCCCTAGTCTGGTGGAAGCACATTCAGTCAGCAAAGAGCTAATTGCCTATCTACTGGATGAGTTCATGGGGTCATTCTTACAGCTTCAGACAGAAATCCTAAATCATCCATAACTGCCTGGTTCATGGTTTGTTGGTTTTTTCCAAGCAAATTATGCTGGTATCACTCTATCCTGCACCGGCAACTTCTGGGCATGAAAGTGTTATCCCATGGAGAATAAGGGAATTTTTCACCTGTCTGGGAGCCAGGTTTCATCCTAGCTTCCTGAAGAAGTGTGTGATGTCCCTTCTGAAAGTGAAGAAAGACTGTACTACTGCCAGAGGAATTATTCAGTGCTCTTCAGTCTAAGACCTGACTATTTGGGACCATGAGCCCCAAAATTACTGAATACTTTTGAAAATTACTTTGGGTCTCTGACCCACAGCAGCCATTATCGTAACAGCCTGTCTACAGTGCAGTGAGAGGAAATATTTCCTTCCATTGACTTAAAATTTATATGCAACCTACTTCAAAGAAATACACTTATTTTTCTCTTTCCCTTGGGAAAAGAGTGGGGTGAAAAATAAAATAGCTGCTCCAGTTTTATTTATATTCTCTGTAATCATAAATATCTGCATCCAGTCTCTCTTTTACAAGTGAAACAATACTGCAATCTCTTTTGCCAGGACCACTTCTGCTCTCATTGTAGTCAGTGGTCAAAATTCATTTGGATCTCACTGGGAACCAGAGGAGGCTGTGTGTATAAGCTGTCCTTCTACATCGCACCATCTGCACTGAAGTAAACAAAAAATGCCCTATTAACATAGCTGGAAACAGAAGGAGAGAAGGATATACCAGCATTTGCTAAATATAAAGTGATAAACAGTTGTAAAGGGTGTTACAAATAATAGGTGGCTTTAAAAAAAAAAGTTACAGCTGCACTATATGTGACTTTCTATAACAGGCCCATGCTGAGACTCTGTTTTTAGTGATTATTGCCTTTATTAATATATTGTAGCAAATAATCTATAATATTAACAATGTAGACAGCACTGTAAAATAATTTAAATTACTGATAATTTTTCACTCTTGCAAGGAGAAAGATTTCATTACAGCCCCAGCCCTGCCACGGGCTGTGTGCTTGCTCAAATTTGCACAGTTTCATTTAACAGAGAACCACACAAGCCCTGGGATTTATCCCCAAAGATTTTGCTCAGGAGTGACAGGGTGAGAGTCTCATTCTGTAAAATACGATGATGTGGCACAGGCTTTAAATCAGTAAAGTACCCTTGTTTAGGAAAATACACCTAAGACAAGAAGCCGTAGGCATGTGCTTAAGTGCTTCCACGAATCAGCCTGATTGCTGTATTTTCCCGGAGGCAGAGATAAGGCTTACAGACACAGGTCCCAGATTTGGGCCAACCCAAATATTATTTAAATGCATTTCTTTCCTCTCCCTTTTTTTCGCTGAAAGAGCCGGGTTTGCCACACATCTTATTCCTATCTGCCTTTATTAAGCTTTTTATAAATGTGCAAGAAAAAAAAAATTCAGCATCCCAGACATCTTCTTGGGTTTAAAATCTTAACAAATGAGGACACAGCTGGGCTACTTGGTCTGTGGATTTGCTAGCTGCAGGATTAAGTCCAGCTGAGCTGAAGTTTATAAACCAAGTTATTGACTTTAAAAATTCTCATACCGCTTATCAAAACACACCACATTGAAGGAACACTCTTCCCAGAATCAAATGTGGCAAAGCTTTCTCAATTATAGACAGCCTCTCCCCATACTGCCACGCTCACCATAACCCTACTAGTCTCCTGCATCTATTTTATTTTAAGACTCACTCTCAACTTAGTGTAAAAAAATAGTCTTTTCTATCTCCTCTCCTAAATAAGCAGGCTCTGGGCAGCAAAAGGTTGGTTGCATATAGCCCAGCACTGAAAGTGGAAACAAATCGTGCCCCAGCAGGCATCACCCTCCCCTGGCAAAGCCCAGGCTGCCATTAGGTGCTACTCACCTGAAAGGATTTGTCTCCAGTCTGAAGTTAGCACAGCGCCTTTGTACATTGCTTTTCACTGAAGGTCTGATCCAGCTGCCACTAAAATCAATGAAAAGGCTCCCATTGACTTCAAAGGAGTTGAGAGACACAGTATATTGCAGTAGATGAAAAATACCAAAGGAAATCTGTCTTTTAGTGTATACTTTCAATTTTTATATAGTCTTCATCGTAACAATGTTCTGAAGGAAAGGGGACTGGAAAATTTTCCAAGTCTGTCAATGCTGAAAACTGGGGGGAAAAAAAGAAAGTTTTTGACAAAAGAAGATACTTCCCCATTCATTTCCAACTGCATTTTTTCTGTCAAAAATTGTTTTCAATAGCAAATATGACTAGTTTAAATTCTAAACTACAAGAAAGCCAGGGAAGTATTTTAAAATAGACCATCTTTGGAGCTTACTCATCAGTCACCCGACTTTCTGTGACTTTGGAGGCTTAATAAAAAGAAAAAAGGTCGAATATTAGTGCTTTTATTGCTTGTGTCTATAGGGAGGATCCCTGCACCTGTCTCAGCCCAGCGCTCTGTGACAGACCTAAGATGGGATAACACATAGAGGAAAGAGAGGGATTTATCTGAGTAAAGAAAGCTGGGCTAGAAATCCAGCTATGAAGCTTTATAGATGCATATGTTTAAAACACCTTTCAGCAGCTTTATATACCATTACAGTTATTGGATTTTTCATCTTTGACTTAGATATGAATTATTTAATTAGAAACTTCAATATCTGCATAACTCTGAAACCCTTCCACTATTATTCTTACTCAAAAAAAAAAAAAAAAAAAAAAATTGTACCTAAGAGAATTTCCCAGCAGTCAAAACTTCCATGGAAAGCAGTAGTATAACTGAGGTAGGCTAGATTATTCAGGGAGTTTGGATTAGGCCGCACTTTGGTTCAGATTACATCTGGCTTTCCTTGAATGTAATGACCCAGGATTTGGTTACTGTTTTGTGAATACAATTTACTACCAAATTATTCCCTCTGGATTCTCTGGAATCCAACAGAAAACATCTTGAAAGCATACAGACATCTCTGGTTTTTTTAAAAACACTCATTTTAAATAATTCTCTGGTTTTAAAATATTTTATAACTCAGTATCTCTAGCAGGTTTTTTTTTCCCCACCCCCAGTAGACTACTTTGAAGGAACCACAAGCTGCTGAAACTCTACGCAGGGCATTTGTCCATTATAGAGAGGAGATCACAAAAGCACTTCACATCCTGCTGTTCAGAGAGAGAACAAGTCTATTTCTACCTCACATGGCAGGGTCGTGCACATGGTGGGTTCAAAGAAGAATGATGGAAAAATGCTCTGTATATCAGATATAATTATACGAGGCATATAATCGACCGCACAAACGTAACCCAGCTAAGGGATTCCTGCTGACCCTCTCTCACAGAATGGCTTCACCTGAGGGATTCCCATCCACCAAAGGGCTCTGCAGATAAATGATCTTTCCTCTGGGGTTAACCCCTTGCACATCCTGGCAAACACAGCATCCTTCCAAAGTACCCCAACAGAGGTTCTGGGAATCTCTGCTAAAATTCTGATGTGCCGGCGTGTGGGATGCTGGTGGGAGGGCAACACAGGCACCTGAGACACACATGAAGTTCCTCCCCTGCAACCACTGTCCCCCCATCTGTACTCAGAAGATCACTTAGAGCTCAGGGACCTGCTATAGATCTACAGGATCCACGGTCTGTGCTCAAATCAATCTCACATTTCACAGTTGACCGTTGGGTGCCCTGTCCTCCTCACATGGGCACCATCGGAATACACTGCACTGAAACACATTGGTTTGTAAACCATTTTTATTAGTGACTACCAAAATACTACTGGGAGCTGGCAGAAAACATGCTAGACTTTTAGGATTTGGAATAATTTAAGGATTTTTTTTCTTTTTTTTCTTTTTTTTCTTTTTTTTCTTTTTTTCTCCCCAGAGAGAAACACTCCTGTTTTATGGAAACGGATCCAGCTTGCCACCAGTCAGAAAAAATCCAAAGGTTTGGGTCAAAAACTGAACAGCTCAGGGCCACGGCTAATGCAGTTCCCAGGACAGCAGCCTTGAAATCAGGCAGGGAGGGAATGGCTGTGTTAAAGGGAAAAACCCTGATGAGCCTGATTCGGAGTCTTGATAAATAATTAATGTCACAAGGAAAAGATAACACAGTAGTTTTCAGTGACCCTAATGTCAAAACGTTTCCTTTTCCCTCTGCTTCATGTTGGAGAAAGTATTGTGTTAGTACCTCATTTTTACCAACACCAGTGTCCTGCAAAAAGCAGAGCTGGAAGGAATTCATTTTGGGACTCCAGCCCTGGACAGGCTAACCCATGTGCCTAACTCCACATGAGTAGCTGAAGACCCAGGGATTACTCCTGGAAGTCAAGTGACAAATGTGTGCTTTTCTGGCTGAGGGTTTCTGACACAAAGGAATCCCAGCTTCCCAGGACAAAAGGATTAGGTTTCATCCCTAGTGCCTAACAAGATATTGCTCTTTAAAACAGTCATTGGTGCACAGGAATAGGAAATATAAATGCCAATTCTGAGAGAGACAAAGATCTTTTTCTGTGTAGTAACAAGTATCCTGAAATAGTCTGCACTGATGAGTGAACAGAGGATTAGATTTAAATTCAACATATTAATGTACATTCCTAATCCTAAATTTCAAAAATTATTAGCCATTTATAGGCTGAATAACGGCTTCTGAACTCATTTTAGCTAGTATAAAAATCATAAAGGTTAGCAAACTGTGTGGATCAGAATATAAACTAATAGGCATCTGGGATTAGGAAGAAATCTCCAATTCATTGGTAAAGGCTTCCTCAAATACAGAACAGAGCCCGTTATTGTTTGGCTGTTAATAACTCAAGTGACATTTGCCATATGCCATCAAAGGGCCCGGAGTCAATACGGATTTTATCTCTGTTAAGGTCTGCAGATTCAGCCTCAAATTGTGAGTCCACAATTCAATAGTGAGTTGAGCATTCCCATTTTAAAACAGTTTTTGAAAATGGTGGGGATTACTCGGAAATCGTGTGATGCCAAGGTGCAAGGGAAGAAGTCACGGAGGAGCAGAAGAGAATGGAAATAGGATTTTGACATAGGACAAATATCAAAGTCGGTGATCTTTTTTTCTTTGCCAACTGTGCTAAAGTTGTCTTTTTAAACTAGAATCACTGTGTAACTCCAATCAAATCACATTCAAAGCAGTTATTCTAGTATGTCCCTAGCTGCATTTCCGCAGTAATTTAGGTAAGTTATTCATATGCTGAGTTTCTCAGAGAAAGGGAAATAAACTGAAGGGTTTTTTTTTCCACAGTTAAAGTACATTGAAGGTATGACCTCAAAGTAAGAATAAGACTCAAGAGACTCCCGAAAGCTTTTTTCTGGAATAAGTTTTGATAGCCTTATATAGGTGGAATTAAGCCTCAGTTTCTTATGCTTCAAAACCTCTAGAAAAGTCACACTTTGTGCTAGAGGGGATCTGCAAGAAAATGCCAGTGTCTCTTTCTGGAGGGACCATCTCTGCCACTAAGAATTAATGAGAAGTCTTTAGGGGCGCTGATAGTGCTCTCCCAGAAGTACGAGTTGGCTCCACGAAATGGTGTTTTTCTAGAGCTGCCAAGCATCCCAGCTAGGGACAACCCTCACTCCCTGATGTCTCTTGCTGAAATGTCTGCATCCCACCTCCCTGCAGCACAGACCTACTACCTTGCCTGCACCTCCAGACAGCCTGTACTGTCCTTGAGGAATGCTGGTGGAAAGACTAGAGAGTCATAAAATCACAGATTGATTTGGGTTGGAAGAGACCTTAAAGGTCATCTAGTTGCAATCCCTTGTCATGGGAAAGGGACACCTTCCACTAGACCAAGCTGCTCAGGGCTCCATCCAACCTGGCCTTGAACACTTCCACGGATCGGGCATCCACAACTGATTGAAAAGTTACATTTTCCCCAGAAGAGTCAAACCACCAAAAGCCTTCCTCAGGTTTAGGTTACCATCTAAAATCAGAAGTCTGTCTGTACCCTGCCTGGCAGGGGCCAAGGGAGGATGCCCAGAGAAGAACATAAAACAGGGAGCTTCTGCAGGAATAGCTCACTAGCACGCCTCCCCTCACTCCAGCTAATCGCAGCAGACGGATTTCTTAGGCCAGCGACAGTGCCTCTGTGTTCAGCATCTCTCCACTGACGTCTTGCCCTCGGGAATTCATCCGAGCCCTTTCTGAACCCACACAGACTCCTGGCATTCAGCGCACTTGGTGCTGTGAATGTCCCGCACGGAGAGCTGGCCAGTACAAATCACGAGCAGAGCTCCCTCCGGCTGTTTTGAAGCCGGCGCCTGCTATTTGCCTGTGCTGGCCCCAAGTGCAGAGGTGATGCTGTCACATGCCTGGAAGTGCTGCCAATCATGACGCCTGCCAGAGCAGCCAAACATGTTCCATTTTCAGGAATATGAGAGGTTATTACGGTTATTTCTTAATGCTGAGTGCGGGTCTGCAAGCCTGCAGCCATAGGACTATGTGAAATAAAGGGCTCCCAGAGGTTCTTCCTTGGGCTCCAGCCGGCAAACACCTGCTCACACACAAAACTCTCCATTCGTGCCAAAGGGATGGCACCTGTGAGCACAGTCACGCCTGCCATGATACCTGTCTGGCTTCCCAAGTGGAAGAAAATCTGCTCAAAGCTTCACCAAGTGCCTGATGTGCTCCATGCTAATATTTGATTCACAAGTCATAAATCTGCTTTGCCCACGTGGATCTGGGGTAACAGTAAAACAGCCACTGAAGGCGGAAACTGCCACAATTTCAGCCACTGCCAATGAGTTATAAGTTACTGTAGTTTGAATATTTTATGCATTACTAAATCAGAACTTAAATTAAAGGCAACTTTTAGAAGACACTAATATGATTTCTGAGCCTCTGGATACCTTCTAGATCTATCCTTTGAGCACTGAAATTTTTAGCCGTAATATACAGACCTGATGCTGTAAAATACTGAGAGTCCTGACCTGTGATTTCCAGTCACTATTGAGAGTTTTCTGCCTGGGCTTTACATCTACATGCAATCATTGCCAGAAACTAAGGTGGGTGTTCACAAAAATCACTTAGATTACTTCTGAAAATCACTAAGATATTAGGAATAAAAGACAGATTCCTTGTAGAAAATAATCATACAATCATAGAATAGTTTGGGTTGGAAAGGATCTTAAAGGTCAGCTCATTCCAACCTCCCTATGCCATGGGCAGGGACACCTTGCAGTAGCCCAGGTTGTTTAAATTCCCATCCAGCCTGGCCTTGAACACTTCTAGGGATGGGGCATCCACAGTTTCTCTGGGCAACCTGTACCAGGGCCTCACCACCCTCACAGTAAAGAAGTTCTTACAATGTCTATTAGATGTGTTATTATTGTGTGCTTCTTCTAATGTCTATTATAGAAGAGACAGATTTATATTAAACACTCACTCTAAACTAGTGAGACTAGAAACAAACCATCTCTTCAAGACAGAAGGAAGCGTAACATCTCCTGAAATATCCAGACATAGAATGAGATACAAAGAAAAATACTTTGCAGAAATATTACTGCCTCTTTTTTGAGGAGCATGATGGAGAACTCTCAGACAGGCTGAGCCTGTCCAGCCACAATGCATAGAGAATGTAATGGAAAACACAACAGTCATTGTTGGCAGCGCTCATGCTTAATTCACCTGTATGTGACCCCCTGGAATACATCTACTTCCCCAATACTCAAATATAAAGGGTTTTAAGATGCAGAAAACTTGCATCCAAGTAAAACAGGAAAGAGGGTGTTCCTCACTGAACAGGCCATGGGATTTATTGCATTGCATTGTGCCATTTCAAAATGGTTGTAAAAGTCTGTCCCTAGGCATAAAACCTGCTCACTTACTTTGCAGCAGTGCATCAGCTAATGAGCTCTTATTTGCCTTTCCAAATTAAATTATTCGTTACAGGTAGAAGGAATTTTGCAGTGGTGGGTTAAAAGTAAGAGAGTGAAAAAAGCACATTAAGCAACTTTTCTAGTCTGTTCTAATTCAAAGGTGCTTTACTGTTCTTCTAACACAGGAGTATTAAACTCACACATCAAGAAAAAGTTGCTGGCAAACTCTCAGGAAAGGTGCCCTTTTCTTTCACCATCGTTCAGCGGCAATGCTGCTGTTTCCCTCTGCCTCCAGTGGTTATGTCATCTCTGAGGTCAGTTTTCTGCTTCTTGAACATGACTTGGCTGTTTATGAAACGTGAAATCAGCTTCAACAACCCGTAGCAACTTCAAGAAAGAAGCCTTGGGCTAACAAATAAGAAAAAAACCCCTTATTTTTGCCCACAATGAGAAAAATCTACAGAGCTGCTACCTAAGGGCTTTCATTGCCTTTGGCACAGAAGGAATCCACATTTAGAGAGTGCAGCCTAAACAGTTTCACTCTCTGAGCTCATCATTTATTGCAGTGGCAGATGTCCCTATGTGAGACAACCTCGGCAGTCATCAATCCCTCTTTAGATTAAACATGAAAGGGGGTCTATCCTCCCATCAACACAGGGGAGATGTACTAATATGGCCCAAATTAATGTCCTAATCATTCCTTGACAGAATAGAATTTAAAATATCCTAACTCTACCACTCTGAAATCATACAGCCTGAGTCTGATCATTTGAAAATCAGTGTTGGTCATCAGGGATCTCAGATTTCATGTGAATTCTTTCAGGGTATTAGGCGCAACCACTCACATTATGCTGGGACAGGGGGGAAGAGAATTGAAGGGGGGAAGTTGGGGGATCTCAGTGAAAATCCCAACACAAGGCAGTTCAGCCAAACCCCGACTTCCCCCCAGTTATTTAGTTACAGAACAGAATTTTCATCCAAGAGAGCGCTCACAGAAAACACCATCTTTGCACATACTTGCTTGAATACACACTCACACGGGTTTTCATTCTCAGTGTTTACTGGGGCCCTGGTTACATTCTCCAGACAATTTACTCATATAATGTGTTTTTTTCTCTCCCTCTGGCTACCGTGAAACAAAGCTTCAAAAGGGGTAGGCAGGAGAAAAAAATTCCTCTTGCTAATGTTTTTCTCTCCTAAATACAGAGGAATTCTACTTGCCTGGCATGGTTCTCACTATTTACATGCGTGTAGCTGTGTACATACCCCAGCTTACTAACCCATGCTCTGCACAAGGGATATAACTGAATAGGGTTATTCATAACCAAAACCTCACACAGCTCAGCCGGTGCCAGGATATTAGTCTATGCTCACGGGGCTGTGATTAGTCCTAGAGAACATTATGAAAATCAACCTGGCTAATTATTACTCCAAATAACCGAGACAGGAATGCAATAGAGTTTCCAGGAAATACTATAAGAGAAGCAAGATTTGAGTGTTTGCATTTGTTTGTTTGTAAATGTTCTCATTAGCTCATCTGTAAGATTTATGCTCCATGCAAGAATTACCAGGGGAAATTCTATAGACTGTTCAAAGAAAGAAGGCAGAAAGATCATCACATCACTCTTTTCGGATACAAAAGCCTCTGAATGCAAAAATTTTGTGCAGAATATTCATCACAACATTGTTAATCATATCCTTATTGACTATACAAACCATTTATAGAAAGTTTCACAGCATTTAAAAACAGAGCTGGGAGCCTGATCTCCTATACATCTCCAAGCAATATGTTTTATCCCTATTTTAAACCCCCAAATTAAAACACAGCAGTTTAGTCCTTGGGAGAGTACATTTATATATGAAACAAAAAGAACCTGTCAACATTCTCAAGACCTCTGCAAAAGCACAAATGGACTAAATGAGAAACATCTAGGTGATCCCAGCATGAACAGTGTGCCTTATGCACTGGAGAAGCCATGTAACCTTCAGGACACCTGCCAATCTGACACGAGGCAAAGGACCTAATCAGTTTAACTACTGGAATTAATTTTACCATGAATATGAAAGGAAAATACAGCACTGAGGCACCTATGATGGGAGGAGGGTGAGTTTGCAGCAGTGCAGAGCAGTGGCAAAAAGCCATCCAAGGCCACCCATTCATCTCTGATGCTCCAGATGAATGCAGGAAAATGAAACAATTCCCAAATAACCAAGATAATATGTGGCCAGTTTCATCCAAGAGAAAAAATAAATCCTTCCTGACAGTCTGCAAGACCTCACTAAAGCCACAAAATGAGAGAGTGATTATTTGCTAATAATTATTCTCTTTTGAAACTGCAGGTGTTACGAGGGTGGTGAGAGCAGCCCTGGCAGTGCTGGTCCCCAGAGCCTCACAAGGGCCTGAGGAACAGGAGGAATAACAGGTTCTCAGACTGCGAGACAAGGAACCGCCACCACCATTCTGACAGGGCTCCCACTCACACATGCACAGAAAGATGTACAGATTTTTCCACAAAGCATATGAAAGGAAGTATTTAAAAATACATATTTAGCATCCTCTTAAACATCGCTACCTGTGACAGCTTTTACAGGGCAAACAGTGTTATTATTTAGGGCTCTGCGGGCTAGGAAAACATTTCTTCTTTCAAGAGTGGATTTGTCTGACTTAAGCGGGCAAATACTGGGTCCTGTAATGCCTTTGTCAGGTAGATAAAGTGGCTCCTCACTCTTGGGTATCTTTTCCATGGGTCAGTTCCTACCTGCAGTGACCAAGTCACTTCTCAGCTTCTTCCCTGATGAGCTAAATAAGTTGAGCTGCTTATGCCTCATGTTGTCATGCTTGTTTTCCGAATCCTTTTTCATACCTTTCCTTTGAACTTCCCTTACTATTTCCACATTGCTTTTGAACTGCAAACACCAAACCTGGACACGGTTCCTAACAGTAGCCTTACCACTGTTGTGCATGTGAGCAACATCAAATCCTCTTATCTGCTTCATATTACTCTTTTTTACATCTCAGGACTGTATTACCCTTTTAGCCACAGAATTACAGCGAGATTTCATTTTGAGGTGTTTATCCAAAAAGAATCCAAAATCTTTTTCAAAGTCCTTGTTTTCCAAAAAGAGCCCCTGCCCTACACAGCTTCTTGTCTTCATGCTTTATTACACTGCCTTGCACTAACCTAATGCTCAGAATTTTTAAATTTTATTTTGACCTCTTCATAAACTGGAACAGGGTAAGTTTAAATTAGATATTAGAAAGGTATTCTTCACTGTGAGGGTGGTGATGCACTGGCACAGGCTGCCCAGAGAGGCTGTGGCTGCCCCATCTCTGGAACTATTCAAGGCCAGGGGTGGGGCTTTGCAGAGCCTGATCTAATGGAAGGTTCCCTGCCCGTGGCAGGCGAACTGGAACTAGATCATCTTCAAGGCCCCTTCCAACACAAACCATTCTATGATTAAGCACTTCAGGTCACTCAGCAATAATAATTTGCCCCTTTATTACTTATTCTTCCATTTGTTCACCATTAACCTGTGCTGTGTGTAAACGTGAGTCTGTATAATTTCTTTGATAAGTGATAGAAACATTTGGCCTTTGCTCAAAACTTGATTCCTAAAGGAATCCATTAAAAAAGAGTTTTATATAATGTTCAGAATCTGTGAAAAGCATTAACCAAATAAAAACCAGAAGCACCATTGTAATTTTAAACTGACTTTTAGAAGAGATTAAATTTCTTGTTATAGTCAGAGCAACGACGCCACCCCCTTCCAGGGTGTTGGGGGATGAACACCCCTAATGCCTGTAAGGTACTGAAAGGACAACCTGTTTGCCTCAAACACCTACCTCGTATGTAAACTTGGGGTAAATCAGGCCTTCTAAAATACGTGTCTATAGGTATGTGAGACCTCTGAGTGCCTCCAGGCTCCAAGGTATGCTGGCATGCCTGGCTGTACCTCAGCTCTATCCCTAGGAAAGCCCAACACATCATCAACCTTCCTCTATCAAGTTTTCTATGGGTCTGAAGGACCTTCTCTGGTCAGTCTGGATAGAAGGAAAACAAAGACTGTGGAGACTGTCTCCATCTCACTCCAGAGCCTGGATATGATTCCCTGTATTATCAGTGGCAACTAATGCAGGTGGTCACTAAGTCTTCTGAGAGGCTTCAGCAGCACCTACTTGTCTCATTTTCCTCTCCGTGAACCTGCTTCTGGTTCTTTCCACAGTCAGGTTTATGAGGTACTTAACATTTACAGGAAAAATTCAGTATTTAATTAAGCTGAATTACATCTCAGCATTGCGCTGAGATTGTTTTGGAGGCCACCTAAATATACAGAAAAATTATGCATAGCTGCTGAACCGAAATATTATAGCATATATTTGGGTCCCTCTATTAAATGACAGAACAGCAACATCTCTTCTCCATGCCCAGGGTGTCATAATACTGCTTCATTCAGAGCTGAAATGAATTATTTACAATTAAAATTACCAGAATCACAGAATATTCTGAGTTGGAATTGACAAGAATGGGGGGCATGATGCCTCTCCTAAAGGAAATGTGACTGAGTCATTTATATTTTTTGTTCTCACTCTCTGTTCTAGTTATGCCACAGATGGCAGAAAATAGGAGTCAAACCAATTTAATACAGACATTCAGTTCAAAATGGCATGTATTTCAGTTTTCCCTGTATAATTACGAGGAATAGGTGGAAACACATTGTTACGGTTTTAGACAAACAAATCAAACAACACAACTCCCTCCAAATTCACCTTGAAAGTCCAATTCCTCCCACATCCTCCCTCATAAACCAGTGTAGTGGAGTTACTCTGATAAAGCTCAAGCAGCTGATGCAATGACTTCAATGGCAATGAAAATGCCTCTCCATGTGACTGAGTGGGACTAGAGGTGACTGGAAATAAAGTTGTTAAACAGAACCTTCATAAACTTTCAAAAAGTCCAACAAAAACCTGACTTCTCTGCTATTCCTAACCATGAGAGATTTTCAAATAATTCAAGACAGTGCTCTAGACTCTGCCAGTATAGTTAAATAGATCTTACTTTTATTACTGCCCATCAGAAATCACAATCACAACTCCAGCAGAACCCACTTTTGTCTTCTGGGGGAAGTTTTAGCAAATGGTTCTGTCATAGCTAAGAGAAATCAACTCAATATACTGCTTGCTCTTAGAGGATCAGACTCTTCTCATTCCCTTGACAAGTCAGGGACAAGGACGTTTTGGCTCGTACACCTAAAATCACACAAATCTTTATTTCAGCAGTTCCAAGCAAATGACTTCATAACCTCTGCCCGCAGAGCCGTGTGTGTGTCTGCAAACAGTTTGTGGTCAGGTTAAAAATCTAAATGCCTGAGGAAATCAGGGATATGTAAAGTTGAGGAGTTAGAATATAATCCTCTTGTGAAAAAAATACATATGGTCAGATATTAAGGAGTTGATCACATATCTTCCTCGTCTCTTGGTACAATAATTTCAGTCCCTCTATAGGTTATCAACCAAACAGTGATGACCTGACACTCCTCTTCTTGTCTGAAGGTTGATTCTTTTCACAAGAATCGTTGCCTGCCTTGATGACTGCCCTGTAAATGACATGGAGGTGGGCATGGTTTGGGATGCACGAGGGACAGAATCCTTTTCTAACCAGTTCCCAGTGACAGGACATTGTACCTGCCAGCTCTGCCTTCCCACCCCTGATAGCAGCTTTGGTTACTCAGCAGAAGATAAAAGATTTTCTCAGGGAAGGAGGTATTTCATTTAACATGGCGTGCCCATAGAAGTCAATGATGTTTTTCAATAAATTCCACAGCTTAGCAGTTTTAATCCATCTTAAATTCATATTTTGGCAATTAACTCAAGCTGCACATATAAAAATTATTTTAAATGTTGTCTCCTGCTTCCTTTGGGCATTGTCTTTCTGTTAAATGCTAAGGATAATTGTAACAGATATGTACATATGAATGCTAAAGTAGCAGCAAAGAGTCTTTATACTTCAAATAAATAAAAACAGAGGATTGAAAAAAAACCCTAAGGTATCTTTCAAATCTCCACTGACTTTTTCAGAACCCCTAAACCCTGTGAATATACAAAATATCTGTTACCATATTTTCTATATATTCTACCAGATCTATTAACATTTTCAGAGAGCAGAAAATTAATGCATTGACATTAGATCTATGTCGTAAACCTGCATTAAGGAGATCTTCATTAGCTGAAAGCAGAAGTTAAACCTTCCAGTTAAAGTGCGGGTAGCAGACATTCCTCTTTGGCTACGGCTTACAAAAATCTCATGCAATAATTTCGGAGATGAAATTTCATTATCTTTGAAATGGCTTAACCTGCATTAAAAAAAAAAATTAAGAATTCTTTTGTAACAAGCTAAAGAATTATATTTTAAATCCCTTAAAATAAATAAGAAATTCACTCCCTTAAGCCTGTACAAACATAGGGGATAAGTTTTACCATGAAGTGGGAAATATTTATGAGAACCCCTTTGCAAAATCCTAGTACCCAACTACTATGCTGGTCCCTGTGATACATGCCCACAGCTAATCTAATGGCATTGCCATCAAGTATTTTTCAGACTAAAATGAAATTTCCAATAAGATGAATAGATCTGCGTGTCTTCTAATATTTTATCAGAAGATGGACTTGATGCTCTGACAATTCAAGATGCCATTAGTTTTGATATGATCAGCAAAGACAGGGGAAGTTGTATTATTCTCATTCTAATACACGCCTTGTAACATAATGATCTATTGCTAAAAGAGGAAATCTCTTCTTTCAGAGGAGCAAGCTTTACCAGCCACCAAAGTCTTGCAGGCTATCAGCTGCCTAATCCAAAATTGGGATCCTTACAAACAATCCTCAGCCTGTCAAGCACAACCCTGTAACAGACTCTATTTAAAAAACCCACAGCCCCATCCAAATAAACTCCTCACCCCAGAATATTTGTTTTTCTGAAAATGGATCTTTCGTTTCCTTAGCATTCGAAGGATCCTTATTTTCAGTGATTTTACGGGGACATAGGTTTGCATCCCTTAAAACATGAGCTAAAAAAGAAGAGGACAGGATTTCCCGAATTCTGAGAAAGGATGTGAGCAGCAGTGGATCTTTTCCAGTGCCAGGAATAGCATGCCAAGCACTGGAAAATTTCTCCAGACCCAGGTATTAATCTCAATTCTTAAAAAACTTGCAGACTGTTAACTTCACTTCACCAGGAGCAGGATGCCCTCAAATAACTTTTCAGCCCCCTGACTCTCTCTGCAAAACTCACCAACTTTTTTCTCAGAATCAGAGCAGAGAAAAAAAGGAATTTAAAAAGTAATAAAATGAAGCCGTTTCTTCTTAAATTACTGAAATTACTAAAATAAAATTGGAGCAAGAAAATTAAAGTATAATGGTATATTCAATGTAATCAAATGCTTATTCTTCATGAATATGAAATTGTGATGCCAATTCTGAGTCGAACTGGTTTAGATCTAGAGTAAAGTCACCGAGGATCAAGAAATTATTTGAAATTCATTACCTGTAACTGAATGCAGAATCTGACCCTATGTCAGCATTCGTAAATCAGTTATTTGATAAAATTTGATGGGAAAACTGAAGTCAAGATTTGAACTCTATCTTCCTGAAGTGAAAGAGTACGAAAGTACCTTCCTAAAATGAAAAATGCAGAAAATGATCAGTATAATAGACATATAGAGCTTCATAGCTTAAAAGTGCTGTCCAAATATTAGCTAAATCCTTACTATAAACCTGTGAGGCAGATAAGATGGAAGCACTTATGCTAAAAATAAACAAAACCTAGAACTGTCTCATATAACTGTAAGATTTTATTAAAAATAAACAGGGCTGGTTGGTATCCTTAACCTCAAGGTCACAAAACAAAGTACTAGGCACTGGAGGATAGCAGCAGAAGCCAGTACTCCAAAATCACTCTGTCTAATTAAGGATTCCAAAGAATCTCTGCTTTATGCTCTCTCCTGTCTCGAAGCATTGGCTGCGAGAACATTCAAATGCCACCGGGAGACTGACATGCTACTTGTTAGGTCAACAGTCCCATTGAGACTTCTTCTCATCGGCTTCGTCAGATTCTGGGTCAACCATATATGCTGGGCAAATAACACCGCACCAGGGCAAATAACATGGGGCAGGGCTCTCCTGTTCAAAAGGGAGAAAACCAAGGGGGGAAAAAACCTGCGTGGAAATCAGAAGAGTGTGTCGTGTGTGCACGTGCTAAATAATTCAGCTTTAAACTGTTCTGAACTTCTGACCCTCACACTCCACTGTGATGTACAGGACTGGACGTTTCAATGTTAATCCACGATATGTTAAAGACAAAAATGTATGGAGCCTGCCTGTTCCAGCGTGAGGCCATATTCAGCTAAAAGCATTCTAATATTAATGGTGATGGCTGGGTTTAGAAATGTTTTAGTTCACTGCAATAATTTTCGTTTGTTTATGAGGTTGGGAAGAGAGAAAATGAAATTGCTGTTACTGCTGCACCCTGCTTCCTCCAGGCATTGGGCAGCATGTGTCCCTTTTCCTATAAAAACACGGATTTGCCTGTTTCTGTGGGTTGTGTGCTTCCCTCCCTTCTCTTTGCTGGCATTTGGCACAACTGCCTTACTTCCAACACGTTTGAGCATAGATGCATTTTTTTTTAACGGCAAAGTAAGGAGAAAAGAATTTGATTAAGCTTATTTTTATGCTTACAGGAAATATAAAAGACAAAGTGTTCTATGTTTAAAACTACAGCATATGCAGCTTGTGTGAACATCAGAGAGATCCCTACAAAGCGGCACACGCAGATACAAGATTATACAGAAGAGAGACAGATGCAGATTTCCACGCGGAAAATCTCTAGTGACTCCAAACGCGATGGATATTAAAAAACAAAAAAAAAAAATTAAAAAAGAAAAGAAATCGCGTTGTTGGGTAAGAATGGTACCAACGTGTTCCAGCACTCCTTCGGACTTGGAGAGGCCCGGGATCACGCCCTCGGGGAGCGGCGATTTCATAAAGCGGGGCAATATTTCTTTCCAAGTACCCGCTACTTTCCGCAGGCAGCGGGAGCGCGGTGACCTCAGGAACGCGCCGTCCCCCGCACGGCCCCGCCGCGGGCCCAGGGCAGCGCTCGGGGCTCCGGCGCCGCCCGCACCTGCGCCCG
>VWZW01006553.1:2179202-2238498 GCA_013397115.1 Edolisoma coerulescens
TCCCAGCCCCGGGCCCGCGCCCGGAGCCGCCGCGGAAGTGCCTGGCATGGATCGGCGCGCACCCCGCAGGCAGCCTGCTTCCCTCCCTGCCTGCTTCCAAGCGCCTCGGCCAGCCCCGTCCTCTCCCTGTGCCTGGCACGCATTCCCGTTCCCCCCGTCTTGCTTCTCCACATCCCCACGCGTGATGCGTACGAGGAACTTCTCTGCACAATATTGCTTAAATACATATATGTATGTGTGTGTGTGNTGTGTGTGTGTGTGTGTATATTAAAGCACTTCGTACGATTCCCGTGCCGGTGACATGTCCTCGCCGGTGTGAGGTTTGTTTGGCTGCTGCTGTGCTTTTGCATTGATGCTTTCCTTTTTTTTTTTTATTTCCCCGAGGGTTGTTTTCCTGTAACTTGTCTCCGAACACGAGAGCTGCCTGGTGCCGTTCGGAGCACAGAGGTGCATCCCTCGGGTACCGGTTCTCGGAAGGTCTGGCTTAGGCTGGGAGGGAAAAGCTACTTTGTGTTTTGACATTGAGTGGATGTGGCGAGCTGTCCTTGTCGTGTGAGGATGCAGGTCTGTGGTCCCCAGGATTTTGGGTTCAGGTCCCTGTGCCTCCCCGGAGGGTGGAGAAAGGTCTGGAGGAAGGGACTTGTGGGGATGGATGGTGGTGCTTGTCGTACACTTAATAAACAGTGCGTGCTCATCGTCTCCAAGATTATTTTATTTTTCCTCCTCTGGTCTCATTTATTAAACTGAAAATATTCCTTGAACGCTGGAGACAGATTTATCTCCCCACCACAACCCAAAATTATGGAGCCCTGGTCATGTAGTTGGCTGCTTATCTTTTGTTACTGTATATGAAAACTGCATAGAAAAAAATACAGCATTCTGGTAACTAGATTAAGGGGAATTTAATCACTTTTCCATCAATGAAGGAAAGAGCCATGCATGTTTGCTGCAGGCTTATTACTTGTTTAAATGGAAGATTATATAGAGCATATTTCCGATAAATGAAGAAACTTTCTTTTTCCTGATAGTCTTGAAAACAACTGTGCAAGTGTGTGTGTGTATGTGTATGTAGGCACGTGTGAGTCTCTTGCACTGATTTAAACATGTTTATCAGGCTTTTCTTTTGAGGTACTTGTGAAAACCCAAACTACTGTAGCTTTAAGGTGACTGCAGATAACAGTATTATTGTTTCTTATAATTAGCAATCTGCTGAAACTTTGAATCCTCCTTGAAAGATGTGATCTGTGTGAGAAAAGAGATAGTGTTCCAGCAAGCTTTATTCTTTTTTTTATTATTGTTTGCCTCCAAAGCAACAGTGTGACTATTATTGTTGTGTTCTAGTTTAAACTGCTAATGGCTTAATTTTTTTTTTCCCATGTGGAGAAAAATCAAGTACAGCACTATTTTACTCTGACATTTATCTGCGTCAAACTTTAGTTATGCTCGGGATTGTTTAATCTTCTCTGAATAGTATTCAGGATTGTGGTTTTTTGTTTGTTTGTTCTCATAACCTGTTCTTATTGTGTGTATTTCTGGAAGTTGTCTTCAATTTAAGATGAAATAGAGAAGCTATGCAAATAATTTAGTGACCCATCCAAAATAAGACTCAGTCTGCATATGTAAACTATGCTTTTCATTGCCTTGTTTTGTGTAGCTGCTTTTTTTCTATGACATCCATATTGATATTTCCTAATAATGCCTATGGTATTTTCATTGAAAATTAGCCATCGGTGTTTGAGTAACTAACTCTTTGAAAATATGAGGGTATCACTGTGATTTATTTAAAAGTGGAAAAACATCCTGTCATACCAAGTACTTGTCTTGGAAGTAATGACCTGTAACACTTAATTTGGATAAATTTTTGTTCGTGTTAATTTTGCTTACAGTAAAGGGTCTTAAATTAACTCCGAAATACAAACTGGGCTCTTGGTCTCAAACTGCCTGACTTTCCTGCATTTGTTGTCTCCAGTAGCTTATGAAATGTGTGCACAGTGTGTCAACCTTTCCCTTAATAACAAAACCTATGAGCAAATGTTCAGTATGAATTATATTACCGAAATAAAATATTCTATAGTTGTCATGGTTACAAATAGAGGCAGGGCTACTGGTTTTCATCTGCATGCTGGGGAGGGGGGATCTAGTTTTGTCACTTTTTAATTACGTTTCTAATGAGTGATGGTCATACTTCAGGTACCCAATATATTAGATACATGGCACAGTGAATTAGATTTTGTCAAAGTCTTGCTGAAACGAAACAAAAAGTGGTGCTGTGCGGAACAAACCCTTGTTCATTTGTTTTTTTGAAGCAGAAATCTTGAGGGAAGAAAGTAACCAGCTCTGTTTGTCTCGGCTTCTAGATTAGCATGCTGCCAGTGTTGCTGCTCTTCTTCAAACAATAATAAAAAGTATATAGTGTGTACGTTGACTGGAAATCTCCTCAATGAAAGGAGAGGAAGGCACGGACTTAGGAATTAGATGTGATTTTTGGGTTTACTGGGCACTGTATCTGGTGCTATCACTTTTAGTGCCTGTTTGCGAGGAGAATTCATTATGCCCAGGTTTGCTGTGATAGTCTCTCCGGTGATGTTGCTCTGCTCTCGTGCGTCCTCCTCTCCCGGGCTGCGATCCGTGGTGTCCCTGGGAGTCGCTCAGGTTCGGGCTGCGCTGGCAGCCACCAGAACTGGGACCGTGACTATTTGCAGTTGTTGGCGCTTATCCCAGTGCTGTGTCTCTCCTTCTCGGTGCTCATCTGCAATTCAGTCTTGTCCATGCCTACTTGTTTTCCTGACCTTTTAATTTAGTTCCGATACCTGATGGACCTAGTTCTTCTGGAGCGCAGCGGGAAAAAAAAAAAAAAATTAAGGGGCCAAAAAAAATTCTTTCTTCCTTCCCTTGCTGCCTGTGTGTGCTGTGGTGGAAACTCACACACAGCATTAGGGTGGGAAAAGTACCCCATGATCTGGTAATGGAGAGAGAAATTCCAGGCTGTCCCATCTTGTTTAACCCTTGTAACTTGCATCATACCTCTTTTGTGCGATTTATTTTTTAATCTTAAAACTCATTTGGAGTTTTCTGTTGCACATTGAAGTTTTGGTCTCTCTTTAATATTTTTGTTGAGTTTTTTTATCATCCCTTCTTTAGGTTGAGTGTGGCCTTACTCAAGTTCTTGTAATGACTTGTCCACTAAACTCCATCGATCACCTGAATTTGCTGCTGTAGGCTGTGGACCCGGGGAGCCCAGACAGCTGAGGGCCTGATCCCAAAGCTGCTCCATTTGCAGAGCCTCAACTTCATAGTGCAGCACTGAAGTCTACATCATTTTCAGATCACTAATTCTTTGTGCTGCAGTCGAGACTTTTACCTAGCTAAAAATCTCAGCATGAGTTAGTGACTTACTTGGTCCTTCTGCTTTTTTTGTTTTCTCTCCAGATCTTCCATTTTGCACAGTGTGCTGATTCAGTGATCTTAAATATGACATAGTGTCATTAGATTCTGTGATTTATTTGTGTATCTAATCACTTCCTTGATGTACTCACCTCTCTGCGGAAGAAAGTGTAAAACCTATGTCCTAAAGCCCATAAACATACAAATTAGATAATGTTGGCTTGACTATACCTGCAGGTTAACTGAATAACTGCATTAACCCTTTGTCACATTTAAAAAAAACTTCTCTTCTAGTTTTATGTTGGCTTATTCAGTGTGGCGAATGGTTTCAACATCCCTTTGTGCAGTTAACTTTTCCATAAAGTTAACTTGTAGGAAGGTGGAGCTCCTATGTGAAGGCTTAAGATGCTCTTCCCAAGAAGTAAACTGCCAACAGCAACTCTCAGTGTGAGGCTGTATGAAACATAAACAGCTTTGACATGCTTCTGTCACTTCTGTGTTTCCTTTGTTACCAGAAGTACAAAGAACTCCTCCTCAGCTATAAAGAAAGACATTAAAAGGAAATAGATTAGAAATCTCTTATGGGAACGCCTTTCTGTCAGGTTTTTGCAAGTCAACAGAGCTTCCCAGGGTGTGAATATGCATCGTTTACCTGGTACAGTGAAACCAGACCTGGTGCAAACCTGGTGCCCAGAAGCCTTCCCGGTGCTGTTGTTATGCAGCCAGTTACCTCTGTGCTGTCTTGACCATCTGATAAATGACAGTAACTGAATTCCTAGTCACACTCTTCCATAAATAATTTTATGCTGTGGATTAGGATATGTGGAACATGGGACCGTTTTGTCTAATTTTTATGTGCTGCTTTCTTTTTTTTTTTTTATCTTTGATGCTTAGGTTTAGGTTTTCAGATATTCTCAACTTGGATTTTGGCCATAATTGGCATTAACATCAGAAAAACACAGTTTTATTGTGGTCTTAAATTTCAGGTAATGTATATTGCTGGCTTGCAGTAATAATACTGATTCTGTGAAACAGTCTGAAACCATAGACAAAGACTTATTTTAAAATGAATTCACTGTTCCTTTTGTAGCTTTCTTTTTTTTTTGTGTTTTTGTTTCATTCCCTGCCATCCATTACAATATGCTGTGTGATGTTAAGTGCTGGGGTTTCTGTTCAGGTTTGGTTTTTCTTGGGTCAGTCTCCAGTTTTAGAGCTCAACTCTACATAAGTACAGGTAGTATGCAGTTTGATTGGGAACCAGATTAAATCTCAAGGTGTGCATTGGAACTCGTTCAGTGCAGCAGTTTGCAAGAAAATCTGCCACTGATAAAATTCCTCTGCAACATTGCTGTTAACTAAAACCTGTTAAGTGTGCTGTGGCAGGAGTGCTTCTTGGACTGTCAGTGTAGTTGAGAGATACTGTGAAGAATCCTTCAAGTTGATACAGAGGTATCTGAGGCAATAACAGTGTCTGGTAGCAGGACTCAAATTCAAGATGTGCCTGATTTGTTGGGCTGGAGTCTATTCATATGTCTCTTCATATTTTTGAATCTTGGAGAGAGACTTATTATCAATCTTCACTCCTGTCGTTTTGTTTTTTTTTTTTTTATAAAAAGCCCCCCAGACAAATCCAAAAACCTTCACCCCAAAACCAAGATCTGCATGACAGTGCAGACTTTAGAAATCCGGGGTTTAAAGTGTGATTTAAAGCCTTTTGCTTCAGACACTTCTTAAAGTCCATGCTGATGAGTAATTAATATTTAAATCAGATAATTCTGCTCTAACATATGCTTTGTCAGACCTTGTTGTAGGATTTTGTTTTTGGTCTGCAAAAGCAATGTTGCTGGATTTGCAGATCGCAGCATGCTGCAGCTACTCAAAGAAAGGTTTATTTTCTCAGTCTGAGGCTTAAACATGCTTTTTCCCTTAATTAGAGGGAGAAGAATTTAAATGCTGTTAGTTTTTCCAGCCACAGGTAAGCCCCAGATCAAAAGGAGAGGTGAAAGAGTTCAGGAAGTTCATTGCAATAATCACACAACATGGAATAACTTTTAAGTGGATGCAGCTGTGTTTACCTGTGCTTTGAAATCTATATGTATGGCGAAGTTTGGTTGATTTGTAGCTTGTTGAGCACCTGAATTCATTAAATGATTCCTAACATATTGTATACTTCAGAAACTTCATTTTTCACTTTCTCTTGATTTTTATTGTCTCTTGCCTGCCAAGAGTGGAACAATGCCAAATTGGAACACTTCATATTACAAAATGTTGTCGGGTATATAAATGTCTGGAAAATACTTCTGAAACTATATGAAATGCTACAGAATCAAGTTAAGCAATATCTTTTTGAGCTTATTCATTAACCCTTCATAAAGTTTGGGAAAGCAGTGGCCGAGAGGCTGCTAATTCTGTGTGAAGTTTCTTATGTTTTAGTACAAGCAGTAGAGCACAAAAATATACGTGTATAACCTATACACAATGAAATGGCTCCTTGACAGTACCTGTATTCCTAAGTGTATCCTTAATATGGGATGGCTCAGCAGAGCTATTTAGCATGTTGCTGTTGCTTGGATTATCAGGGCTAGGAACACTGATGGCAGCGGAAGTTGGTTCTTCTGATTAAGGTTTTGGTTTTTTACTTTCGCCCTCTTATTGAGTGGCTTTTTAGTAAAATGAGTTGGAGGCTATAAGGGATATCTCTGAAGACTCCATGAATGAAAGAAAGAAAAGGGTAGAAGAAATGCTTTTTCTAAAATTTTACTGTTAGTCACTGGCATAGGTAGAAATTTCTGGAAGGTTGGAATAAGTGGCTGCTTGATAATGTGATACTGGCTATATTTTAAGGGTTTTATTTAAAAACTGGATCATATAAATATCTGCTTCAAAGATGCAGCTTGTTTCTTTCTCATCCTCTCTTCTCAGCTGGGGATAGGAGTAGATGCACCAAAGCTTAGCCAGATGTTCCTCATGACAGTGGACTGCTCTGCTGTCCTCCCAAAGAGTGGGTTTCTCCCCAGTTGTGCAAACAGCTTAATAGATTACATCTGAAAAGCCTCTGTACTACCACAGACACTTTGTAATCCATCCTACTCGGAGTAGAGAAATACCAGATACACTAAGGATATTGTGTGATGAGAGGTTATGAAAAATGCTGTGCCTTCCTCCTTTAGAAGGGCACAAAAAGTGTTTGAGTGACCCTCCCAGGTCATCTCTGACAGACTTGCTAATAAAATGCAAGGCAAAATGTTAAATATACTGTACTGCCCTCTTCATTATGCTATTTTTGGCTGATCATATCAGGAAAGTATGTATCATTTAAACAAAAGTCACTGCTCTGAGTGTCTTCCCTTCCTTCTCTCTCCCACATTGTTTCACATTTCTAAACATTGAGCATACCAATCAATATTCCATTAAGAGGAGAATTAACTTGGGAGAAGCTTGCATGTATTTGCATGTAGTAGCTTATTTCTTGGTCTGTGGCTTTGTGTTGCCTTTCCCCAGTGTCATATTTTCTTTTTTTTTTTTTTTGAAGAACACTCCAAATATTTGTGCAATTACTTCTAGTAGTGAGGTTTGCCATGCCCCATCTTAATTTTGTCAATATGAATTGCTGGTAGAGCTGTCTGCAATGCCCTGCTTGCAGGCAACATCAGTCAAATGTTTGTAGTTACCTTTTTGCTTCTGTTTTACAATAGCTGGGCATCAAGGTACTAGGCTTCAGATCAAATGTTGCCCCCGGTTACACACATGTAGTTAACAGAAATCAATGTTGCATAGGCGTAAATGAAAGTTGGGTTTGATCTTTGGTGAGTTAACTCTTAGCTCTTTTGCACTGATGCTAGTCTGGATTTTCTGCAGGCTGGATTGAATGCCCATTCTCAAATTCAGAATCCATGAGGCTTTGGCTGTCTGTGCCAATGTTTTATTCCTTATGGCCTTTGTATGAGACTGAAAGTAAAAACCACCCGCTTGCTTTCTGAGGTCTGAGCCTTAAGACTGCAAACAAATGTAATGAGATGTGATTAAAAGCTGCCTGTAGCACATGAGAGCGTGGATTGTGGCTGTGTGGGACCTCCTGGGGAACCTCTCAGTTGATCTTGATGTGTGAATTGTCACAAGAGCTGCTGAACTGTGGACCAAATCCTGATCTAGTTAACACCTGTGGAGCTGACATATTCCAATATGTATCTGATGTTGCACAGTGCTTCTCTACCCTGAGGAACAAATCACTTGTGAAATTCAACTGTGAAGGTCTTGAGGTCGAAGAAAAAAGTCTGCAAATCTCAGTAGATGACAGCAAATGTAAGAGAGGGGGAAGGAAATACTTGCTAGTCCCTGGTTTGTATGGTCCAGGTGCTTCAATACCTTTTCTTCTTTCCCCTCAGTTCTTTATTATATTAAATGGGCCAAATTTGTCCTTGGCCCAGATCTGTGCAGTCAAATGAAATTACATTTGGTACCCTGAAAACATTAGATAAATGTTCTACCCATTCTTTAAGTTTATTGCATCTCCGAAAGTAAAGCCTATTTCCTAGTACATTTTTCCTTTTTGGAAGAAAAGTGTGTAGTTTTAAGATTAAACTTCTGGGCAGTTAGTTTTGCGACATCACAACCTTATCTCTCTGGGAGCTAAAAGGCAATGGGAAGTTGTGGCTGATCTTTGAGTTATTTGTAGGAGATAAAAACAGAGCATGAAATGATATAGGAATTAAGGAAATAATAAAGCTTGCCTGAAGTCCCTGAAATGTGAGATTGACTTGAAAAGTGGTACTTGGATACAGAACTGCAACCAAAGATGAAGAGGAGAATTGTGATTGCCATAATACTCTTTATTCTGGTTTATTTGTTTTTCCCCTGTCTCAAAGAGAAATTTTGAAAGTCCATTTGTGTGTGTGTAGGGTATGTTCTTGCTAAAAAAGAAATTGAAGCAAGTTTTCCTTAAATTCACTGTTTCAATATCACACTTGAACAGTTCACAGCAGCATCCTTCAAGCCTTCTAAAAACTATTCTTAGACAAATATTGTTGTTGCAGCAGCTAAGTTATTGAAGTATAGTATTTCAAGAATAATAGAAGTAAAAAAAAAACCCTCCAACCTTTGTGCCATGCTGGCATCTTAATTCAAAGAACTGCATACAGCTGCAGTGCTCTGATGGCAGAGTTAAGGTAGCCTAGGCTGGAGATCAAGAATGGCACTCAGTTGAGTCAGGTTGAGAAGCTTAAACACTGATTTATGATGGAAGTGCAGGTGCAGCTTGAGCCCAGGCACCTCCTGCTTGAGGTGATGGTTAACTAGGGCATCATCAGGCACTCCTCTGGAGAGGTAGGGGGGCTGCTGTGGCTTCTGCTGCATGCAATCTTGAGTGGAAGTCTTTGTCAACCACTTCCTTCCTATTTGTAGGCTGCACTGTTTATCAGGCAGTTATTCAACTTTAGGAAAACATGAGGCTGAGATTGCCTCAAGACTAAAATGACATCACATATGACTTAATAATAAGTCTTTTCCTGTCTAAATATTACCCTGTAAAATTAGAATCTATCAGTTCATGGCTTTCAGTAGACCAGCAATCTCTTGAATTTGCCACTATAGCCACTTCAGGGTTGGCTTAAGAGGATAGTTTTGCCCTAGAAACAAAGCATGAACCCCTTGTTTTTATATAAAAAAGACTGGAAATTTAACAACAATCAGAACTGTTCAGCCTTGGGACATCTTCTTGATTAGAAAATTGAAAGATTAAAAAAACCCAAGATCAACCACCAGGATATGATCCAAGAAATATCAGTGCTCGCTTTATCTAGAGAATGTTACTTTTAATTTTAGGCAAATATTTAGGATTAATGGCTGGGCATTGTGTGTATAACTATTACACGCACAAATAGACCATTTAATCTTGGCTTGCTCTATCTAGTAAAACAAATATGTTTCACTGTATCTGCAGTCAATGTCCAGAGATGCTTACAAGAATGGTGATCATAAAGCTCATACAGGAGAACACCAAGTGACAGCATTGCTCTGATACCCATGGCCCCTGTCTTCCAGAAGAAATGGTAAATACAACTCTGAATCTCTGTGAGGGCTGCTAGCAAAAAAAGAATTTTAAAACTAAAAACTGATCTTAGCCAAGCCCAGAGCAGGCTCTAAGCATTGATATCTGACCTGTCTGCCACTAGAGAGGGAAGGAGCTCTATACAGAGCATGGGTGCAGGACTTGGATAAAGGCATGTGTCAAATAAATGAGTGGGTTTTGACAGTTTTTTGTTTTTCTTTCTGAGGGCATGAATGTTAAATCATATAATTTTTTTATACCCCAGAACAACTTTATGAGCAAAGTTTTGTTGCCCAGAAACATCTATGAAAAGACAGAAATGCTTCACATTCCATGTATAGAGGAAAGTTGCAAATAATTTTGGCATAAAGCAATAGTTAACTGCGAATTGTGCTGTGGAAGCTGGAAAAAAATATCTAACCATCCTGATGAACCAAGAAAGTGCCATATTCTGTATGAAATGGAAGCACAAAGACTTTCCAAGCAACTCTGGAAAGCAGTGGAGTTCTTCCATTTTCCTTCATGTGACCTCAGTGTTCTATTCTGCCTTTTTATTTAGCTGCCACTCTGAAGCTTTGCTGTTGCACAAAAAAAAAAAATTCCCTAGAAACTATGTGGGGTCAACTTGAGTTCTGTGTGTAACTGCAGCTTTTTTTGGCTGTGTTAGGGTCAGGCTCGTGCAGTCCCATCTGCCTGTAGCTCTCCTCTTCCAGTGTGGCTGGCTTGCCAAAGCAGTCTGCTTTACATACATGTATTCTCAGAGTAGCTGTTCACGCTCTCTGCCCCCAAGTTGCTGCATTATCTCTTCTGTCACTGCATCTTAAACCTCCAGCTCTCTTTTTTTAGATTTATCTCGTTTCAGATTAATGAAAGCACCACCCACAATTATTGAGCATCTGAAGGATAAAACACATCCTGTTAACTTCGGTTTATATTTGAGAGATTTTTTTCCATCTTTGCTTTTCCTGTTTAGGCAATAAACTGTTCTGAAACAAGGGCTGTTATTTTTTGCCTGTACAGTTAGAGCTGCCTCCCTAGTTGTGCCTGGTGCTTTAACAGGACAAAAATGATTCATAAGCTCTGAAAATGCTGTTCTTCTCTACCCCTCCTTTCTCCATTTCAGTCGACAAAGATTCTGTTATGCTGAGGCAAAGCAGAACTTAGTGCCACTTTTCTGTTTCTCTTAATTGCTTATTTTTTAAGATGAAAATATATCCTGGAGAGGTAAAATGAGCATTAAAACATGTCATGATTCCTAAAATTATTTTAGTAGGAATTTTTAAAAATTTTGAGATGATTCTAATCCGGAGATACTTAGCAGTAAAACAGGCTTGCTAGTCAGGGGTGTATTTGTTTTTTCTGGAAGGCAAGTATGTGCTTTGTCTCACTCCATTAAAAATAGTAATCCCAGGAATATATCGAAGGCTCCAAACTATTTCGGAGGTGGTTGTTGATGTAGAGGTCCACAGTCACGCCCACCAGAGGGCATTTTATCACCAGTTTCTTGGGGAAAAAGTTTTTTTCCTTAAGTCATGAATAAAGTAGTAAATATTGGACGGGAAAGCAATGTATGAAACATTGTACAGATAGCTTTTTTGTTTATATATAAATACATATGCTTATTTCCTGGCTGTATTTATATGTAAATAAGTAATGATGTCGGCTTGAATGGTTGGGTTTCCCCTCTGCTTCCTAAATACTTTCTAATTTTACTTGGGGATAATCTGGGGAGAAAGGAATTCCTTAAAGCTCTCCCACAGCTGGTATAGCCATCGGTTACCAGGAAACTGCTCTCCCTGCCACACAAGTGCAGCAGATGCTCTGGATGATTGCAGGGTAGCCTTGCTCCCCCTTTCCAGGGCACTTGGAAGCAGAGGCTGCTGTTCAGAAGCCCTACTCATTTAGGAGGCTGGAATTTGCGAATATAGTTAATAGCAAAGCCCCTGGATCTAGGAAGGAAGGAAGCACTTGGCAGCTGGGGAAGTGTACATCTGCCAGATGGACCTGACATCTTGTGTTTGGCAGCAGTTAATGCTAAGGCATGATATGCAAAATCCAAGGATGACAGCTAGGAAATGAATTTTTATTTTAAAAACTGTGTTTTGATTTTGTGTTTTGTTTCATTTTTGCTTTTTTTTTCCCCTCATCTGTCTTCCATTATGAAATAAAGCTTTGCAGGAAGGAAAAAAAAAAAATCTGCTCCTGAAAATACCTTTTCTGGCCAGTTTTCAGGGTGCTTCCTCATGAAGCTGACATCTGTGCTGAAGGTCGGGCTGCCCTAGTTCAGATGTGTGACCTTCGTCAGCTTGATACAGCACATATAATGTGATTAATTCCCTTCGATTCCCTATGGATAAATATATTCTCTCCAGCAGAGCCCCTATGACTTGTTTGCAGCCTCAGCAGAGGCCTGGGGTCATGTGAGACCGAGCTGCAACCTGGGCAGGGCTCTGAACAGCCGGTGCTGGCACATGCAGGCAGAGCAGTGGTAAAAGCCTTTCTCTGTGCAGGACACTCTCTGCATGTGTGTGGGACATGCTCTGGATGAGTGGAGATTTGGAGACTGTGATCTTTGAGTACCTGGCCCTTAACCACAGAGGGCAGTGATCTTGTTTGGGGTGATGGGAGGCAAAGATGCAAGGCAAGAGCATAGTTCTGTGGAGCACAACCTCTGGTCAGATGCCTGCAGTAAGGATGGATGCACTGTCTGTTTTGTGTGCTGTTAGTGGGGAGGCAGAGGGTGCTCTGGCTTCCCCTTATTCCAAGGGTTTTGTGGTGCTCTGGTCTGAACACTCTTCTGCCCAAAGTAGGGTGAAGACCCTCAACAATGGTTGGGGAGCTGTGTGGAAACAGTTGCTCAGACCTTAAAATGATTGCAATGAAAAAGTGAGGTGGAGGATTAATCAAGGCTAGCTCTGCCTGATCAGCAGCAGGCAGTCTCCTACTAAACTACCTCAGTGTTTTTCAGCCTCCGTATTCAGATGATATATCCTTTAGCCAGGAAATATTTTTTTTCCAGCTGTGTTAGTGTCTGTGCAAATAAATGACCTATAAAAGAATTTTATTAATTCTCTAGGACTAAAACCTTGAATAACATTTTTAGCTAGATAAATTTGCTTTCTAGAAGTGTCTAGATGATTTGATAAAGACCTATGTCTTTGCCACCTTGTCATCTCTGAATTTAGTACCTTAATATCCCCAAGGGTTGTAAAAGATACCTTGTGGTTAAGAGTTGAGGGAGTTGTGGGTTTTTATTAATATCTGAGGGCTCAAGTGTAAATTAGTGTTCAAAGGACTTTGTATGTGATTCTGTATTTTGTTTCCTTTGGTTTTAATTTTGCCTGTGGTAATGAGCTGGACCATATGTAAATGTGGGGACCCAACTGTAAAGATATAAATGAGAGAGTGTTATCTTAGTGGGTGAGTTAGTCTACGAAGACCTTTGCTAGGATAAAAAACCCCAAACCTGTTAGGGTAAAAAAAAAGTAGATGGCAGCACTAAGCTGTTCTGAAGGAGAGAGAATTTGAAGGTGAGAAGGATGAAAAAGCCTGTTAAATCTGCAATTATTGCAACAGTGCAAAGCTCCTGCAACATGATAGTAACTCATATTAGCAAAAGAACCTTGCAATCTGGTTTCCCTGCTGTTACGTTGGGACTAGATACTACTGCTTCTTCTCATTTCATCAGTGGGGACCATATGAGGTCTCAGGGTAACTCTGAGCTAAAACCAGCTCATATCCAGCTTTCCTACAGAGTGACTTAAGGATTTGACCTGGCTGCTGTTTGTATCTTGGTGCTAACTTATTAGCACTATTGTTATTGTATCAGAAACAATCCCTTTGCTTCCAAAGTATGTCCAAAGACATCTGTAACTTGAACATATTTTCATTGTAGCATATAGGTCTGTGGCAAAGCCCTGAGTTACTTGCTCTGTTAGTAGGACCACATAGCCAAGTGGTTTTTGACAGAAGTAGCCAATACCAGGCTGAAATCTTATAAAGATGCTTCTTATTCTGTATTTGAATTAATATTTTAATGTACCTCTGCAGAAGGCTTTTTGTATTAAAAAAACCTACTTGTCACCTTTTGCTTACTTTGCTGCTTTGCTCAGTCTGATGTTAAACACTGATTTGAGGCACCTCTGGAGTTGGGGGGGAAGAAGTGCTTGCATTGGAGCCAGGTGACCACCTTGCTTGAAGTCTATTTTTGAGCAGCAAAAGACTGTCTTTGCATTTTGTGAACTCCAAAATCAAGCAAACAAAAGACAAGTTCACTATTTTTGTTATTGTACTTTGAGGCAGCCTGTCCACTAATAAGCTGAGGAGTTGGCAGCATGTGCCTGGGGAAGAATCTTGGATACTTTCAGCTTTGAACAGAATGGGAGAAAATCCATGTGTTTTTAATTACCAAACCAGCCCTCTCCTTAGGGAGCAGGAGAGCCCACTGATGGTGCAGAAAGTGAGCTTCTTGGACTCTTGTCAGGCTTGGTGCTGTGACAACTTCCCTGGGGAAGCCTTTTCCAGTGCTCAACCACCCTCTCAGTGAAGAATCTCTTCTTAGTGTCTAATCTGGTCTTCTTTTCTGATCAATTTGATCAACTGCAAATGGAAAACTAGTTGTGTGGATGGATATTTGGCGTAGCTAACAAGAAAACCCTCAAAATAATATAAGAATCAATAAATCAACAAAAGGAAGCAAAACAACAACAACAAAAAAAAACAACCAAAAAACTCAACCCAAGAATTTTTTACGTAGGTTGATTTGTAGCCTCTGCACTGAAAGTAACTAACTTTTTATGGTGGTGATTGCATGTATTGTTTGTTATTATAAGTATTATAGGAATTTGGCAGGGTTCAAGACTGCTAAAATAAACTGTTATTTTAGGAAACAGCAAGTAAGTTCTGCCTCTGGAGAACTGGCTATGTTTTGAGGACATAATTTTTAATATTACAGTTTTTGTACCGTCTTGAGCAGCTGAGGTGGTTAACTGATACACATTAGGAATGAAGAATTTGTTTATCACATGGATCTTATGGGTCTAGTTGTGACCTCAGAAAGATGGGAAGTATGATAATATGGTTTTTTGTCTGAATTTAAGTTTCTGTGATACTCCTTTTTTAAAGAAAGATATTTAACTTGGTGTTTTTCAGAAAAAAATATCCACTGCTTTTAAAAGGCTAAATGTGTTGTGTCCAAATGGAGTTTAAAAACAGGCTGACCGTGGAGCTACCAGGCTTTCAGTCCATGTAATCAGGTACCTACTTCCAGCAGTTCCCAAGGCCAACCATTTATAAAAGGAGAAATGATATTTTGATTTGGGCTCTTGTAATTATATTTGTCTCACAATACCTTTCAGGGGTTGTCCCAGAAGTTAAATACCTTGTACCAAGATTTGCTTTATCATACACTCTTAAATCCATTGGTGTTCTTAATTATATGTGTGTGCTTTGGGGCAATTCTTGCTTTTTTTGACCCTGACAACTTCTGGCTTCAAGCTCTGCAGTCTGGTTAGACATTTGTGAGACTCTCTTATTTTTATCTCTCCTATAACTTGTAGCTTTTATTGAATTTCCCTTTGTTATGGGACCAAGAAGAGAGAAACTGAAGTTATGACTTCTCTCTGCTAGTCATGATTTTACATTTTTATTTCATCTCTCAAGTCTGCTATCCAGTCTTCAGTCTGCCTTCAAATAAGCTTCTCCACATCCAAAATACTGTTGTTACGGTCCTCTGAGCCTTCTCTGAGTCTCCAGTATTTCCCATGGATTTGGGTGCCTAGCACAGAGTAAGGAAGCAATACTGTTGATTTGATAATGGCACTTCAAAACTGCATTATTCCTCAAGCTAACACACTGAAGGTTTCTTGGTATTGTTTTCCCTGCCTCACTGAGCCGTTGTTTCAGGGTTTTCTGTGACCTCTCCAGAATGGTGCCCATATGAATTTCGCTGAAGGACTGAAGTCTGGATAGCTCTCCTTGAGATGAAATTACTTGATTTACTCTGTTTATTTCAATACAGGTTATCTTTGATGTTTTTAAAGTTGGGGGTTTCCCTTTTGCAAAGATCAATGGCTCTTCTGAGTGATTTTACAGATTAGGACATTTTGGAGAACCGGAATTGGATCTTATTGTATTTTTGGAACTAGGCTAATGTGAAGAAATTCTCATTTCTCATGTGCATATCAAGGGTCCTGCAGTTCCACAGGTTTCCTTTCTTTACCAAGCTTTGCATCAGCAGGAGATGGTGGTTTGCTGAAGTCTGGCTGTTCCCTTACTGTGCTCAGGATTAGACACGAAGTTTTGTCTCTTTCTGGTTTTACTCTCAGGAACAGATCATGGAGAGGAGGGGAAGAATGAGCAGCATGACTCAGTGTATAGCATGCCCTCTCTGTCTGGCAAGCTGTGCAGTCCCTGAGGTTTCTGTCAGCTCAGGCCAGAGCAGTGGTATCTTAGTGCTGACGGGCTTGTGTTTGAGTCTTCCAGGTCTACACACTGTGTGTGCTGGATTCCCCCAGCTGAGCAATGCTCATCTCTGCTTCTATGTCTCATCCCCATCCCACCTATTTTCCTGTGTTGCCTTTATAATGAGTCAAGTTGAATTTCTTTAAAAAAACTTGATAAAAAAAACCCCCTTAAACCCAACTTCCCTCTCTGGCTTTGGCTTCTGGCTGTCATTTCTCAGGTGTCTGAACAATTGCCTCAAGGCTTCTGCTTCTCTGTTCGGTTGTGCTGATTTAAGCTGAACACGGCTGATTTATGAAATATATCTTAAACAAAGTTGGCTGAATAGCAAGGTTTTGTTTCTCTTTTTTTTTTTTTCCCCTCCCTTCATGGGAACTTAATTACTGGGGGGTAGAAATGATTTTGGTGGCTGGTATTTTTCTGCTTTTATTCAATTTTCATGAAAATTAGATCCAAACATAAGTACATTTCCTTCACACTGGAAATTCTAAGAAAATATCGCTTACAAACACCAAAACAAACAAATAAAAATGTATCCATTGCTTGTTTGCTTTGAAGTAATACTTGTATATAATCAAATGACTCCAGAAGCTGGCAGGCAGCTTTAAGAACAACATCAAATGTGATTAAAGCAAATACTCAGTTGGCAACCGTTGGACCTTTGTCACAGTTAAGGCTTCTCAGCATCAGACTTTCAGCACTCCTGAAACACTGTGAGAATGAATAAATAACCATCTTCAGGAAATCTGAGGTGGTCGCATCTATTTGGCCCTTGTCTTGCCATTTCTGCTCCGTGGCGTGCTGCATTTCTGCTCCGTGGCGTGCTGCATTTCTGCAGTGCCTCATGTCAGGCTTTGCAAAGCTGTAGGAACCGGGAAGCTGAGATGCAGAGAAGTGAAGGGATTTGCCTGAGGCGCTCAGATCAAATGTACTCCCAGTTCTGGTGGCAGAAATTGCGACTTGCACGTTTCTCTCTAGGCTCCAGTAATCTGTTGTCCTGTAGGGCAGCACTGTTTGTTTGTGCCTGGGCAGGTCTGGAAGGTGACCTGCCCTCAGGGATGGGTTGGTGGCTCTTGGCTGCAGTGGGGAGGTGAGGCTTTGCCTGTGCTTTGAGCAGGTTGGAGTGGCGATAATAAAACCACACCTGCCCCGCTGCCCAGGACTTGGTTGGCCTTGTAAAGATGAAATTTACTTCTAGAGTGCCTGGGTATCCTAGTCATCATAGAATAGACAGAGACAAGACAACGTTTTATAATTTTTACTCTCCAAAAGCAAAGTGGTCCTTCACCTCAAAAGGACTGAGAAATCTTCTTTGTCATATGCTGCCACAACAATGCTTGTGGCTTTCAGCACTTGAGTTTTGCCATTTTATTTAGTGAAATACTTGTTCTTTATGTCGGTTGTACACTGGGCTGTAGGATGTGGTCAGCTCCTGTAGCAATGCCCTCAGTCTGCCCCAGTGTGCCTCTGTGATGGCTGACAGTCCCAGAGACCTTGCCAGGGAGCTGCTGAACACAGTATGCAAAGAAGTTAGCAAAAAAACTATGGAATTGAGCCCTAGCAAGCAAAAAAATTATTTCAAAGCTGTGACTGAGGCACATTTTTCTGAGCTTGGCAAAGGAGGCTGCGATGAAGGTTGCCTTGGAACTGTCATCATGCTGAAAGGGAGCTCATGGTCTTTGGCTTGAGGATAGGATGTTAGCATAGATTAGAGCCACAGGGTCCTAAATGGTTTGGGTGTCTTAGATAATTTCTGCTTGTGTGAGTAGTCAAATTGGGGCAGCTACTGCAAACTGCTTGATTCCCTAAATGAGATGCCTCTTGCAAGGAGTCAGCAGTGTTCTGGTAACCTGGAAGAGTGTGGGTGACTAATCTAGAGTACAGTGCAAAGGCACACCTCTGGCACCAGCGCTGTGCAGGAGCCTGTGCATTGGCACAGCGATGAATGGAGCTGGTGGACTTGTGTGCAGGGCCATGGTCTGTCAGAAGCTGTCTTGATGAGTAGTCCTCATCCTGTTGCTGCTGGATGGGTGTGGGGATTATTCTGTATTGCCCACAGGTGGGGTTTTTTGCTTGTAAAAACTGAGTCATGAGGTAGGAAAAGCCCTTTACACCATTCTGGGTGTCTGATGCCTGGACACCAGCAGCTGTCAGGTATCTTTCTCAGTAGCACAGAAAAGCGAGGGCTGTGGGGTAGGACTGAAACTCTTCAGCACGAGGGTACCCTTAGAGCACAGAGCTGGTGCTCAGACCTCAGCAGCAGGAGGTAATACTGCTGCAGAGATAAGGGATAAAAGCAGGACTATTGGAGAAATGGAGAATTGGAAATCTGAAGCACTGTCCAGAAGGGAGACATCCACGAAAGGGAAGTGGGATGTGCAGGAAGGAGATGATAGAGCTTTTCCTGTTTGCACTTAAAGGAGAATTAAGAGGATAATCTGCTGCGACAGCTGCCATGTACCTTCTGCACTTCTGCCTTAGTGATGCACCAGTCCTTGCCCAGCACCTGTGGCTGCCAGAAGCCAATAGGGTGATGCAGCCATGGATGACCCCACTGGAGACACTACTCCTTTTGGAAGACGGAAGAACTTGGCTTATGGAGAATAGGAGAACAATTACAAAGAGCAAAATGCTTCCTTTCTGCATGGAGTAGGTGACTTCCACTTAAAGATAGGCTGCAGTATTGCTAATGCAATTCTGAAAAGTTTCAAGAAAGGAAGAAGTAGCAATCAAAGACATTGTTCATAACTAATCTTGTTGCTGAGACCTGTCAAGCCTTTGTATTACTTGAATTGTTTTATTTCCATATTTTAAAACCATCTGAGAAGGAAATTACTGTCCAGCTGTCTTCCAGCTGTATTTTCATAGAGGTTGACCCTACCTGCAGCCTGAGAATATGTTGCCAATTACCTCTCTTTCTTTGGTTACTTTCTTTAAATGCCTTTTCTCCTAGTTCTTGACTAGATGGAGTTTCTCCCCATCAGTCATGAACATAATTATACAGGTGTTGCGACAAGTCTTCAAGCTTTGAATGGTGGTTATGGGAGAAAACATTTAAAAGTATTTCCCCCTTTTGGGGGAGCATGCTCTTTCTAACAGACTGGATGGGCCACCTTCTTTTACTGCCTGTAACCCAGCCAACCCTGCTGTGATCTGGCAGGACGTACTCTGACCTGAGGATCGAGAGGTCATGAGGTCCCATTTCCCTCTTTGGCTCTGTGTTTGACTGCCACTTGAGAACTAGACTGAGAGGCTGTCATAGGGCAGCATTTCTTGAAGTGACCTACTTCTTTCATCTGGCAGTGGCACCTCACCCAACCAGCAAAGCTAGATGTGCCAAATTATGTGCGTGTTTGGTAGCTCCAGAGCCCAGACCACAATCTTTTCATAGAATAGAAGCCAAACCTTGGAGTTGGGCTGGTTCCCTGTAGTTACCAGCTGCCTGGCTTATAATCTTGAAAATGTGCCCCAACACCTAATGTTAATAATTTGTCTATGCAAGCTTTCACCTACATCTTAACTAAGAAGCAAAGATTTGTGCTTTCAACATGAGAAAGGTCGGGGTTTACACTATCCTATAAAAGTTTGTAGTTACGGATTGAACTCCTTGCTTCTGATGTAAAAAAACCCCAAAAAATCAACAAACTAAAATCAGTAGTTCAATACTCTAAGCAGGTATCCCTTAAAAACATGTTAGACAGTCCAGAAAAGCCTGTGCTGAATGTTTTCAAAAAAGTTGTGCGTTACTGGCTTAGAGCAATTCTGGTAAGTTCAGTAGTAAAGCAATATTCTAACCAGGGCAGCAATAGGGAAACTCCCACTGAGAGCTTGCTTAAACTATTTAAAAACTTAAAAATCTTTACTTAAGTCAGAGGAAAATGTTAAAATGTGTTCTTTTACAGAAAGGGATTTCCTTTTGAACCCAGCTGGACATCTTTAGCTTGAAAAGAAAATCGGCAGCACAGGTAGATTCCAAATCTGTTCTGCAAGGGGCTGTTAGTCCCACTGGAAAGATTCCTGAAATGAAAACTTCTCCAGCACAATGAAGTATCAGTAGTGGATCCTTCCCCACAGTGGAAGTTCAGAAACACAAAATGTAGAGCATCAGTCAAGCAGTTTTCTTGAGGTCTTTTACTACTTCATTTCATGAGAGAGGGCAGCCAGTGTTTGCTGTATCAGTTGGTTTTGGGATGGAAGTTTGTTTGGGGTTTTTTTGTTGTTGTGTTTGTTTTGTTTTGTTGTTTGTTGGGGTTTTTTTTAATAGTAGCTCTGAGGAAAAGCATAATAGCAATGAGAGTTCAGCAAACTTCAGCAAAATAGGCAAAGTTGTCTGCTAGAAACTATCATAATTAAAAGCAAACTACATTTGTCAAAATAAATGAACAAAACACAGTTTATGGTACATTAACTTGTTTGCTTACTTGCACATAACCAAATTCTTTTGGATTAGCAATTGGTATCCCACTCATTAGTGAACGTTAATTAGATTCTATTGTGATACTTATTGGCAAATTTGAGAACAGGGAAAGAAAAGGAAACGAGTTACTGGGACCAGGCCCAGTAAACTGCTAAGCACTTTTTGGCTTGATCTGAATTTAAAGGCATTATTTACGATTTCCTTCATAACAGGGGAGAACCAGCTACCTGCAGCCCACCAGGATGGCAGCAAACTTGTGTTGTCTGTCACGGCCCAGTTGCTCTGTGATTCAGGTTTGATTTTTTGGAAGATGTCAGAGGTGTTGCAGACCCTCCTGTGCTGCTAAGCCTGGGCCGGGGTCCGGCGTTCCCCTCGCCCTGTCGTACTGGGGGGAGAGCGGTGCGGCTCAGCCGCTCTCATGTTCCACCCTTTGGAGCTGCAGCTGCCTCTCCTGTTGTGCACAGCTTTTCCAGAAGGTACAAAGTGAGATTGGGGTGAGTCTTGCAAAGCCTTTGCTGATGCTGAGCCTGTGAATACCATTAGTGAAAACTGATCGGAGAAGAAATTCTCATGTTGCTGTTGAGAGAGCTAATGGCTGTGTCTGAAGCGTTTCCATGCTACCGACATGAGGAACGAGGCTCTGGTTTGTGTCACAGTCACAAGCCGAATCCCTGCAGCAGAGGAGGCTTCTACATGTGTTTGAAGGTGGCAGAGGAGCTGTTTTGGCAAATGCATTAATTCTTCGAGAATGATTAGGTGGGGTGGAGTTCTTCCCCCTCTGTATCAAGGAGGTTTCTCTCTTGATTTTTTTAAAGTTTTTATGAGTAAGGTACAGGAAAGAAACTGCGTAATTCATTGAACTGTGCTTTAATCAGATGTTAGCACTTCACAGTTCCATATGTCTTCCTAGGTATCTCAGCAATTTTTTTTGGGTAACAGTAAAACACGAATCATGCCACTGTTATCTCTCCTTGCTTCACCAAGCAGGACTCAAACAAGGAGATCAGTATAGTGATTCCAAGCCAAGAGCCTCAGAGGTTTTTAGCAGAGAAAAGACTGCAAAAGACACTGATGAGGTGATATAGCAGAAGCTCCTTAATGTTTTTAACATCCAGAATGTCAAGGAAGAAGCCATTCTTACTCATACCTGAATGTTGTTTCTTCATCCTAGGTAGCAGGTAAAGAAGCTTGCTGCTCTCTTTGAAGCACTTGTTGATCAGTGTCTCCTGCCTGGCATAGATGTCTGTACCATCTGTGGCCGGGGGTATATTCCTTTATATTGTCCTGGAAAACTTGGCACAGAATTGGTGCTTTCTTGTATACTCTTAATTAATCTCATCTGAAGTGTGCTTCTAATAAACTTATTCTAAGTTTTGTCACCAAACTCTTACTTCTATTAGAAATATGATTGGCATATACATTTAGTGATTTTTTTTTTTAAGAAGTTTCTTTATCTAGAGAAATACAATGAGCAAAACCAGGTTGAAAGAGTTGGTTGTGCTTTTTCTCCAGTGCACCATTAGCTGCATACTGCTGGCAAGTTTGGAAGATTACAAATAGCTATTTTTGATGCTGAACTTCTTATTTTTGGGGTATTACAACCTCACTCTAAAATGCTGAAGTACTTCCAATGACTTCAGAAGAGGCGCAAGTTAATTTCAGAACCTGTGGTAAAGCAGATTGATGAGTAACTTGGAGTAGCTAGAGCATGAAGAGCGATGGGATGTCATAACTCTCTGGAAGAGTCATCTGTGTCTGACAGAACTCAGGATGATGTCATATCTCAAGCCATTCAGGGATCACTGAAGTCTACAGGGATAGGTTTTTACCCTTGTTGTCATGGGGAATCATCTGGATCAACTCCAGGCTGCAACTTGCTTGGACCTTCTGGTTCCTGGCTGAGAATATTTTTCAGGCATGCTGGAAACATGGTTCATTTAGCAAGACTTATCAGCAAAGCCAAGGGCTGTGTTAAGGTTAATATTCCTGCCTAAGAGAAGGTTTCTTGCATCATTTCCATATGGGTATTTTTATTTTGCTGCAATTGATGGCTAGCACTTAACCAGAGCATCTTTGGTTACACAGAGCTGAATGTTTGAATCCTGAGCTGTCAGGTCCATGGCCAATGGTTGAAATACAAAGATTCAAATTGGATACCTTCGTACAGAATGCAATTCAAGGAATGACAGAGTAGTTTGGATTGGAAGGGACCTTTAAAGTCTAGTCCAATCCACCTGCCATGGGCAAAGATGTCTACAACTATGTCAGGTTTCTCAGAGTCCCATGCAACCTGACCTTGAATGTTTCCAAGGATGGGGTACCTACTGCCTCTCAGGGAAACCTGTGCTAGTGTTTCACCACCCTCATTGTAAAAAACTTCTTCTTTATATCTAATCTAAATCAACTGTTAGTTTAAAGTGACTGCTTCTTGTCCTATTGCAACAGGCCCTGCTAAAAAGTTTATCCCCATCCTTTTTATAGGCCCCCTTCAAGTACTGAATGGCCACAGTAAGTTCTCCCTGGGGCCTCCTCTTCTCCAGGATAAACAACCCAACTCTGCTTTTCCTAACAGGAGAGGTGTTCCATCTCTCCAGTCATTTTTGTGGCCTCCTCTGGACCGGCTCTAGCAGGTCAGTGTCCTTTGTGTGCTGAGAGCCCCAGAGCTGGATGCAGCACTGCAGATGTGGTTTCAAGAAGGTGGAGTAGAGGGGCAGAATCACCTCCCTCTCAGCTCATGAGAATTTCTGAGCTCAGGTCCTTGAGATAACTTATTTAACTCTTCCTATGCCCAGTTTCTCTCATTGTGCTGTGAAAACACTGAAGGTGCCTGTCTTGGTCCAGTCAGTAAGTGGAAAAGTAGAAGTGAGACTCTTCTAGGGTGTGCACTACGGTTGCATCAGCCTTTTGACACCACTTGGACTCAGCTGGGCTTTGGTTTTTTGTACCTGTCATTAAAAACTTAAACACTGAAGAAGGACATAATTGCAAGAATTTTGTATTAGGATTATTCTAATAAAAGCCATATGAGTTAGGATTCTTAAAACCCATTCACTAGGGGCACATCAGTTCCTGTCTTGATCTAGTTTCTGGGATTTTTTAAGATGACTTTATTCTGTGTAAATTAAAACCAAAACTGAGACCAAACTGATTTTGAGGAAATTATTAGACTCTGTGGAAATGAGGATAGTGCTTCTGGTGTTCTAAAATTATGCTTTCAACTTCTGCACCAGGAGTATCAAGTTGGGACTTTTCCACAGTCATTTAAATCTTGCTGAGTGCTTTGAGTTTATCAGCAGGAATACATGATGTGTTCTTCCCTTTCTACCCTCTACCCCCTCCCACAACTTTTTATTTCTACATGATTGTGCCCTATTGGATATAAAATAAACATTCTTTCTCCAGAAGGCTCTGTGATGGAAGGAAGAATAGAGATCTGCTCTTCCCATGGTGACAGAATGCCTAAATAAATAGTTGTCAGTATGAGCATAGGAACTGAAGCAATGGTACTTTAACCACGAGGAAAAGTGTTCAAAGAGCTATTGGTAGTAAAAGAAAATCAGCTAAAAATAAGTCTGCCCCTTCCTAATGTTGCATGGTGGTTAGAAGGGAAATATTTATCAATTTTCTATACCTCCCCTTCCCCCTCTCCCCTTTATTTGAAAATTGTCATTCAATGCCATAAGGGGATTGTCAACAACTGGGTGTGCACTGTAAGTATTTTTTTTTCACCCAGTAAAACCTCTTTTTTAATTGGGAAATACCAAAAATAGCTGCCTTCCTGCAGGAGGATGGAAAGTGCTGCAAAATGAGATCTCACTCACAGAAAAATGTGTGCCTTTGTTTTAAAGACAGCAGTAAAAGGATTTGTTTTGGGTGTTAAATATGTCAGCATTGTAAAGAGCCAGCAACCCACTTTGTTTTTAAATGTTTAAATAATTGTTCCTATGCTATGCTGCCGTGAATTATGATTAATTATACGAGTCACAACTTGGTAAGAACCAACCCGTGAATGAAATATTATATTCAAGGGTTTATTTTCCTGCCTTTTTTTTTTTAATTCGTGAGTTTTCTAATTTAAAAAAAAAAAAAAAGGCTGGCTAAGAGAGGCCAGCTGGCACTATTATAGAGTGATAGGGGAGAGCTGTGAGCATCGAGGAGGCACAGCGTGACGGAAGGCAGCCAAAAGGATTAAGGTATCTTAGAACTTCTTTGCCTCAGGCTTAGTCTGATGGCAGAGGGAACGTGTAATTCCTGCTTTATTTTATTTGTGGCACAAGTGAGGAAGGGGGTTGGAGTTCTCGTGGCACAGTTTGAGGGATGGGGCCAGTGGAGCTGCTGCTGAGGCGTCGTGGAAGTGCAGAGGGACAAAATGGAAAAGATGTTTTAGGTCACCTTTTTTCTAAAGCTGCCTTGCTGTGGGTCTGTTGGCATAAAAGGATAGTGGACGGGGCTGTCCAAATGGCAGAGGTTTCAAGGGAGGATTGGGAGTAATGGAAGAGTGCTCTGCTTCAATATTAATGCTGGGTTGGCAGAACTCTGCAAATATTTTCAACTATTTTCACTGGCCGTTCAGGGACTACGGTTGCCTCCTATATTAGACAAATGTCCCGTTTAACCTGTAAGAGGATAGGCTGCCTTTTATTTCTGCCTTTTTTTTTTTAAATAAACAACCACAGTAAAGTAGTGGATACTGATATCTTTGAAAATTGTTTTTGTGAAAATTCAGGGACTTCATTTTATATTCCAGAGATATCGATACCAACTTTTCTGTGTGCACCTATTTGCATGCTTATACACACACATACATGTATTTATAGGTCTATATATATACACTGAAGGCCCACAAAATTAATGATAAGTTCAAAGAGGCCCACATTCTAGTTTGAAATTTTGATATTTTTTTAAGAATCTATGTGTGAAGTTGATGGTGTCACTTTAATGCTTTCACTGGCAGTATCTCTTAAATACTTTCATACTCATTTTTAAAACATAGGTACTTGTGCCTCTTATCTTCTGCGGCCACTGTTCTAGGAAAGAAAATCAACATTCTTTGTAGCTATTTTACTTTCAAGGTGTTGAGCCCTTGTGCCCTAATCTCTCTCGGAAGGGATTGTAGGAAGTGAAGTGCTGACTTGCTGCCTATATTTAAATCCTCTTTGAGAACTTTTAATCTTTTTTATTTAATATTTTCAAGTCAGGTTGCAGCACAAGACTGCTCACAACTGCAGGGAGACTTGCCTTTTGGGAAGGCGAGCACAACCTGTTTTTTGTGATGATTGAGATCTGGACTGTGGCATGTTTAGCCAGCCCTCAGGGTAGAGGTTGGCTGGACCTTAGGAAATGCACTTAAGTACACAGACATGCACCTTGTGTAAAGCTGCTCATACTTCTGGAAATACCCAGAGGGTGTGCCAAAAGGCTTATTGCTGGCAGTTTGGGGTTGACTAACATCATTGCCTTAGCTGGGCTGAAATGGCCTGAGCTAAAGGCCACCCAACCCTTTGGATGCTATTTACAAAAGTAATTTGAGGAAACTCTGAGAGCTGACAGAGATGGGCACATCTCAGAATGGTGGCAGGTGAACACTGTTACAGAAGGAGCACTAGTTCTTTTCAGTTCCGAAATTGGAAATCCTTGGGTTTTGCCTTACCGGAGTCAAACTTTTTGGAAGGAAATCATTCACTTCTCCCATACCTCTGGGGCGTTCCTCAATCAGAGCCTTGAGTGTTTTATTTAACGTACTTGTTTAATTTTTTGGTCCGATTGAGGTTTTGGAGTTGCGGGTTATGATTTGTGTTTGTCGTTATGTGACAAAAGTATTTTTTCTTCTTAGCATGTGTGTTCTTTATAGCTTCCTAATATAATCTAAGCACTCTTTAGTGCAACTTGACTGGCCAAAAACATAACAAACGACAAATGCTTTTATTAATATTTTTTTTGCTTTATTAAATAGCCATAATTGATGCAAGATGAGCCCACACCTTAGGAAGAAGTAGAAGAAAATTGCAGCTGGCAAGGTTAAAGCCTAGTCTGAAGTGAGTGTTGATAAGGCAGATGTGAAGAGGGAGGCCATGTTGTCACTGTGGCAGTGTTAAATTTCTCTCCCAAAACAATTGCATGTAAAGCTCCACCTATGTGGCTAATCATGTTTGCATTGTTGAATGTTTCCATAGCACAGCAGTGCCCGCGTGCTGCTTTAGATTAGATTAACTGCACACTGTGTTGAATAGATAGCATTTTACTAACTCTGTGTCAAATGATACAGCCACTATGAAGTGACTGAAGCAGCATCTTCCCCCTGCCCTACCCAAACCTGCAGGCTTGTCTCCATGAGGCCATTTAAAATCATTAGCATCAACAGCTTAGTAGGGCTGACCAGAAGAGGGGATCTGAAAAGATTTTCTGTTTCTTGGAGAGGGAGACTGTTTTACTTGTAGAAGAACATTAATTTTGAAAAGCAATGGTCCCAAAATCCCTTACAAAGGGAGAGCATCGCCATTTCTGTTGCACAGCAATTTTGTGATCAAGTCCTGGATGTACAGTCCTGCATAGACTAATACCTGGAAGTAGGTTATTAAAGAGAAGAAAGGTTTTTCTTGCCTAGATACTTAGGTCCTAAGTAGAGATACTTATTTTTTTTTAATCTAGATAGCAAGGGAGGAGGTGTAGTATGAGCAAGGTGCACTTTTATTCATGCAGCAGTAGCATATGCTCCTGTGGGTACAACTCTCTCAGGTGGCTGATGTGGGGATGTCACTGTGTGCACATCTATCTTCAAAGCATCTTGGCAGTTTGTGGACGCTTGTTTTTGTACAGAGGCAAAAACAAATACACAGTTGTGGCAGTGTGCATTGCTTGACAAGGTGAGTTTGTTTCCAAAGCACAAGCCTCTCCATTCTGCTTATTTTTAGGGGGTGGGGGAAAACTGATTAAAATTAGTTCGGAGGAACAGAAGCCTTGTAGACCACTTTAAAGCTCTGCTGACTGCTGCTCGGATGGACAACTGCCACTGGTTTTCTTCTCAGTACATTCACAGTGTCATGACTCAGGCAAGCAGATACTCAATTATTAATGACTTATCTACAAAGAAAAATAATTAAAAACAAACCCAAAGCAATAGAGCACTTAATTAAGAGTTAGTGGTGGAGTTTCCGCTGTCTCTTAATGGAAAGCTTCCAAGAACAATTTACCTTCCAGAAAGAGTACCTGCATCAGCCTGCCTCATTAAAGATGCTTCTCGCGTAAACTAGAAGTTGGATCATACTTCTAGGCAGGCAAATAAACTTATTGATTAGACACTAATTGGAGTTCTGCAGAGCGGAAGGGAGCCCGCATATATTTCAGAGACTTCATGTAGAAACTTGCATTGCTGTTGCATTGTTGATGATCCCAAGAACGCTTTACAGGAGGCCTAAGGAAACTTTGTCCTAGAGATGAATTCTGGGACATTTTGCTCCTCTATCTTTTATGGCATCTCTTGGTATCTGGCTGGCTTAGAACTCCCTTGGGCATTTCAGCAAAGTCATTGTTACTGTCCTTGCTTTGTGTAGTACCATAGATTTTGTCATTGTTCATTCCTTTTCCATGTCTTAAAAAAACAATCTGTAGCAAACTTCCCCCAAAATAGAAGGAAAATCTAAATGTCTTAGGTAGAATTGAGGTATTTTGAAAATGCAAGTTAGCAGTACCTACCTGTAAGATGTAAATCCCTTGTGGAAGAGCTGTGTATGCAGCATGTGCAAATGAGTGTTTATCTCTCCAGGAGGACACATCCAGCCTGGCTCCTGCCTTCTGCCCTATTTCCCTGGAATTCTTTTCCGTAGCAGGACTCTCAAGCTACTCCAGTTTGGAGAACACAGGCTTACCAAGTCTTAGAGCAGTAAGACCTGCATGAATAAAAAGCTTGTTTGGGTCTTAGGAATTCAGTGGTCACTCTTCATGGGGCAGAAAGAATATAATATAATTAAATAAAATCAACTCACTACAGTGGACTTGAATTTCTGAAGGTGTTTATTTCCTCACATCTCTGTCTGATTTTCTATGTTGCTGTATGCTTGCTGCTTTCACAGAGTCATAGAATGGTTTGGGTTGGAAGAAACGCTTTCAAGTCAGAGCTTCATCCAGCCTGGCCTTGTCTTTGGTGTCTTCCTCCCTACCCTGTGTTTCTGTGATTTTTTTTCTCTCCATGTGTGTAGTGTAAGGTCTTTATCTTTGCAGTCCTGTTCCGTTCCCCTTCCATCTGTGAATGTGTGTCAGTAATTCCTGAGGATGCACAAACAGAAAGCATGCTAAGTCTCTAAATGCAATTTGGTAGCTGGAAATAAAGAACGAAACCAGCAGGATGTGACCAGCAATGGCTTTGCAAACCAAAGGGGTGAGTTTTGTGTTAAATGAAGTCACAGTCCTTACTCTATAATTTTTTGTTGTTTTGAAGTGCTGGCAGTTTCATTGCTGGAGGGTTTTATTTCCCCTTTACTCCTCTGTATGCTGTGTTAGCTGACAGTAACTGGCTGATGAGGTAAATGATCTCATGACATTACTCTCTGTGATGTTTTTGTTTTGCTTTCCCCCCCTCGAGACATGATATGTGGGAGGAGGGCTTTAATTTAATTACTCGGAAAGAAGAGTCGGTGAGTGGTCACTCAAGATCTTGCAGAGGGTTTTAACCTACAACTCGTTAGTGTGACTGGTAAAAACCCCAACTGGGCAGGCAGCTTTTTGTAGTCATTGTGGTTATCTGCTTTAATTATGTTACTATGTTCCCTATGTAGGAGTAAGAAGCCAAAATAAAATTCTGTAAGTAAGCTGTTAATGAATGTTAAGTCACTCAATTTCTGACTTTTCAGGTAAATTTGAGATAGTAAATAGTTGAAACCTTGGCAGTGTTTGTTCTAAAACTTGTCTCTGGCTCACCTGAGCTTTCTCAGAGGATTAGAAGAAAAATTCTTTAAGCTGTAAATTTTCTGTCCATTGTGTTTGAGTTGTGTGGGTAACAGAGGCTCAAGAGTGGCAGGATGCCCTTTACATGGATGGGTAGAGAAAACAGCATTTGAGACATTGGTCTCCTCCTGTTTTGCATCAATGATGGACCCAAATTCAATGACAGAAGAATTGAAAAAGGAAGAGTTAAGTGTTGTCCCTACCTGCAAGGTGACTTCTGCAGCAGTGTTGTCATGGCATTCATGTCCATGTTGCCATTCTGAGCCCTTGTTCTCCATGTTTATTTAGTAAAGTTTTGTTTTCTCTGAAGGCTCAGCTTACCACAGCCTTTTGGCATGTGCAGGCACTTGGTTGGCACAGCCAACAAAGCAGGCACCTTCAGAGGGGCTTTGTCAGATAATGCTTCCCGCAAGTGAAGATATCTAGGTATTTTTTTCTTTCTACTTTAGCTGTTTCTGAAACTTAACTATTGGTCTATCCAAACCTGTATACTCTGAGTTTCTGTAAACCACCTATGATGAGAAAGCTGAACAGAGCTGCTCCTGCCAGCAGCTCATCCATTACAATGTGGCCCTCCATTGAGAACAGCATGTTCTCCCTCTTGAGACAAATAAATACCTTTTGAAAGGTAACGTGCTAACTGTGTATTTGTGTCTTGTGTTACACATGATTCCTGACATACCTAATTACCTTGAAATTACAGATAAAGGTCCCTTTATACTGACGACAAAAAATATTTTTGTTGTAACTTCTATTTATAAGAACATGGCATTTTTTAAAAGACAGTTTTAAGTAAACCTGTTTATTCTCTAAGTGCAGCTGTAAAACTGGTTCAAAAGAGGATTGTCGATTACCCTTAAAACTACAAGATAAATTTTGGTCCATTTAAGAACTTAGTGTGTGTGATAGAAAACAGTCCAGCTGAAAGCATGTGGTGTAGCTGCTCCTTTTCACATGTAGGATGTTTGTCAGCAGGGGGTTGTTTGGGCTTTTTTTTTGTTTCTGTGATTCTGTTACTAAATGTTAGAGGAAGCTTAAGGAAAATATCATCTGAATTTTTAACCTTGCTGAACAGCCAGCCTGCTCTGAAGCTCCTGATTAGTGCAGAATTTGATCACAAAGCATGATTGAGAGTAGCAGCTTGTCACTGTGTGTGATTAATGACAGCTCCACCTGCCATGGAGCTTCCTAAGTGGTAAAAGCAATCCAAACTGGAGTGTCCTCTTCACTCAGTCGCAATTTAGGTTGCAGATTTATTCCCTCATCTCCTCCCCCCTGGGCCCCCCCGAATAGTGTGAAGCTGAAAGAAATGATCAGAAATACCTGCAAAGATTCAGGATTACAACAGGAAACTGCTGGCTGGTGAGGGGAAGTGGTGGCGCAGAGCAATGCAGGTGTGTTGATGCTTTTGGTTGAGGGTCAGTAGAATGTATAAATCCCAGTGTGCTGTGTTTCTCCTGGCGGAGGTACGGCTGGTGCAAGGGGCTGCACAGGGCTAGTTCAGGTGCATTCACCTTGCCCAGGCAGGGTGACCCACTGTCTATCCAGCCTGCTCTGACTAGATTTTAGCCATTTTTCAGGCTAGTTGCGTGCTAAGTCTCAATGAGAATTCTTGCTACTTTCTTTTTTTTTTTTTTTTAAATTTTTATAACATCTGCAACACAGCACCTCTCCCTGTTAAGCTCATGTTCTGCTGACCAAAACCCTCACAGCAGTAGGAGCAAGCCTATATATGCCCTACTTGGCTTTTGAGAGCAAATCAATTTGGTACTATACCTGGACAAATGAAGGTACCTGAAATATATTCCACAGTAGTGAATGATTTCTGCACGAATGGAGTCTTGCAGATACACCTGGTCATCCTGACTGATCTCGCTAGCGTTATTATGGAGCGGAGTCTTTCGTGTGGCTGTGGTTTGCACCACAAGCCCAGATTATAGGGACCTGCCTGGGGAAAGTGTGTATTTCTCTCTAATGGGCAAAGAAATTAAACTTCTACCAGAAACAAAGCTATCATTAGTGGTAAGTAATGTGCTTCAAAATTGTATATCAGTGAGAGCCTGCTCCTTTGCTCTCCTGCCTCTGGTAAACACTCCACATAAATGATGCTTACAGTTTTGTAGCTGACAGATCTGAAATAAAAATACATTTTAAAAAAAGAAATGTTTTTCTGGCATTCTGCCCCAGCTGCAGGTGGTTTGTTCTGGTAAGGCAGGTGGTGGGCACAGGGATGCCCAGGGCAGTGATAATGTCTCGTGGTAGGAAGCACAGACAGGCTGGGGGAGTCTGTCCTAGCTCTGGAGGAGAATTTGAGAGGTGGCCTTGGATTGCGAGAGTGACTCAAGCACATTCTAGCACTGATCACCTTTCTTAAAATAAAAGCTGTTTGCATTTGAGGCAGTGAGGGTGGGATTTGTCTCCCCTTACCTCAGACATCTAAGTTTAAGCTCCCTGCCCCAGGGTGCCTGCATGAACAGGAGAAAGAAATAGACTGCCCTGTCTGTGTGCCTGTTGTGAAACTGTTGGTGCTGAGCTTAAGGTGGGCTTGGTGTCTCTCTCTCTTGGTCTGTTTGTGCTGATGACCTGTTCCCTATTGTTCACCTCGTGAAGTTCAGCAAGGCCAAGTGCAAGGTGCAGTGCATGGGTCAGGGCCATCACCAGTGTCAGTGCAGCCCGGGTAATGCACCTGAGGGTGTTGGCCGATGAAAGACTGAATGTGACTCAGAAACATGTGCTTGCAGCCCAGAAGGCCCGTTGTGTCCTGGGCTGCATCAAAAGCAGCATGGCCAGCAGGTCCAGGGAGGGGATTGTGCCCCTCTGTGCTCTCTGGAGGTCTGTGTCCAGCTCTGGGGTCCTGGGTACAAGACAGACATGGACCTATTAGAGTGGCTCCAGGGGAGCACCATGAAAATGGTCAGAGGGCTGGGAGGGTTTTCTTGTAAAGACAGGCTGAGACACTTGGGGTTGTTCAGTGCAAAGAAGGTTCTGAGGAGATCTTACTGTGGTGTTTCAGTGTTTAAGGATGCTTACCAGAAAGCTGGAGTGAGGCTTTTTACTAGGGTCTGTAGTGGCAGGACAAAGAGTAACCACTTTAGGCTGAAGGAGGGCAGATTTAGATTGCATGTAAGGAAAAAAAAAAATTATGATTCAGAGGGGAAAAAAAAAAGTGGTTTAGAGAAAACCACTCTGGTGTCAGTCTGTGGTTGCTCTGGATGTAGGGTTGCTGCTGCATTTGGTACAAATTTAGCATGAAACTTTCTGCTCTGGCTGCCTCTGCGGTGCTGCTTGCTTTCAGCGAGCCTTCCCGGTGTTCTCGGCAGGGTAAAAGCTTGACACTTCATTTTAAACAAAAATATCAGTTTCCAGAGCTTCTGTTTTGAATGCAATATGAGAGAGTGTGTGTATAAATACTTTCTCTGGCTCATGCCTCCGTCTGCAGCGTGAATTAACATCAGTGTTTTGTCTTCACAAAAATGTTACCACATTATGTTGTTACGTGCCAGTATGACAACCTAATAGGATCACTGCTTCCAACTTTACCCCTCTCCTTATTGTGGGAAATGATACCAATTTAGCTAATGAGGAACCCAAATACAAACTTGCAAATATTTGTGTTTTGGCAGGCTGGTGTGTCTGCAATACATGGGCCTGTCTCTCCTAGTCCTTTGGTTTCAGAAGATGATACACTAGTTATTTCCATTTCCTGTCCTTACCACAGAGTCCAAAGAGCCGCATCTCTTAAAATGTGGCATAGAAGGTAATGTCTGGAGAAGTATTTGATCTGATTTGTCTTAAAAATGTGTATTTGTGGGGAAGAGAAATACTAGGAGGTGTTTGGATGATAGGAACTTTTAGAGTGCTTTTATTAATAGGTTAGCATTGCTAAGTATATGAGCACATCAGCTCATCCTTTGAGGTGTTAAGGAAGTATTTCTGTTCCTAATTGAATTTGAGGCCAGCCAGGGGGGGCTGTGGTCTGGCCCAAAATCCCAGAGACCCTGGTAAAAGAGGCGGTGAGAACCCAGTCCTAGGAGTTCTGTTTCCTCCCAAGCTGATTGGAAGCAGGATGTACAACATCTCGGGTGTGTAGAGGAGCATGGCTTTGAGACACCATGGATATTCTTTGGTCCTGACACAGTTCAGGTGATCCTGGCTGTTACCCAGGCCAGGTAGCAGTATCATCATGCCTGTGGCAGTTCTGTGTACAACTTGCAGCATGATCAAGGGAATTAAGCTCAGAAGACAGTAGTTAAAGACTTACCTTATTTCCTGCAAGCTAAGAGGATACAGCTGGGAACCCGTCTTGCTGCCATGTGATGACTTGCAATGATTTGATCAAGAATCTTAATTTCTGGAGAAATTAGATCATTGATACTGCAAAGCTAATAATATTTTTGTAAATGGTGTGAAACTGGTGGTAGTTGTGGGGTCTTATTCCTTTATGGCTATTTTATTTTGAGCAGTTATGCAAAACAAATTATATTTATTTGGTTGATACCAAAATATATTCCTGTTCTGTAATTTTGATGTCTTTCCTGATACATAATTCAGTTACTGCCTTAAAGGCAGAAAGAGCTTTAAGTGTGCTGTTGTTTACTTCTATCAAAGTAGGATTTTACCTGCTGACCTATGAAGGACTCTTAAAGTTAGCTTTGCTGTACACGAAATGCTATTCAACTTAGATAAATCTAAGCAGAGTGAATATGTATGTTGTGAAGTCCCAGTGATGTGCAGAAAATGTAGCATAACTACATGTTAAAGTTGCAAAATAAAAAAATAAAAGCCTTTGGTAAAATTGCTTAGCTGATAGCTGAGAAACCAGATGCTTGTTTAGAAGCAAAGAAGTAGCTTTGGTTTCCAGAAAGTGGAAAACAAGTATTAACGTAACTGCTGTCAGAAAAGGGACTGTAAAAAGGTGAAGTCTTGCTCAGCAGGTCTGTTTCTAGCCTGTATTTCAGAGTCTGTTTTTCATATTTTCTCCTCCCCCTTCCTCCTGATGCACGCTTCTGCTCGTGTTGGTTTTGCAGAGCTAGCACAGCGCTGATCCAGGGGGGCCGGCAGATGCAGGCGTTGGAATTACCGACAGCTTTCCAAACTGTGCCTCGCCGGCAGCTGCGTGAGCCCCGTGGGGACAGGGGGATGTACAGGTGTCCCCATGCACGGGCTTGGCCCCTGGTCCCAGCGCTGCTGGGAGTGATGGGCAGTGAGGAAAGAATCCAGCATGACTCAGGAGTGTGCTGTGGGAACGTTGAGAGAGCATCTTTTACTTGTAAACTGAGACTTGAGATAGAAGTCTGGAATCACAGTAAATCAGGAATATCACATAGCCTCCTAAAGTCTTTTTTTACCTCCTCTTCTCGTCCGTGTACACTCAAAGGAAATCTTGTTTTCAGTCCACTTGGAAGAAAGCTGGTTGCTTGGAGTATGGGAAGAGAATAAGAAAAAAGCTGAAACTCTGGTTTCTTCTATTTGGAATGTTCCATTTTGTGAAAATCGCCTCCAACTGATAAGGCTGTGGAAAAAGTTCTCTGTGAATTCAGGGCATTTTGTGCCTTAAAGGCTTCTCCCTCAAGAAGCAAAAAAAAAAAGAATAAAAGGAAATCCAACCACCCAATTAAATATTGGAATTTTGAAAACCTAGACATAGCAATTAAACACAGCCCCTTCCTCCTTTTATTTTTCCGCCTATTCTAAACAAGCCCAAAGCACTTTGTGAGCTACAAATGGAGGTCATACAACACAACCTAGTCCCTGTGGTCATTAGCCAGAAAACTGAAATACAGATGTCTCTGGGGCAAAACCAAGTAGTTTTTAAGTAGGACACAACTTTAGGACAAGAAAAGAATGTCATCGAGCTGAGCTGAGATTTTCAAGGTAAATAAAGAAGTTGAGCCCTTAGGTTGTAATTTTAAAGGTCTGCAGACAGCTGGCAGAGGGACCACAGCCTTAAATATGTATTTATTGTTGCATTTACCTCTGTCTTCAATGCCCTTTCTTACCCCATCTCCCCCTCAATACGTGAAGTTTAGTTTGTAGCATCCTATTTTAAAGTCAGTATTTGGAATTTTTGTGGTTGTTCATTTAAAATGTCATGGGAAGGTTGAAAGTCTTTCTCTTCAGCCAAAGCATAGGAAATTTTTTCTTAAGTTGGAATAATTTCACTGCTGTGGTAACTGGGGAAATAAAATAATCCTTGTGGAACCTGCCAAAATGGAAGCATAAACAGAGGCTTTGAAAGCCCACATTTCAAATGGAAAAAAGAGCATGTTATCAAGCTGTGATGGTTGATAGATGTTTGCAGTATTTTGACAATAAAGGCCCTAAACTGTATTTAAAAAGTAAAGGAAAACATTGGGTTTTTTAATAACTAGTGTTTTTTAGAAGACACTGTTTTGCTAGATTCCATCATCTCACTTAATTGTTTCATTAAGTTACCAATATTCATTGTAGCAGTTACAATTGGGTTTATGTTTTAACTTTAACCTACAATAGTGGTATCCTACAGGTTGCAGAAGAGTGCCCAAAGACATAAGTCTGAACAGTGTTGTTGTGAACGTGGGATTTGTAAGTCTTCCTCTTCTGTTAAAGGGTTTTTTCGGAAAAAAATTGATGATTCCACTGTCTGGGGACTTAGAATAATTTTTACAAGTGTGAGAAGTGGTCTCTTTGGTCACTCTGTGTAGAACAACATTATGGGAGGTGTGGTGAAGCTCGTGTACTGCTGCAGGGTGGTGGTGGATTGATGTGAATTTAATGGCACTTTCTGGCAAAAGTCTTTACAGAACTGGCTGCATGAGACTCAGGAAATGATAGATTTGCTTTTTGGGATGTTTATGAAGGCAGTGCTGCCTCTCTCCAAAATGAGTGGTCAGGCAGGATTCTTCATGACAGGTGCCCCCAGCTTGTATTTCTACCTTGGGCTGTGGTTTGTTAAGCAACCAGCCCTAATTTTTGGAAGCTGGGGGGGAACATGAAGCCAGGGTCTTAGTAATGAGATGAGTGATACTGAACTCCCTTACAGAGCTAAAGTAACGTTTACTGCTTTTCCTAGAGTTGTATGATGTTATTTCAACAAATGGAACCCCAAGCATAATGTCTACGGGAGAGGATAATGGTATTAGATGGGAATAAGTGCATGGTCTTCCTCCATAACCCACCTCCAGATATGGTGCTGACCATAAATCTCTGGCCAAGGCTGGTTCTAATATTAAACAGGACTCTGCATTTTAATGGGATGAGCATACAGCTGAGACATTAGCTCATGAGTCTTAATCCACCACTGCCTATGATAATTCATTAACTTTTCTGTCTGTCTGCTTTTGAAGCTGTGAAATGGGTAAATTCGTAATCCCTTCCAGAGGAAACTCTGGAAGGCTTCCATGGCATTAAATCCTACTCAGGGAGCGACCCGGGGGGAAGCCCTTGTTCCAAGGATGCTGCAGCAAGGTCCTTGGAAGTAACGTGTCTTAGAAGAGAGAAAAGGACCAAGATCTCCATGAGGTTCACTGTCCAGTAGAAAAGTGTGGAGGTTGTGGATAAATACCCTGGGGGTGGCCTCTCCCAGCAAGGGCTAATGGGAAGCTGCCTGGAAGCTGTGTGTTGGGAAGAGGAAGTTGCTCTGGAGTCCTTTCCTCTAGTCTTCCCAATGTCCTTTGCTTGCTCTCTTTTGTTAACATGGGTTTTAGACCTTCTCTCATCCCCCCTGCTGTCTCATTTTTTCCTCCCGTTTTTTTTCTTTGCCTCAGAAACATCATGACAAAATAGAACAGGATTTACAAAATGACGTCACCCACATAAAGCATGTTGCCATTTGTTTTTGTAGGGTCTGCCTCTTTTTCTGCACCTGCTGCCATCTCTGCTATTTTGATGTGCTTTACAGAGCAGGCAGTGCCAGTTGTGCATTGCGGATAAAGATATAACAGTGGTTTGTCCCAGATGATTTTAACATGAAAATAATAAGTGCAGAGTGCTAACTAAAATCTAAATACCCATAAAAGAACAAGATGCAGTTCCTCTCAGGTGATGTTTGCCACTTCTCAATTCAGTTTCTCCTAGTCATCTGCAAGGTCATTGGGGAGGTCCTGCAAATCCTGTGTTTAATTTGATAATTTAACTTTGTCCAGATGCTTGTTGTTTAGGTTTCTTGTTGCTGTGGCTGTTGAGAGTGATCCTGCTGGGTCTGTGAACACCCCATCTGTCTGACATGAAGTCTGAGTGGAAACATAAGCAGTAAATGTACAGTAAACCTGGCTGGTTGCTGGGTATGGTTCTTTTCTCTAGGATGGGGTTTTATGCATAAGGATAGTGCAGCAAAAGCACTGCAATATCCTTATGCATCAAACTCTTAAAGGCTATTAGTCTTTGACTTCAGTGTTTTAGATGAACATTGTTTCATGAGTGGTAACTTTTAACTGATCTCTCTGATTCAAATAATGCTAATTTAATATGTATTTCTGTTGATATATGTGATGGGGAGAGAGCAACTTCTCAGCAGATGCACAAGCTGAATTTAATTCATTGCACTGAAGAGAATCATGGGTTTGGTTTGTTTAGGGGTTTTTTTAAGAGATTTTGACATAATTCTTTCAAAGACAGACTCTTTGTAATTTAATGTCTGGACTTCTTTTCCTTTTAAAAATGGGAAAATTGTTCTTTCCTCCAGCTATTTTCAGTGAGTCAGTTCCTAGAATTTTATAGAGAAAGGATAATATTTAGGTCATAGGAAGAAGGCTGTAGGAAGTTGCCTTCAAATGTACTGTAAATATCATAGCAACAGTTATGAAAGAAGGAAAATTGTAGCTTCTCACAGTATTAAAAATCAAGTAGCTCCGTTAACCTATTAATTAAAACCAAATGAAATGCAATGTAGTGCCACAGTAGACTCTGTGAATGAAGCAATAAGATTTTCTATGAAAAAGGAGAAGTAACCATCCAAGAAAAGTAAAAGTGGGAAGATTAAGCTGGAATATTTTTTCATTTAAATAGAACAAACTAGAAAGGAAAAAAATCATAGTTCTGTTGTCCAGCAAAAAAGGCTCTGTAGCTTTTCAGTGGACAGCCAAATCTTTGGGACTGAAGAGCTGCAGATGCCATCCAGGCCATACACATATCACAATGTTGACAGATTTGCAAGGGTAAATAAAAATTGAAGAACTGTGGACATAAAAACCTTCCTCAATGTAATATTTTTTCTGAAAAGAGGTTTTTTTAAAGCCTGGGAATGGCTTGACAGAAATTGTTAAAAATTAATGAGTTTGGGGTTTTTTTTAATTGTTTATACCAAAGCTGTGCAGTATCAAAGAAGAATGTTAGAAACTGGCCTAGATAAGGGTTCAGTTGAGTACAGAAAGTCCCTCAGTGGCACCTGGTCAAATGAAGAAGTTAATCTCTTCTCTCTCACAGGCTATCAAGCATTACACTTTGGCTCGTGGGTGAGTGCTCATTAGTGACTGGGAGCTGCTGGTATTGCTTTTCAAGGGCCTGGAGAGACATTCTCTGGAGTGTTGTGACTCAGCTCAGGGAACGCGCAGTCAGGCCAGAGGAGGCACTGGCATGGCTATGTTTCCTCATCTTTCCCAAACAAGGGGGTTGCTCGAGCTGCTGAACGTCTCCGAGGCCGCTGCTGTGGCGGTGCCCAGGCAGAGTGCTGCAGCCTTGGAGCTGGCTGGGCAGAGAAGGCAGTGCAGGTGTCCTGGAAGGATGGGTGCACAAGAGGTTTTCCTTGAGTTTTGCCTCAGTCCAGCCCTAGGCGTGCTCCTGAGGAAAAGCGGACAGTTGCTAGGAATTTGGCCACCAGCCCAGCTTTCAGGCTGCTCATACAGAGAGGGAAGATGTCTTCTGTGTCCTGTGGTTGGACACTATGATTTGTCTCTGGCAGTTGTAGGGAACAGGTACAAGCAAGGGCGGAGTGCTTGGGAAGTTATGTTTCCCAGTGGATGGTCGCTGTTTGGAAAAATGGAATGTGTGATGTGAGAGGTGGGAAGCAGAGGGGTTTTCCTCACCTTTGTTTTCATATAATCATCATTTCACATCAGTGTCGTTACAGAGGGGTTGTTGTGGCAGTATCAAGTCTGCACTCTCACTGCTTTTTCCTTTGGAGGGGCGGAAGGAAAACGTCTGGTACCCTACGGCTTGTTTTCATCTTGCCTGACTTGAGGCATGAGTGGTTCATCACGGAGCTGCCTCAAAAACATCCGTAGTTGGGAAGTGGATTGGGTGCATGGAGTAGATGAAGCAGACTTGAAGTCCTTTGAAAAGCAATTAAATTTGCCTGTCACTTGCTATTTAAATGAGTGAAAGTGGTATGTTGATGGGCTGGTTTTGGCCTGAAGTGCTCTTTTGTAGAGGAAGATGCAGAGCTCTGGTTTTATGTGGTGGGGGTTTTTTTGTACCTGCTAAGAGTTGTCTAAAGTAAAAGTTTGTGGGGCTGAAAAACAGATGGGTTGAAGCATACCCTCAGTAAAGCAGATACGTGAGGAAGTCTAAAACAAAATCCCCCCTTCTTCCAAATAATCAAATTGTCTGAAAATCAAGCTCTTGTATCATAGAGTAAGTACCCAGTTGCAGATTACCTTTCTCTTGCCACACTCCTAACATTGATGGGACTGTAAATGGCTCTCTCTTAAATGTATGCAAACCAGATTGTACAAAGCAATGATTTAAAACAACAACTGTCTTTCATCTTTGGTGAAGACAACAAATACTATAAAATCTAAATTGTCTGGAAAAAGTAGTTTATCTTTGAAACCTGACAGCATTCAACAGCTGAAATATATAAATGCACTCAATTCTAGCTTTGGAGCCTAGATTTAATGAGATGCTCAGAGGGAAATCTTTGGAAGGGCTTATATAAATTGTAGAAATGGGCGACTGTGTTGTCACAGATAACTACTTTTTTTCAACTTTTGATCCATTTTTATAAGCAATCATTTTATCAGAGAACACTTGGGTCTGCGCTTTACCTCTCCTTTTTTGAAAATAATTTTCAACAGTAACAAATAATCACAGGCTGGAAATGGAGTCCTGTCACTGATGCTACTGAATAACAATTGAGGAAGGTGGAGTGGAGCGTGAGCTGCTGGGCTGTGCATGGTGCAGCCCCAGTCTTCCAGTTTACAACTATGGTGCAGGAAGAATGGAGAGGAAAAAGGGGAAGGGTGGGGCTTAAAGCAGAAAAGAAAGTACTTTTGTGTTGGTTTCTTATGCTAAAAATAATGTGTACCCGATATCTGAGAGGTTGCAGAGCTCACACTTCCTCACAACTGATTTTCTTCTAGCACAACAATCTGTAATTTCACTGAGCGATCTGCCCCTCTCACTTACTACTTGGTATAGCTCAGTGATGAGAGATGTTACCTGGCCTCATTGTCTTCCATTTAGTTAGGAAACAGCCCAGGAGGTTTTTAAAAAGAAAGACATTTTTACATTAATATGAAAACAGAATATGTTTTGGCAAAGATATCCTGGTAGAGATGGAAACTCGTGGAAATGCTGAGGGTTGCATCAATCTTAGGAGAAAGTTATTAAATTTGATCTGGTATCTCCTCACTAATTATAAACTGAAATTTCTGGAAGCAAAGGAATGCCCTTTTTATTTTCCCTGTTGTTGACAGCTTAAAATAAGTTAGGCTAAAATAGAAGTGTTCTTAGGTTCTCTTCCAGTGTGAATGTGAGCTATAGATACTGGAGTCTACTGCTTTTTCTTCAAAGAGCCACTGTTTGGTGTATATCAGAAGAGCAGTTAGGAACCACAACCAACATTGAGTCCAGCTGTCCATTCTGACTCCAGCTCAAGTTCCTGAAGGCCATCCTTCCCCCAGACGGGCAGATTAAAAGCATGGAGAAGGGAACCAGAAACCTACCATGTACCTACAGCTCCCTGTACATCTGTCTGATGTGAATCTCTTTATTGCCTTACATTCTGGGTTATCTAAGCTTGCTTCCTTCTTATGCTGTCAAGGCCAGCAGTCTTTGGTGTGATCTGGTCTCATTTTGCCAAATAACAATCACTTCTCCGGTACCACACAATTATTTTTATCAGCCGTTTCTGCATTTTTCCATAGTGGCTTAGTCACCCATCTCGATATTGGCAGATGTTGTGGCCTTATCAGTGTGACTGATTTGAAATACTTTTATCTTTTCCTGGGAAATACCAGTTTTGCTGACTCTTGTTTATTCATTGACTTCACTTACTTCAATGCTTGATCCTTTCCAGGGGATTTGTTTTGAAGGTATTCAAATGTCCAGCTGTAGTTTCAGATTTTGCTTTCATTGCCAGACAGTAAGCTGGAAATAACTTTAAAGTCATCACCCTTACCCCTCCTCCAGTGACCAGATCATGCCAGCATGTGTCCTGTCTGTGCTCCAAGGGTTTGTTTCTTCTTGATGAATTGTTTGTGCATTTGTATTCTTCTCTGTTATTTCAAAATGTTTGACACGAGACTGAGCATTGTGTTTTGCAGCCAATTAATGTTAAAAAAAATATTCAAAATTCAAATACAAAAATAAATTCAGTTAATACTTAATGCTGGATGGGTTCCCCTTCCCTGCACACTTCAGTCTTTCGTTCTGCATTGCCTGAGTTATTACTCAGAGAAGATATGTTTGTGAGTAAATTGCATTCTTCTAATCAGAATTACAGATTGGTTTGTGTTTGAAGGGACCTTTAAAGATCATCTAGTCCAACCCTTCTGCCATGAGCACCTCCCACTAGACCAGGTTGCTTGGAGCCCCATCCAGCCTTGAACACTTCCAGGGATGGGGCAGCCACAGCTTTGCTGGGCAACCTGTGCCAGGGTGTCACTCAAGGTGTTATTGAGGTGCAGTAGTGTGTAATTTTTCATACATTTTGGAATGAGGTCTGGGGTTATAGTGCATTTCTGGTGGGAGAAGGGGATGTTGGGGCTGGTTGGGTGTATGTGTGTTGGGATTTGGCACTAGTAACTGTTTTAACACCATTTGTTTGAATTTGAGTTTAATTTAACTGTGCAGGATAAATGCAGATGGTGATGTTTTACTTTTGTTTCATGTTATAACAACATGAGGGCATCAAGAGGGGTTATCCTGCCTCTGTGGTTGCAGAAAAGAGAGAGAGCATTTTCCATTTTATATTCTCTTGTTAGATTTTGGGCTGGAAGACTGTGGGTTAACTGTGGGTTTCTGCTTCCTTTTTCAGTGGTTAAGATGATGCTGGAGGAAACTCCTTGTTTACTGTTGGAAGGAGCATAATATCTCTTTAAGTCATCTTGGGTTGATAATTTGGGTATAATTTAATTTTCCTGTTTTTTCTCTTTGCTTTTCCAGATCTGGAAGCATTTGGGACTTTTTTTTTTATCAGTCATCTCTTTATCCCAGAGTTTCAACATTTTCTCCAGTTGGTTTCCACTGGCAGCTTTCCCTTAAGCTGCTGTTATTGTATCTTTCGTGCCATTGTCTGTGGTGTGAAATGTTAAGCAGCTTAGCCATGACTGTTTAATTTCTCTGTTAAAGCTGATGTTTTTAAATAGAGTTGGCCTGCTTAGCGCCTCTCCAAAGTTAGTGGACATCCTCCCTTCACACTTTTGATGCAGGCATTCACTTTGCAGGTGATAGCAGACTTCTGAGTCAGGCCCCTGAACTTAAAAGACATTTTGTTTTAGCTTCTTTCAAAAACTCCCAGTTTAGTATAGTTAACTACGTAATTCTTATTTTTAGACTGTTTTTTTTTCTTTTCAATTTATTCCTTATGTCAGCTGCTGATTTCTCTGAACCTGTGTGTGTGAGAATTTGAATGTGTTGTATCATCTTTCCTACAGAGATATCTCTTGCCTCTGATTTCTGCGTCTCCAAAATTCATTTCCATTGTGGGAAGCGATTGGTGTACAGCCTTAAACATGTCAATTCTGAATTGTGTTGGATATGCATCTAGCAGTCCATAAAATCTTTTATTGATATTGATCTGAAATTGCTGCTGTAATCGTATTTAGTCCTCCAACGTGGATTTCTCTCAGTACTTTTTATTTTGCCTTTTTAAAGTTTGGGTTTTGTTCTTGCTTTGCATGAAAAGTAATCAGATCAGATGTCAGCTGCACTACACACTTTAATATCCTGGATAAGTTGAGCTATATTTTCATTCCAGTAGACAGGTTTTTAATCTGATCTATGGGTAGATATCTTACTAGCGGAATGAATATTCCACCAACAAGAAACCCCAGAGCGATTCTGTCAGTCTTTTGCCATCATTACTTTTTTATTATTATTATTTTTATTTGTTTATTTACTTATTTATTTCCAAGCATGCTTATGAATTTCATGCTGGTTGTTGTCAGGCCTCTCCAGTGTAAGCAGGTGTCGTGGCTGAGGACACTGTCACAGTTTGCGGCAAGATTCAGCAGCACAGTCGTTTGTCAGTGTGCAGAATCCTGTAGTTGTTATTTTCTGGTATCACATGTGAAATGCAGAAGTTGGCTCTTAATTGGCTCCCAGTCCTCCAGCAGCATTTCAGCATTAGAAATCCTAGTTTAATGTTCATTCTGCAGGGAGGGAGAACCATTTTCCTATCTTGGTTCATCATGTTTATGATGAGTTCTTATATTTATTTATATCTTTTAACCTACTCCTCAACATCAACATAAGCTGTGGATTTTGAGAACACACTCATCTGTTTTCTGTTACTTGGATAGCTTTTGACCTTGCTGATTTCTGGTATCCTGGAGAACTATAATTGTAGCTGGTAGAGAACCACTCATTTTGGAAATTGCTGTTGCATTTGGAATATGTTACTGCCACTCCTCTGTGCCTTCCCCAGCTGTGTGGTGCTGTGCTGCAAGTAAAAGGGGAGATGGGAGCACTCCAGCATCCAGTTTTGTCAGCCAGCCTCGCCTGAGAAGTCATTGAAAGGGATTTGACTAAGCCAGGCAAGGAGAGGCTCACAAAGCGCAGTAGAGATGAAAACATTACTTGACAGGTAACTATTATGAGTGGCAGAGCATAGTAGCTGTCTTCAGCTCCTTGTGAATGTCCACAGGCACAACTGACTTGTCAGAGCCTCCCTATCCAGATAATTTCTCTAAAGGCTCAATCTTTGAGATATTCTTCTGGCATGGTTTGTTGTAGAGCCAGCCTCGTTTGGCTTATTGAGTTAACCTGCCCTACTCGGGTACCTCTCTTGGCTCGTCAGCTCAGCTCACCCCTGGGGGTGACTGGAAGCTGGTGGGTCTGAAACACAAGAAATTATTTGCTTTACATGTGGTCTTTGCTCTTCTTGACCTGCCTGGCTTGGCTTAGCCTATGTTGGAGAAAGTTGCAGTTCTTGGTGTAGCTTGCAAGGTTCTTGTGATGTTCTCTGGTCTCTTCTGCCATGTCCACATGTAGATCCTCAGGAAGATACCACTAGTCCAGATCATGTTAAATTCTAAATTATATCTTTCTCTACTTGGAGATGGATGCTTTCCCATTCCTGGTTGTGCTCAGTCCTTTTATGTAAAAAGTAGGCACTTTGACAGTGGCCATGATTGCAAAATTTTTATATTTTTAAAAATTATTATTATTTTTAGATCCAGCTTTGTGTTCATGGCAGGAAAATATCCATTCATATTTCAGTTGTGAAATTTGTCTATTAAGGAAGTCAAAAATGATACTTGACTTGCTGTCATGTAGTGTAGGATGCTGATCTTCAGTCCAGTACCACATGTAGGTTTCTTGGCTGTCATTCTAAGTCTGTAAATACATATAAAGCTATATATAGGTCATATATATAAAAAGTTAAGAGTGTCTCCTGAATGAAGCAGGAGTATTATTTGAATGTCTTTTTCATTTATGTGACAGGGAATTGCAGCTGAAAAAATGTGCAGGCATGAATCTCTAGCTTTCCTTGGGATGTTGGACAGTGTTACAGATTAGTGATAACGCATGTAATCACAGGTTGAGATTCTGCTGCAGGGGATAATCTCTTGTTGTTTGTTACATTGAGTGCTTTTTCTTTCCTTAGCCTGCTTTTTCATGAGTCCCTTTCTGAGGCGGACTAAGCCTAGTTGTCCTTTTATGAAATCCCAGTTGGTGATTGCTATTAGCAACATGATAACACATTTCCACAAGCTTGCACCTGGTTTTAAAAAAAAGCAGCATGTGCTGCTTTGTCTCTTGGGTTATGAGGTTCAGTTTGAATAGCTGATTCCTGCTCTGTGCTGAGGTACTCGGTACTTTGCCTCTGAAAGAAGCTGAAATGTGTTTTGTTGTGCTTGTGGGTCACTAAACTGAGTAAACTGGAGAAGTTTAAAATGCAGGTATCTTCTGTCTTTTAAACAGTGATGATGTGCAGTTGTCACAAATGGGAGACAAAAGATGAGGTGCCACTGTAGGTGTGAGGATTTTTGGTAAGAAATAAAGCTTTCTGGCTGGAGGATCCTTGTAGCTGTAATCAGTTAATTGATTAGTACTTGGGTTATTAAATCAACTTTGAATATCCACGAAGCAGTTATTGAGGTCCTTCCTAGCAGCTCTTCTGCAGACAGAAAAGGACTGTTAAGCTGAAACAAACATTCCTTAAAATCAGTGAAAAGGGTGTTTTTTGTTTGGGAACTTTGGATCAGGTCCTATGATGCCAGAAACAATGAAGTGGTTTAACAACTTGGCCTGTGTTCTGCTTGTTCCCCGCCACCCTTCCCACCACTCAGTTTGGATTACTAATTTTACTAATAGATATATATTGACTTTAGATAGGATTCTTGGTAGTATCTCCATGAGCTTCTAAGATGCCAGCAAGGCAGAATTTGGGGAAACTGTAATTTTACAAACTGATGTGGAGAGGGGAAAAAAAAAATGGAATGGCTTCCTGGCATGTGACCCCTGAAATTTGGACATGTCATCTGGAGAAAATGTAAATCTCCAGCGTTTACATATCCAAGTCTGTGCTTAGTCTTCTGATTGACAATATGTAGCATTTCCATGTTCCAGCACTGAGTAAACATGTTTTTAGGAAGCAGAGTATATCTGTTGTGGCTGAGGAATATACAAGAGGAGTTGTACTATGTCAGTTGTTCAGGTTAAGTTCTTCTTAACTATCTCTTGGGGAAAAAAGCAAACCACAGCAATGTAATAAAACAGATGGAGTGCACTGTTTCTTCATATCTTTCTGTGACAGGCAACATTCTTCTAACAGAATTACCTATATTAAATTATTGATGAGCTATATTGCAAAACTAACACAAACTTCTGTGTTTTCCAGCCATTCTCCCCGTGTTTGTCCCAAATGGCATTCATCTATAGATATTCGTGTCATTTCATTGTGGTAAAGCAAAACAATACTCCCATGCAGCAAAGCCCCTGATGGTGGGATCTCAGTGAAATGAGTGGGAGCAAGTCACTCTGGATCCATTCTCTGCAGCCCTCAGGCAAATATTGCAAGAAACTTCCTAGCACTTGCTAAACTTCCTGGGGGAAATAAAAAGAAAGCTTTTCTTGGTGAGTTAAGTTGCAGATATTTTATGTGGAGGTTAGCTGGGAATTCCATTTAGGCATAAGAGACTGTCACCCTAGCTGCTGGGGAGATGCTGTGTGTGCTCCCTTGGGGCAACCAGAGCCTTTGCCCAGCAGTTTGGAGACACCAAGGAAGAAAACAAGATTGGTGCTAACAAGTTCCCAAGGGAGTTTTGCTCGGCCCTCTTGTGTAAGGAAGGTGGTTGTTGTAAACCAGTCTTCTGGGTGAGAAGCAGCTGGGCCAGGGGAGAGAGAAAAAGGGTCTTTTTCTGCCTTCTTGCAGAAGACCTGTTAAACACAGATATGCCCTTATGTAATTAACTCCCTTCCCTGCCTGGTATGTCTTGCAAGAAGTGGGAATATTTCACAGGAAATAGAGCAGCTATCACAACAGTTGTGGGGTTTGAGGGATTTTCTTCCTCACCCAGTACTGGCCTCATTAAATTAGAGCACAAGTTTTATGAGGAGGAGCTGGGGGTGCTTAGCCTGGAGAAAAGGAGGCTCAGGGGGGACCTTATTGCTCTCCACAACTCCCTGAAAGGATGTTGTAGCCAGGTGGGGGTTTGTCTTCTCCCGGTTAACAAGCAATAGGCCAAGAGGAAATGGCCTCAGACTGTGCCAGGGGATGTTTGGATTGATTACTAGGAAAATTTTCTTCACTGAAAGGGTGGGAAGGCATTGGAACAGGCTGCCCAGGGAAGTGGTGGAATCACCATTTGTGGAAGTGTTAAACAAAGATGTGTAGATACGGTGCTTAGGGACATGTTTTAGTGGTGGACCTGGCAGTGCTGGTTGGACTCCACAATCTTAGATGTCTTTGGCAGTTGTAAGCTGCACTTAAAGCAGCGTGGGCTGAAGCCCTCACTTGTGACTTAGGCCATCCAGGTGCTTGCTATTACAGCCCTCTTTAGGCTCTGTATCCCTGCGGTTGCTTTAAATGCTCATTTTAATTTTAGCTTGATTCTGTATAGCTGCATCTATATTAGTAAACTAAACAGGGCCAGGGCACAGGCTCAAGTGTACTTGTGCATTTGGGTGATGTTCACATCCTCTTGGATGAGGACTTTCCCTAAATCATGCCCAGGTGTGGGCATATCTGTGAAACAGGCTGGACAGAAATGCGTCCTGGAGGGGAGTTTGGGCAGCTGGAATGGGAGCTACAGTGTACCAGAGAATTGGCAGTGACCTGCTAAATGCACCTTACTGGTGTGATATATTTATTAAGGTGAAGAACGTTTTCGATGTTCTGTTTTGGGGTTCTTTTTGATGCCTGGAGCTGACAAGCGTGTGTATGTACATACAGGTGTGGGATATGAGATGGCAGAGCTGTTTCTGCCCCGTGTGGGAGTGCTGTGGTGGGGAGCAGATTTGCTTTCCTCCGTGTTGGGAGAAGTGGGAAGGGTTCTACATGCATGCTCACATCCCATACCATGCTTTGATAGTCTGGTGGTTGTAGCTGCCTCCTGGGGGCTGATTTCAGATTTCGGGTGGGATTTCAGGTCTCAGGCAGCGGAGAGGTTTGAAGCACAGATGTCTGTGTTTAAGGCAAGTGCTTTAACCACTGAGCCATTGAAGGAAAGGGGAATGATGCTTTCTAACTGCTTAAGGGGAAAAGGCAAAAAAGCTCCACTTTTTGTTGCTCTCGGCAGAGGGGAAGGGAGATGAAACAGAGCAAATTCCAGTAGGGATATCACTCCTGGGAAGCGGAAGTGAGGGTTTTACCTACCTTCAGAGGGCCAGATTTCACGATTTATTCTTCTCCATAATATTTCCTGGGATTATGCTAGTGTCCTGGCCAGCCAGTATCCCATGTCGTGCAAGCCCTGCCCTGGTGTGCCTCACGATGCCTGGCAGGGAGTGGAGCACTGCACTGCCACAAGGCAAGTTCCTCACTGCTTCTCACTTTCTGCAAACACTGAATCATCTTTTGTGATCTAATCTGTTTTAATAGCTGAGAGTATTAAGTCTCATTCCCACACTGTTTTAAAGGTGGTGTATAACTACAGATCAATATGGTTTTAATTTTTTTAAAACATACTTTTCCTGATGTTTATGTTAATTCCTCCTTAACGGTCTTGAGTTGCAGTCATCTGAGCTGATTCTGTTGCTTGGTCAAATCCCATTCTGGTGCTTTAGAGGTGCTTTTAAAAAATACTGGTGAGTTTTCACCCCCTTTTTCTGGTGTGGTATTAATTTCTGACACAGTTCCATGAAATACAGCCTTAAGTTGATGAAATTAACTTTTCTTGATCCAAGAGATTAAATGTGGCTGTAAATTTTTAAGCAGAACCAGTTGCTGCAATTCTCCATCAAAGAAAATCTTGTGGACTTGAACGAATAAGACGTAGGGAGAGCATTCTCCTGGGGAAGCTGATTAGTTAATACTTCAGTAATATCTTTTTCTTTCCTCTCCCCCTGCATCTCCAGACCTGAAACAACAGAAATGATTCCTAGATCAAAAGACCGCTCGAGTCCCTTTTATCGGACAAATATCATAAATGGTAGGCTCTTAACTTTTCACTTGAGTAATGGCTCAGGCTTTCACGATTCCTTTAATAAATTTAAAGTAGGTCATAATACCCACCACTGCATCCTTAAACTGGTATAAATCTTGGTTTTCAGAGTTTTAATTACAGTGGCTGCTCCCATTAGGTGGTCTTGTTTCATGGCAGGATGCTAGACAGCTCTCTTGCTCTAAGTCATTTATGTGGACTGCGGGTATGTCTGTCAAACCATAATGAGCAATGAAAGAATGAAGAATGTTAATTTAACTGATGCTGCTTTTGCTGTTAACGTAAGTACCACCAGCTGCACCTCGTAAACATTTGCTGTTTGCTTGCCGGCGCTTCGCTGTTTAGCGCGGCCCCGCGTGATTGATAGAGGCAGAATCAGACTGATGGCTGGCGTGCCGCAACTTTTCTGGAGCGCTCCTTCTCTGAATGCCTTTTTGTTGCAGGAGACAGCTCCTAAATTTTAATTGCTTTTCAAGCTAGCAAGTGCTGCTCGTGTCAAATGCAGATAATTGTTTTATGACACAGAGGTGCTATAAATTAAGGAGAGGTCAGCGTAGATAATGTGTGCATTACCTGCTGGAGGAGTGATGGCTGGGTGGAAGTGACACGTAGGAGATGCTCACTTTGGCGTGCGGGGGTTCTCGGTGCTCACACACAACTTCTTAAACAATGGGTCCTAATAGGAAAGGACTGGTTGTAACAATAACAATGCTTGAAATCACTTTATAATTAGAGAAATTACTGAATAATGCAGGACTCCACAAATGGCTTTTTTTCTGACCCATTAAGCATTCAGGTAAACATTCAAAATAAAGCTGCAGACCTCCATTCACCTGTCAGTTGTGGTGTGCACTCAGCAAAAGCACATTTTGTTCCTCTCTGGTGGATCATTAAGAGGGTGATGGACCCCAAGAATTTGACACAGGCCACATGTGCTCCACTGCAGCTCATCTGGAATCATCTTTCCTTCCTGCTCTTGCTTCACTGATTAAGGTGCTCCTGTACTTCTCGGCATGAAGCTGCTTCTTATTGACATCCTGTCCAGCTTTTTCTTCTTTGCCTTGATAGTTTCTTGAAGTGTTTTTCATCTCTAGCATAGTTCCTTTCTCTCTCTGTCTTGATATACCCAGTTATTTTAGAGATGATTTACTACACCTCTGTTTTTTACACCAAATATATGTCAGGGTGAAATACTCTAAATCAAAATGTCTGCAGTCTTTAGGATTTGAATTATTTAGAGTTTAAACAAAGAAATACTCATAGAAGTAATTGATTTCTTTTTGTTCTGTATCGCATAAAACTTATTTTCATAGTATACTCTAGTTAGTAATAATTGAAATATTATGAGTTGCAACTAAATACCTTAAATTTATACCACTCTTTGCTAATTGTAATAATATGCTTTTATCTCTGTACACTATTAGGTTTTAAAGCTTTATAGTCTCAAAGTAACAAGTGTACCTTTATTACATTTTTAACAGATTAATCCATGGCAAGCCATTTTTTTTTTTTTTTATACCGTTACAATCAGTGAAACTCTTTGTTTTGAGTAGAGATGGGAGAGATGCAGAACAAGGTAGAACTGGTGGTTATGATTCACAGGACCTGATGGCACCAGACCGCAGGCCGGGGTCCCGTCCCTGCCTCTGGAATATTCCAGAGGGATGAGAACTGTATGGATTCTTGGATATCCAAGTCACCATGGATTTAAACTCGTAAAACTAGCCAGAATTTTGTATTGGATACCAATGTCCTCCTTGGGTCAAAACCTGCCCCATAGCCTGTGTGTATCTAGGCTTTAGAGCTAAGTTCTATTGATTCCAGAGAATTACATGTATGTAAACTTCTGGTGTCTGTGCACTGAGATACTGTAGTGAGATTTTAAAAAAATGCTTGCATGTAGTTCTAGAGACCTAAACTGGTAATTATAGGGATTCATGCCTCTAAGGCTTTGATATTAGGCTATAATACCTTGCTCTCCCACTTGGTTCCCTTTTTTCAGCCCATGACTGAGAAATTCACTTCCCTTAGTCTTATGTTCAGTGAATTGGTCCCAGTAAAGAAAATACTTTCTGAGTAACAACTGGCTGTGTTGAAACAAACAAAAATGTACTTCTGGACAGCCAAGGCTGAAAAAACAGACTTCTTGAGAAAGATTACCAAAGGCAAATATATTATCAGTTATAAAAGTAATAATACAACTATATGCTTGAGCTTAACATTTTAATAGACAAACATACTTGAATTGACCATAGATGGCAAGGAGATCTTCCATGGACATTTTTTGTAAAATTTCAAGTTGTTATCTTTTTGCTCATAATCTCAAAAGAATTCACTGATATAGAATAATAGAATGGTTTGGGTTGGTAGGGACTTTAAAGATCATCTAACACATCCAGTAAAATTTTCTTTAAACCTTAGTCTGTTTAAACCCTTATATTAAACCAAAGTTTTAATGCTTTGTTTTTTAAATTAAATTGGAAATTATCACATTTTAATCTCATATAACTGAGAAATATTTGTTTTAATACAACTTAGTATGAATTTCATTATGCTTTCTTAAGGGAAAAAAAAAATCATTTTACTGTCTTGTAACAGTATTTCCATTTAGTGGACTGTTTAATTTACAGCCACTAAAAATAAAAGTATTTTTTGCATAACTCAGAGGATTGTTTTAATGGGCCTGACAAAATAAATTCCATTAAAATTTCATATCTGCTCCAAAGCAGGATGTCTCCATTTGCTATCCAGTTGGTTTTTGTTTGGGTTTTTTTTTGGTTACTTTTTTTTTTCCCCACTCTTGACTATGTTGTGAGCAAACCAAAGAAAAGACCATGTGGGTGTATTCAGGTACTGTTTCCACTGTTCTAATGTGTAACTTCAGCAGGAAACCTGTCCGCCCCCTCACTGTGGGTTCCTCGCCCTCTTTTCCATTGGCCAGCACAAGCTTTGAGTGGATCTAGGGAGCAAATCCCAGTTCCACCGTGTTGGTTCCCAGCAGCTTTTCCAGCCCTGCTTTTAGCAGCAACCCTGAAAGCAACTGAAGACTTGAGCTGTGGTAGGAGGTGACTGGTTAATGTTGGTTCCTCTTGCCACAGAAGTGATTTGAAACTCACACCTGAATGCAGTTTATGGATGTGAAGAAGAGATAAGAGACCAAGAGAGGTATGGGTGTCCTTACCACCAAGTATTTCTTTTGTCTGGTTTCAGAGAGGTTGGTGCTGCATTGGGGGCTATAGTGATCCGTAGTCTGGCAGATTGCTAATCCCCAGATAGGTGCACAAATATGTTCTGATTTTTTTTTTTTCCTCTTCAAGAAGGAAAACCTTGGGGCAGTAAGTCTGACTGGGTTGTGTTCACCTTGGTTTTGTAGGCTGGAGATGAGAAAATGAACAAGGAGATACCCCAGCCTTCCAGCTCTTTCTGTAACCTATGGGGAGTCTGGATAAAGAGTAGTTTATCTGTCCACATGGAGGCCATAAAGGGCCTGAAGGAAACGGGGGAAACTCGCAGCTTCGGTACTTCTCTAATGAGTTGGTAACAGCGTTTCTTCCTCTCTGGCTCTGGTCTAAGTTTTGCTTGAAACAGGTCTACTGTGTGAAGAACAAGAGTCCTTCAGTGGATGAACTATTTCATGTTTGAAATTGGATGGGCGGAGAAAATTAACTTCTGCTGAACAAAAAAAAAAAAAACCCAGTGACTTCTGATCTTCTATTAGAAATAGCTCAAGTCAAGTCAGGCTGCATTAGGCAATCAACAAGTAACACTTTGGTTTTCAACAACTTCACTTACCTCCTGCTAATTTTCATCAGGATTCCAGATAATATACTACTAACCATTTTCTCACCTAGTTTGCTCAGTACTGACAGATAATAGATGATCCTATTACAAATAGATTTGACACTGCATCCATGAAAATGTGAAAATTGGAGTCTCTCGTCATTATTTAAAATGTGTGCTCACTCACTCAAATGAGGTATAAGAGTCTACTTTGGAGATAAAGTAGTCCAGATTGCTGGAAAGGCTGCTCCAGTGTCACCCAGGTTAATGCAGATGTATTATGTATTTATATAGCCTATAGGAGGATAACTTTTTAGCAAATGATTTGGACTGAATATGCACTTGATCAGGACTCTCATTAATAACCCATGGCCACACTGTTCTCATGGTAAGAACTTACCCTTGCAATCACAAAGATTAATTCTGGGGCTGTCTGTCGCAGTTTGGGAGAATGAGTCCAGAGAAACGGGTGAGTCATATGAACAGAGATCCATGTAAACTGAGCTGTAGATTAAGATCCTGCACTGTCCCTGACATTTTGATTAAAATGGCCATTTTTTCAGTCATACTTCTGGAATGTGGAACTATAGTGTTTTTCTCTGCTGATGGGTGCTTGCTCGTATTGCATCTCAGTTGAGGGCCTGGTGTCAAACTGTAACTTCTATGCTTGAGATATCAGAGATAAATTGACTTCTTTCCATTAGGTGTGAGGTCATGCCCATGTTTCCATAAGAGTTGCAGTAATCTAGTCGGGAGTTTCTAACTGATGGATTGACACACACAATGGGATTTGATGTGAAGGATGGAAGAATTGGTTAAACATGAGACAAGAAGCATTTTCTTTTATACTGGTAGCTGGATTTCCCCATTTGATGGGTCATGAGAGACCAACATGTTTGAAATTCTTTGGAGCATCGACAACATCCATGGACTGTTAGAAAATTCATTATTTTGCACATCTCTGAATTCTAGTTATTGCAGAAGCCATGCAGCTCAGCGAAAGTTTTGATAGACTTTATCCTCGACAGTGTGTACCTCTAGCATGGCATTTGTGGAAGTGGTCTAGGACCAGAGAACTGTCTGGACTAGTCACATGAAGGCAAGGAGTGTTTTTAGAGTCTCTGAATTATGCATATGACAAATGTGGACCATAAGAGAGGGCACTGATTTAGGAGCGTTTGGACGAAGGTGATAGATGAGATGGAGAGCTTCCAGCTGAAAAGCACATCACCAGAGAGCTGAAGCTGGGGAGAGAAGGCTTTTGTACTAATCCTGACATTGCTTTTAGGCCGTGAGTTAAAAAATGAGGATATAAACAGCAGCATCCCTGGTGCTGGAGCATGATCATTGTACGTGCTCTCTGTCATCAGCATATTCTCTATGTCAATAAATGGGAGTGTGGTAGTCTTATTCAAAGCCTTTGATGACAGGCTGCAGGACACTGCCTGGGGCCGTAAGACAAATAACAGTAGTCTTCTCCATGGGTGCTATCTGACTTGTAAAAATGAGTACCTTCCTGCCTGTGCCAGTGCTGGTTTGTTAAGGCACAGGCGCAAGCTCTCTGCTATCTGTGTAGCTGCCGAACTTGCACATGTTTTAGTCAGAGCTGTAAACAGGAGCGTCAAGGGAAGCACTACGCTTTGTCTCCACAGATAGGGCAAAGCATGAGGAAGATGGCAGTAATTTAATGATGTAAAATGACTTGCTGTAATGCCTCAATTCAAAGTAGTTGTGTGGAGACTGTCCTCCAAGCTTATTGAGGAAGCTTGCTAGTTGGGAGGTGCTGGAGGTAGCACTGATGTGTCACCCACCAAGCGTGCAACTGAAAATACGTGATGGCCAGCCTAATTTAAATCCTCCAGGAAAATTATTTTTCTCCACTTATCTTGTATGTAGGCATCTGGATGACTGCAAGCAGTGCTGACTCTCCTTAGGGAAGGTTAGTGCTCAGGCTACCCACTGCTGAAAGTTTCTTGGCACCATATGTAAAAAGCCTAAACCCAGTGTTTTTATATAACCTAATTCTTAAATTAAATCTAGCAGCTCAATTTTAACAGCATGATCTCCTCATGCAATTGAATGAATTCTGTGATGGTCATATGTGCTAAATTCAACAATTTGCATCTGGAGAACAAATTCTTGCTGTGAAGGAATTGCTTCTTTTTCTAATTATTCTCATGGAATCCAAAGTTTGATTGACTGTAACCTGTGCACCTCCCACACTTCCTCTTCTGTTTTTGCTTGCTTTCTTCTCTTTACTCTAAAGGGGATCTTTTGTAACTGATCTGTTTGCTCTGCTGTTTCTTTGGGGATGACAAATTAAGCCACAGGTCTTTTTTTAGTGTTGCATTTGGGAGGTGGAGGGAGGAGATGTAGGGCTCTGTTACTCTGGTGTGGTACTGGCAGTCAGCTTTGGAAGTTTGGACCATTCCTCTGGAAGAGTCAAGGCCAAGATCTGTGCCTTAAAGGTCTGAGGGTTTGAGTCTTGTCATTTTCATAGTGAATTGGTGTGTAATAAATGGGACAGCTGGTAAAGGGTTGAGTAAGAGAATTATAATTAATGCCAGTCAACATGTGCTTGTAGAAAATAGATTATGTCAAGCTAAGCTGATACCTATTAAGTGTTTCTAATGTGATTGCAAGTTTGATATTTATGGCTTCTACGAGGCATTTGACTTGGTGGCACCATTTTGATTAAGAAACAAGAACAATATAGAAACATAGATATGATTTGATTTGGCAGGTGTGAGGGATGGGAACTGAGCTTGCCCAGCTTCAGCCATTTACAGTTTTGCACCCTTTCCTAAGCCAGTTGTCCTGGACTCCCTCTGAAGTCAGTGGAGAGGAGAGAGAGCCATTTCTCCACCCCGAGTTGTCAGTAGGGGAACGTGAGCTTGTCGGACAAAGCTCTTGTTGCCTGTGTCAACAATATCTGTGTAGATCCACAGGAGAACTTCAGGGAGGCTGTGCTAAATCTGGGTCTGACCATACTGCAGACACTCACAGAATGTTGTGTTCAGGTCTGTCTGCACCTCTAGGAGGCTGATCAGATAGTGAGTAGAGTAGATGTAGAGTAGAGAAGTGATCATGGTGGCTAAGAGTGGAAAAACATGCCTTTCAGTCTCTGGGATTTCTTGCAGACATTCGTTACCCTAATCCAAGAGAAAGAAAGAATTTATTAGCTTTTCTATTTGGTAAAGTTTAAGAAAGGAAGAGTCTTCAGTCTGTTAAAGAAAAATATAGCAAGATTCATTGTCTAGAAATGAAAGCCAAGAAAATTCAAAATAAATAATAAAAAAAAACCCAAACCCAAATAGGCTTTGACAGCCAGAATAATTAATCACTAAAATCTTTTGCCAGCACCCAGAAGGCATCATTAGAAATTTGGTAACTATGACAGTTTGGGGCTTTTTCTTCCTGAAAAAGGCAACAAATTAAGTCCTGTGCCTTATAATACGCAAGAGAATCAGGCTGAGGTCAAAAAAGGACTGCTACGATTATGCAGTCTGTAAAAAGTATGTTGGTCCCTGTGAAGAGGATTTGGTTTTCCTTGTTCTGGTCAAGCTCTCAGACTCATTACAAAAATAGAGCCTGTGTTTGAGGAATCAGAGATGACGTCTGTCAATCACTCTATTTCCAAAGGGTAAATCCTAGAGGTAGACACTCGTGGTTTTGAAAATCTTTTTGGGATGCAGCATGTTGCTGGTCATACTACACTGTAGCAGTGTTATCACCTTGGTTGCCCTTTCACCTTTCAGACTACTTTGTACCTAAATATTGCATAGGGATGTTGCCTTCCCTTGGCGTATGGCGGTGCTGGCTCAGATCGTAAGAGAAGCAGTTGCTTTTGCCCTTTTGAGCACAGGCTGTTGTTTCCAAGCCATGGTACTGTGCTCTCCCTTTCCTTTTTGTAGCATCAGACCCAACAGAATGAGCTGTCATCATCCCTCATGTCTCTGGTACATCATGAACCAAGTGCAGTTCCTGCTTGGTTTCTTGGCATTGTGCAGGGCTTCACATAAGACAAGGAGGGACATGAAGACTCTGAAGAGCCAAGTACTTACTTTGCCACCATCCTGACTTTTTTTGCAGCAGCTTGATCCTATCCTGCTGCTCTCCAGCTGCCTAATAGCATTTCTCCCACACTACAAGAGGCAAGATCTGGCTGCCCGTACATCACCTGCAGTTGGTTATGTTACCTGACTCCCCAGCAGTCTCTGAGAGTCTTACTAGAAGAGTAGGACTTTGTATTAAAACCATCAGGAAATGGCAAACCAACAGGCTTTGTTCTGCTTCTGCTGACTTTTGACAAATATCTGGAAAAGACATTGAACTGCAGAAAGCCAGTTCATGGTGTTAAAGAAGTTGAGGTCTTCTCAGTCTCAAATGCTTCAGTGCTTTGACTGTGAGTCTCTCCAGCTGCTTCAGTGAAGCAGTGACATTGAGAAAATATGTTAGCCAAGCTGTCCTAAAACTTCCAGTCTTTTAATCTCAGTGCTTTCAAACTATTTCAGAAGAAGGTGTCTTTGCTGGTCTTTGCTTCAATAAAGAAATAAAAGATGCTTCAACAAATGTACTTACTTGCCTTCTACCTTTAAACTAAAAGTTTAGAGGGCTTTAAACTAAAGTTGCTAGTGGAGGGGAACCTTAATCCATCCCACTCCTCTCAGTTTGATGGCAGTGCCAGCAAGAGATGCCCAGAGCCTGGAGAGAGGATTGCAGGTCTGCAGGAGAGCACCTGAATCCAAGCCAGCTTCCTCACGGGTGCATCGTATTGGCACTGTGCAGATGTGTCGTGGGGAATAAACAAGAGGAGTCAGAGACGTGCGTGCCTGCAGGGCTGTGATCTTACTGGCATTGTAGAGACAGGCCCGGATGGTTCTGTGGCTGGAGTGTTGGAATAGAAGGAAGTGCAGAAAGTGGAGATGAGGAGGAAGTGTCAATGGCCAGCTGGAGTGCATGGAGCTCTGCCTGGGGATTGATAAGAAACTGACTGAGAGGTTATGGGACACGATTAAAGGGAGGGCAGGGACAGATGATTTTCCTGCCTTAGTCTTCACTGACAGGTGTTTCAACCCCCCTGCCTGAGTTGCAGAAGGCAAAGGCAGTGATTGGGAAAATTAAGAACCACCTGCTTTAGGAGATGATGAAGTTTGAGAGTATCTAAGGAAGCTGCAGGGGCCCAAGTCTGTGGGACCTGATGAAATGTATCCATGGGTTCTTNGAGACGTGCGTGCCTGCAGGGCTGTGATCTTACTGGCATTGTAGAGACAGGCCCGGATGGTTCTGTGGCTGGAGTGTTGGAATAGAAGGAAGTGCAGAAAGTGGAGATGAGGAGGAAGTGTCAATGGCCAGCTGGAGTGCATGGAGCTCTGCCTGGGGATTGATAAGAAACTGACTGAGAGGTTATGGGACACGATTAAAGGGAGGGCAGGGACAGATGATTTTCCTGCCTTAGTCTTCACTGACAGGTGTTTCAACCCCCCTGCCTGAGTTGCAGAAGGCAAAGGCAGTGATTGGGAAAATTAAGAACCACCTGCTTTAGGAGATGATGAAGTTTGAGAGTATCTAAGGAAGCTGCAGGGGCCCAAGTCTGTGGGACCTGATGAAATGTATCCATGGGTTCTTAGGGCACTGGTGGATGACATCACTAAACCACTATCCAATATCCATTATTTTGTTTGATAAGTTGTGTCAGTCTCATGAAGCTCCCACTGAGTGGAAAAGAGGAAACAAACCTCCCATGTGAAAAAGGGAAGACATGGGGAACTGTAAACCAGTCAGTCTTAACTCAGTGCCTGGCAAGGTCATGGAGCGGATTCTCCTGGAAACTATGCTAAGGCACATGGAAAATCACGAGATGACTGGTGACAGCCAGCATGACTTCACTGAGGGCAAGTCATGCCTGACAGATCTGGTGACCTTCTATGATGAGGTTAAGAGCATTGGTAGATAAGGGAAGCACAACTGATGTAATCTACCTGGACTTGTGCAAAGCATTTGATGCTGTTTCATGTGACATTTTTGCCTCTAAACTGTGGAGACATGAATTTGATGGCTGAACCACTTGATGGATAAAAAATTGGCTGGTTGGTTGCACTCAGAGTTCGGATCAATGGGTCAATGTCCAAATGGAGAGCAGTGATGAGCTGCATTCCTCAGAGGTCAGTTTTGGGACCGGTGCTGTTTAACATCTTTGTCAGTGACGTGGACAGTGGGACTGAGGCACCCTCAGCAGGTTTGCTGGTGACAGTGAGCTGTGTGGTGCAGGTGACAGTGAGCTGTGTGGTGCAGGTGACA